>OZ018318.1:58156480-58688980 GCA_963969495.1 Ceratothoa steindachneri
GACACCTCTGACGGTTCTTTGCCGAACCCCATCGTCCATTTCTCGCTGCGGCTAGGACAGCATATATACGACTATATGGGGTTGAGGATGGTGGCTCACTCGATGAGCCACAATAGCGATGAGCGCTTGAGGACACAGGTTCGAATCCTACTCCTTTATTCATTGTTCATATAACAGTTAAAATTAGTTTTCACGATTTTCTCCGTCTCTATATCTCAAGTTTTCTTTCTTAAGCTTTCAGTGGTTACCTACCTTAGTGTGTGATGCCAATTTTCATTTCTTTGGGATTATAAATAATATATATATATATATATTACGGGCATAACATTACGCTGGATCAGCTTAACTACGATTACTGTAAAGCCTCAAGAAGCTCCCAAGTTTAAAAGCCTTCTGCACAATACTAGCTAATTACTAGACTTCATTTTTTATATAGGCTCCTATATACATATGTTGCATAAAGTCCCAATATTTATGGATAAAATATTAGGAAGGGATAAAACCTACCTTGGTGACTGACAAGTTTGATTCTGCTGTCTTTGAGTTGAAACAATAAAAACTGTGTACATGTTTATGGTATCTGTAGAAATTACTCTGTAGTGAATGTGTTACCCTTCGCTTTGCATAATGTGTATAATTGTATTATAAATTGTATAATGTATACTAATTATCGTTCATACTGGGTAATGCAATTGAATTGCAATGCTATAGTACATATATACAGCATTCCATACATCGTGGTATAGTTCCTGGTATGGTGGCTGACATATATGAGCCCCATTTGCTAGTATGGAGACTGGCGTTTATATACGGGCCCCATTTCCTCGTATGGAGACTGACAGGAATCATGTGACTAGTTCCTGCTGCTCCTTGTTTGCAAGGATCCATATCCTATCTTAGACTGAGAATATAGAACCGAGATTGTATATATATATATACCCTTTTGTCTAGATTATATTCATTTTATCCTATCTTTGTGTAACAAGCTGTTACTACTTCTTTGTGTATGCTATCTGAAAGCCTGAAACAGTAAGATGTTGTGGCAAAATGGTGAACACTTTGATGTATGCTCTCATGATGGTAGTAGTATAAAGTAGTTAACAGGTCGGATCAGGCGAATGTATAAAGTCAACCGTGTGTAAAAAGCCGGGCACCAAACATCAAATTGCAGATTTTAGAGATAAAAGCAACAATTTAAATTTTATTCCGAATTCTTAAAAGTGAGTGTTTATTTTATACTGTTTATATTCTGAGATATGTCTTTTAATGAACTGGAATCAAATAATATGTTAATTAATTAGAGTAAGCTTAAACTTTTATTTCATTTCAAGACAAAGGTGTAATATTTGTAACAGGTTTTAAACAATTATAAAGGTATAAAAAAAAGTCTTTTAATGGTATCATATGATTAAATTGCTGTAATTATATTTTATGTACATCTGTATTGTAAATATATTTTAAATCTATATTCAGACTCAGAAAAGTATGACCAATACAGACAGCAACACTATTAGGATAATATTATATCCTAATATTATCCAGGATGTCTACTGCCTTTGAAATCCTTGAAGTCCTTGAAAAGCTCTTAAATTTATTTTTTGCCCTTGAAATCCTTGAAAACTCCTTGAATTTGATGAAAAAGGTAGATGGTCCTTGAATTTAAAAAAAAAAATCATTGAGTGATTGTTTAAATTCACTATTTATTTAATGTCTATTAAGAAAATAGTAATATTTAAGTTAATTTACTCACTAATGTGAGTGAACATATGTATGCTTTGGATGCGTTGTATTTTATGATGGATGATTGCTATACTTCTATGACTGTCGCTTGGATACCTGGTTCTTGTTTTTTTGCACTGGTGAGTTGATTTTGGTTATGCTTTACTTATAACCCATTTTTCCCTTAAATACCTCACCTTCATCAATGCCCCATAATGTTTATGGCACTTTTTTAATTTAAAGAAAAAAAACTGGCTAAACCCCGTCCTTGATTATTTTTTATAAAGTCCTTGAAAACCTTGCAAATCCTTGAATTCAAAATCACCAAACAAGTAGACACCCTGATATAATATATGATACCTAGCAATCATTTATCTCATCATTATAATATATAACATCTATAACTGTTACACTCAAATTGAAAATTACTTTTGCCTCTTTTCCCCCAAACCTCAATAAACTTTACAATAAAACGTATTTATGTTTAATTTCTAATAATGTTATATCTGTTATTCTTTATATGATGTAGTATGCCTTGCAGTATGTAAATTTACAGTTACATGTACACTTGTTAGATATTTTGTTCTGTTTTTATTTTGGATTCTGCGGATGTTTTAATAATGAGTAAAATACAAAGGCACATTGGTAGAACGTATTTACAGTACAGTAAGAAAAAGGCTAAAGGCAAGGCAAAGAAAGCTGAAACAGAAAAAAAACACTGCACTGAATAAGTATTTAAGCAAATAAGAGAATGTACAAGAGGAAGTAGAACCAAAAGAACCGACTGAAGGTGAAGCCATTAAACCAGTGGTTTTCAATCTGCGTGCCGCGAGACCCAAGTAAGGGTGTCGCGGGATCGACCAAGAAATCCTTTTTTTAAAATGCTTAAATGGAAAATAAAAATATGTATTTTAAACATTTATCAAAAAAAATCGGATGACACTTGAAAATATTTTGAAACTAGATTCTCTGCATCCTGCAACATAAAAAGAAGGCAAATAGAGAGTGCAGACAGTGAATAAAGAAATGAGAGTTGCCTTGTCAACTCTACCTCCCATTCCTAAAGAATCCAGCGATACTCATCAATCTCAAATTTCCCATTAGACGTTTAATGGTAAAATTTATTTATTTTCGATTAAATTAGGTTAATTGTCAATCGTGGTTAATTTTGAAGTGCTTTCGACGTAATTAAGTATTTATACGTAAATTATTTTATATCGGAATCACACGGCTGCTTCTAGATAGCAATTAGGGTGCCGATATCCTTAAAAAGGCTAAAAAACCACTGTATTAAACGAAGCCAGCCAAAAAAACTTATTGAGGCGAGTGATAGCTGGAGTGTGTTTACTGAAAGTGATACCAACCATTTTGAAATTGTTAAATTTGAACAAGAAAACCCACCTGTTAACATGAATATTGCCTCCTCTGAGCCAGAGAAAAACTTGAATTCAAAGTCTGACAGTCCTGTAGAATTAACAGAGGATGCTACAACACGGCGAGAATTGATAGGTCAGAATGTCAGGGATTATTTAGTGAAACAAGTACAACTTAAAATTATTGTAGAAGATTTCCCCAATGTAGTGGGTGGCATTTTTCAAAATTTCACTGCAAAACGAAACTGCCAAATGGTGAAATTGTAGATCGTCCATGGCGAATGTACTCTGTAACAAGTGATAAAAAATTATGTTAAAACTGAAGCTCTTTGATAATAATGCATCAAGTGCACTCACAACTTGTGTTAACAACTTGCCTAACATCCACACACGATTAGCTGAGCATGAGAACTCCATAAGGCATTTGCAAGCTATGTTCAGCTGCTGTGAGATGCAGCAAAGGTTATCTGCTGAAAAATCTATTGATAAGGTACAAGAAAAACTCATCAGATAAGAAGCTAAACGCTGGTACCAAGTCTGAACGAATGGTAGCTATTGTAAAGTTCCTGGTAGAAAGAAATTCGCCTTTACGTTGATCTGAGGAAAAGATAATGGAAATTTCTTAGGGGTTAGTGAGCTGCTAGGAAGGTTTGAGCCAGTAATGCAAGATCATCTGCAAAAAGTCCAGAATAAGTAAATCCCTCATCATTATTTAGGGAAAAACATTAAAAATGGACTTATTAATAAAATAGGGTGAAGGTGTTCTACAGGAAATCATTTTACGAATTAAGGCTGCAAAGTATTTTGCAGAAATTCTCGACTGCACTCCTGACATGACCCATCGGGAGCAGATGTCAGTGTAATTTGATATGTAGTTGATGGTGTACAGTCAACTGCTCTAGCAGAAGTACAGGGTGCGGCAGAAAGGTTGCCCCGATTTATTTTGTGTTTCAGTTAGCAACCCTCCATTTCCTGGAGTGGAGAGCATCGTGAATTTGTTGTTGAAGAGTTTGTTAAGAACAGTGAATCCGTCGTAACAATGCAACGTCCCTTCCGAAGACACTTTGCGCTTCGTCGTCATGATCCCGTCCCGGATGGAAAAAACAATTCGTCGGTGGATTTCCAACTTTAGACAAACATTATGACGACGAATTGCAAAATGTATTCGGAAGGAACTTGGCACTAATAAATAGCAGTAAAGAAACAAAAAAGAAGTTGTTATGTACGTCTATTTGCGACTGACATTTTTATAATTTAGTTACCCAAAACATCGTTAGTTTTCTTTTATGAACAATATTTATGGGAATTTCAAGTATTATTGTCGATTATTTGCTATACAAAACATTCCTTTCACCTTATGTAAAGGCATTTCAAATATACACATATTTATATATGTATAGTTATACATGTGTATGCATTTTTATTCATGAAGATAAGCTTGAACAAAAATCCCACTGGAATCAAATTGGGGTTTATTATTTATTGGTATCCCCTCGAAAATACTTTGCCGTTTTCTTTTAATTCAATTTATGGACTTTTAAGCGGCCATCTTAGAATTCTTTAGGTTAGATTAGGAAGAATTTGTTAGATTAGGTGTAATTTGCCCCTGCAATGCGGTTCTAGTTCTCATTTACCATTTGCACTAGGTTGTTCCTGGAGATTTATGACGTGCCTTACCAGGATTTAAAGGCGACATTTCTCTTTTTTCATATGTCTGTCCCCCCCCCCCCATCACCCCTGGTTACATCTGTTTGGGGCAGCTTCGGTAGAGCCTCGCACCTTTCTATATCCTAGAGCCCCTTGCCATCTATTCGAGCACCATCCCTAACTTCACTTTGGGAATCGATATTCAGAGCCCCTCCATCCCTTGAATTAAAAAAACAATACCAACGAGGGCATCTCCCGCAGAAAGTATGGTTAAATTTCGGCAAATAACCGCCCTCGATTTGGGGGATAATTTATATATTTTTTTGCTTAAAAACATTTTTTTGTTGTTTTTTTTTAGAAACCGTTTTATCTTGGTCAAATTCCATAAAAGTGTGTGTGTGTGGGGGGGGGGAGGGGGTGTTATTTTTATTGGAATCTCATCATATTGATTTATATATCATTTTTAAGGTAATTTCGAAATGGGGGAGCAAAGCACCCATATCTCCTTTAATTGTGAGGGTTGCACCCCACACTCCACGCTATTTTTAATCATCTAGTAGTATTCACAATTCGAAAGCCTAGCATTAGGTTCAAATTATAGGCGATTGTCATACGTCTTTACGCACTCTATGTTCATTGTTTTTTATGTTGTGCTTCTTGACCAGACATATTAGCCTCATCCTGGAATGTTATTTAAATCAATAATTTTTCTTTAAAATTGATTAATATATATATATATATATATATATATATATATATATATATATATATATATATATATATATATATGTCCATATCATATTTTAATTCAGAAAAAAATCCCTTCAAAATGATATATAATACAATATGAATGCAATGTCCCGTAAGAAAATGAAAAGGTGCTTCCAAGTACTTTCCAACTTTATTCAGTTATCCTTGAGAATGAACTGAATAAAGTTCGAAAGTACTTAGAAGCACCTTTTCATTTTTCCTGCGGGACATTGCATTCATTGCGAACCTCACGTGCTACTTTGTGAGTTATTCATTTCATAATACAATATGATGCGATTCCAATTAACAATGCGGCTCCCCAGATGGCGGCCAATATATGTTTCTTCATAACATCATAATTAGAAATTTGCCCGCCTTAATTAGTGAAATTGCTATATCGCGTACATCTTTGATATAGCTATATATTGTATATAGTGTATACCGTAGATATACACTATTTAGTATTTGCCTATTTAAAAAAAAAAGAGATTTATAACAAAGCGCCCACAGAAATCGAGAGCAGACATTTTACGAAATTTAATCGAAAGTTTGTAGGAGCAGATCTTTGAGGGAAGTGTTGAAGTTAGAGAATGTGTAAATGTGCCGAAGATATATAGCCGCAGATCCTTTCTGAGCATTGGGTCCGCGGGAGGGCGAACTGCGGGTATTGGGGGAAAGCGTGGTTGCCCGTGCTACCCCATTCCCCCTTGCAGGATTCCTCCCCGTAAGGGGCGCGGCGATTTGCCATCCTGGCCGCCGTGCTGACGGGATCCAGCGCTCCGTCCGGCCCCAGCTTAGCCTCTCTTCCTTCCTTCAAAACACTTGTTTCCTCTCTTTTCACACAACCTCTCCCACAGCTTTCTCTGGTCAGCCTCTAATTTCACAGGGTAGATGCTAACCTTCCTTTCAGCCAACCGTCCCGCATCGGGGCTGAGGGGGTGGGGGACAATGTTCCCTAACCCCTGAGCTCTGGTCTGGGCTGGCTGGTTTTTAACAACCTGCTTCATCCCCACCCATACCTTCCTCACATCCCTTTTCCTCTCCTCTTCACAATCTGTATATTTTACGCCGTGTTCAAGGTGGAGCCGCCATGCCGATGGACTGCCAGGCCACCAGGCGGGAGGGGTGGTCCCAAATGGCGGCGCCTGGCTCTCCCTGGCTTGTAAGCACCTCTCGCAGTGCGGGCTACTGCGAGAGGTGTGCGCTATTGCATCCCGTGTCAAAAAAAGGGTCACCATGACCAATAATGAAGACCAAAAAAAAGAAAACTCAATTCCCAACTTTCCCTGAAACATCAACGGAGCCGCCCTCGGGCAGCTCCAGCAAAAAAATAGAGGTCCCCTCCCCCTGTGCTTGCACAGGGGACCCTCCATATTTCTCTAACCGGAGAGGAGGCTTACTCCTCTCCTTCGCCTACGGGTGCAGGGGACTCCCCCTCACCCCCTTCTCTGGAGGTGCTTTCGGGCTCCTCTCCATCCGCGGGGGCTGCGGGGACGGATGGGTCTGCTACCACTTTGGTAGGCGACCAAGCCAAGATCGGCACATCCGGCCCCTCTACCTCCTCGTGTGCGGAGCCCCTGACCAAGACTAACACCAAGAGTGCACAGGGCGGAGCCTCGATGACATCGGGGCCCCTCATTCAGGGGTTACCTGGCGTTTTCGAGCCCGCTGGCTTCAAACGCTTCCTCGTTATTCGATCCACTGATGGCACCATGTTGTCCAAGGGCAACATGATCCATCAGAGGAGAGGATTAGCTAGTGCAATTGGTAGAGAGCCGAAGGTGACCCGTTTCTCGGACGGCAGCTTTCTGGCGAATGCGGCGAATCCCGCCGAGGCGGCCAAGATAAGTGCTCTTCGGACACTTGATGGCACCCCGGTGAGTGTGACGCCGCACTCTACCATGAACTTTGTGAAAGGAGTAGTTTATGCGAGGGAACTCGTTGACTACTCCATTGAGGACATCACCCTAGAGCTGGCCGACCATTGGGCGGTCAAGGTCGAACGTGTGATGAGAAAACAGGGAGGGGCTTCGAAACCCACCCCTACACTCTTCGTCACGTTTTACTGTGACAAGCTCCCTGAATCGGTGCGTGCCGGTTGGTACCGCTACCGCGTGAAGGCATTCGTGCCACTGCCGCGGCGGTGCTATTACTGTCACCGCTTCGGCCATACGAATCGCTCTTGTAGACGTGAAAAGTCGGGGTCACCCGAAGTATGTGTAAATTGCTCCAAGGTCGCACACGATAAGTCCAAATCGTGTGTGGCCAAGTGTGTCAATTGCGGAGAGCCGCACCCTGCTTCTTCGAAGCAATGTGGTGCATATCTCCTGGAGAAAGAAATCCTGGCCGTTCAGGCCCAGGATAGACTCTCATTCCGCGAGGCTAAGGACTTGGTCCTGGCGCGCCCAGCTCTGCCTGGGACGTCATATGCCTCAGTAGTTAGAAAGGCACCCTCTGCTCCTGGCCCATCCAGGCCAACGAGCACGGTTGTTTCCGCGCCCATTCAAAGCCCTTCTGCGGGCTCTACCCAACCCGGGCGCTCCCCTGGTAAAGCTGGCGGCAAAAAGGGTTCATACCCAGCCCCGGCTAAAACCAGGGCTCCCCCCTCTTCCTCCAGCGTGACCGTTTCCCGCAAGGCGAAACGGCCACGCGCCTCCACCGAGTCGTTAGACTCACAGGAGGCAACACCCCTGAAGATGGTCGCTAGGCCATCTTCGGGGGTTCCTAAAGCTGTCCCCCGAAAGGAGGACAGCAACAAAGGAGCTTCGGCTCATTCGCCCACGCCCCGAGGGGGAGCGAGTGGCTCGGAGACGGTGGTTCCTCGAAAAGAGGGCCCCCAGCCTCCGAAGCCGCAGCTCCCGCCTAAGGTTTCGAGGCGGAGGGAGGAAAAGACTCGCATGGCGATCCCAACCTCCCCCAATAAGTCCTCGAAGGCGACAGCGACTCCAGCGCTTTGTTCGACCAACATCGCCCGGGATTCTGCCCCCGGGAAGCGTACGGCCATTCCCGTGAGGGTCTTCAGTTCGAGGAGGGCCCCCGCGTCTCCTCCGAGCTAGGCCTGGAGGGCATATTCCTTCAATGGAATTGCCGTGGACTCCGGGCCAACTGGGAGGAGCTGCGGAGGCTCGTCTCGTCCCGCTCCCCGTTAGCTATCTTTTTGTAGGAGACCATGCTAGGCGCGTGCCCCCTACCCGCCCTCCTGGGGTACAAGGGTCTTGCGACCCCACCACCGTGGGATGGCCGAGCTGGGGGATGCGCGGTTTACACCCGGCATGATGTCTCCGTTCTTCCTTTCTCTTTAGATACCTCCTTTCAGGCAGTGGCTGTGCAGCTGTACCTGGATAGGAGGTATACTATCATTTCTGCGTACATTCCAACGTCAGCTGACTTCGACGCGGGGGACTTCCGCCGCGTCGTGGCACGGTTGCCGAGGCCCTATCTCTTGCTTGGAGATCTGAACGGCAGGCATCCTCTCTGGGGAGATTACTCCATAAATCCCAGGGGACAAGTCCTTACCGATCTGATCGAAGAGCTTGAGATGGGTGTCCTAAACGTGGATGAGTTTACGCATCACTGTCCGAGAACCGCTTCATTTTCTTGCCTTGACCTATTTTGTGCTCTTCGGATGCACAGCCTGATTTTGATTGGGGGGTGGTCGATGACCTCCATGGTAGTGATCACTTTCCCATTCAAATATCATTTTCAGGGCAACTGCCGCCTGAGAGACCACCTCGGTGGTGCTTGGCGCGGGCGCGGTGGCCTGCATTTCAGGAAATGACTGAATTCTCTATCTCAGTCGAGGAGTTTAGGTCGGTAGATGAGGCCGTTGAGTTCTTCTCCGGCAACCTCATCGCCGTGGGCCTGACTACTATTCCTAGGACGTCTGGCCGTTTTGCACGCCGACCACTCCCATGGTGATCGGCCGAGTGTGAGACGGCCCTCAAACAGAAGCGTTATGCCTACATGCGCTATAAGCGCCGCCCGAACGATTTCACTGTCGCTGAATTTCGTTGAGCTAGGGCTAGGTTCCGGTATATTTCGAAGCACGCCCGCCGTTCTTCTTGGCGGGCATACGTGTCTTCACTTAACGGGAAGACCCCTTTAGCTGAGGCTTGGAAGCGAGTCAAAAGGATTCGGGGCAAGTTCTCGCAGGACCCCCCTCCCGTTCTCCAGGAGAATGGGGCCGCAATCTCGAAACCCGCGTCCGTGGCGGAATCCTTCGCGACCGCTTTTTCTGCATTCTCTAGCCGTGATGCTGCTCCGCCAGCATTCAATGCACGTCGTGATGTCGCGGAAGGCCGCCGGCTGGACTTTACCTCCAGAGGCGGAGAACCCTTCAACGACAAGTTTACTGTAAGCGAGTTGCGTTCCGCTCTCGCTTCGTGCGCGGCACCGCCCATGGTCCGGACGATGTCCCGTTCGCCATGCTTCGACACCTAGGTGAGCGAGGCATGGCCTTTCTGTTAGATTTGTTCAACAGGATCTGGGTGGAAGGTCTTCTCCCAGACTCCTGGCGAATCGCTACTGTGCAAGACTTTCGCACATCAGGGAGAGATCACTCTACTCCGACCGGTTTCCGCCCAATCTCTCTAACCTCTTGCGTGTGCAAGTTGATGGAGAAATTGGTAAATGTTAGATTAGCCTTTTTCCTGGACAGCGGAGGCCATCTGTCTTCCGCACAGTGCGGCTTCCGCAAGTTCCACTCCACGTCGGATGCTCTGCTCCGACTGGAAAATGCCGTCTGCGAGGCTTTTCTTCGTAGACAGCACTACACCACGGTCTTTTTCGATCTGGAGAAGGCCTATGATACCGCATGGCGATACGGTATCATGGAGACTCTCCACACGATGGGGGCGAGGGGACGCCTCCCAATTTTTATATCTGAATTTTTGCGAGATCGTCGATTCCGCGTACGGGTGGGGGGAGCCCTCTCCGGCCCAAAGGAGCAGGAAGAGGGTGTCCCGCAGGGAAGTGTCCTCAGTGTCACACTCTTTGCCCTGAGCATCAACGGCATCACCTCGGTGCTGCCGGAAGATGTTCTCGCTACGCTCTACGTGGACGACCTTTCGATCTATTTTGGCGCGGCCCAGATGCCAACTCTGGAGCGTCGACTCCAACAGGCATTGAACCGCGTCTCTCGCTATGCCGAAGCGCACAGGTTTCGGTTTTCTTTGGCCAAGACTAAGGTGGTGCACTTCTGCCGCCATCCACGGCTTCACCCCGACCCAGATTTGTTTCTTAAAGGGGTGCGCCTGGATGTGGTTGAGTTGCACCGTTTCCTTGGTCTTGTATTCGACCGACGCCTCACCTGGGAGGCTCATATTCGCAGCCTTAGGGTCTCTTGTACCCGCGCCATGGACATTCTCCGTTCCGTGACGTTCAGCGCTTGGGGCGCTGATAGGGCTACTGCCTTACTTTTTTATCGATCCTTTGTTCGTTCGAAGCTCGACTACGGATGCGAGTTTTTCATCCGCAGCCGAGCGTTTATTGCGGAAGGTGGATTAGATCCACCACACCGGCCTTCGCCTTGCGACCGGTGCCTTCCGCACTTCCCCCATTGAGAGCCTGTTGGTCGATGCTGGAGAGATGCCACTCGCTCTGCGCCGCGTGCAGTGTATCACTCGACTGTACGCGCGAGCCCGGCGCTTCCCTCAGTCGCCAACAGCTCTCACTGCATCCGCAGCTGATCTCGATGGTGCCTATGCCGTCGAGAGACGCCAGTCATACCCTAAGCCTTTTGGGTTTAGGGCCTAGGAAACTCCTTCGAGAGGTAGATATCGCTCTCGGGCCGGTGGCGCCCCTGGTTTTGCCCAGGACGCCACCCTGGAGGGTACCACATTTGGCTATTTGTCGCCACGCCTCTGCTCCCAAAGCTTGTACTGCGCCGGGAGTATTGCGTTCGACCTTTTTGGAGCACACATCGTGTCACGCTGGAACCGTGCCAGTGTATACGGATGGCTCCAAGTCCCAAGAGGGGATCGGCTTCCACGCCGTATCCCCTATGTTTGAAGTCAGCGGGGCTCTACCAGGCGCTGCGTCTGTCTTCACGGCCGAGCTGGTGGCAATACACCACTCGGTACGGGAGATTACGTGACGTGCCCGGTTCGGAGACCGGATTTGTGATCTATAGCGACTCACAAAGCGCCCTGAGTGCTCTCGGGGCATTGGAATCTCCGCATCCCCTGGTTCGCGATATCCGTGACGCCACGGTTTTGGTGAGCCGGCCAGATGTCGAGATTATCTTCTGCTGGGTTCCTGGACATGTAGGAATTGCGGGGAATGAGGGCGCCAAAGAGTCCGCGAGGACTCTGCGACCGGACCAGCGTTTCGCTCTTCCTCACACCGACTACATGGCAGGAATACGGGCAGCTCTTCGGACTGCTTGGCAAAGAAGATGGGAGACGGTCGAAGGGAACTTAAAGTTGCTTGCCATTGCGCCGCGACTGTTCCCATGGACCTATCCCCCAATGCCGCGGCGGCTTCAGGTTGCTTTCTGTCGTCTTCGAATCGGACACACTCGTGTGACGCATCGCTACTTGATGGAGCGCTCGCCTGCGCCCTATTGCAACGACTGCGTCGTCCCCCAGACTGTTCGGCATATTCTTGTCGAATGTCCCAGTCTGGGTGATCTTCGCGCACGATACCTTTCTCGGTACCGGGATGGGTGGGGTCGCTACCGCCTGTCCCTTGTACTCGGGACGAGTGCGTGCACCATGACTGGTGGACTTATTGACTTTTGGGGGGAGGCCGGCCTTCTCCCCTTTATTTAAGGTTCCTTTTTTTGTTATTGTTTTGTTTGTAGGTTGCACTCTCCTGCACCGGGGTGAGGGGAACCTCCCCCCGCTGCCGGAGATTGCTTCGATTGTTAAGTTTTTCCAATTTATATCATTGTTAAGTTTTCATATTTTTACTTTAAAGTAGCCTAGTTCTAAGCTGTCGTGTTTTTCGGCGACTTATGCCCAAGTGGGTAGTTGCCAGATGGGCTTCATAAAATTAAAAAAAAAAAAATTGCAGGATTCCTTGTCCAGTAAACCTCACGACCCCCTCCCCCCCTCTTTCTCTCTCTCTCCTCAGATGGGCAGCGTCAGTGTGGAAGATTTCTCGTGGGAGAAATTCCTCGTCTTCTACAACACACTCACCTCCCGGGTCGAGACCGACAGAATATTCTGCGAATTGTGAGTAACCCGCAGGTGTTTTGTAGTGGAAGGGATGGGGGGGGGATACTAACGCTCGGGTGTTTTGTAGTGGAGGGGAGGGGGATGTACTAACCCTCAGATGTTTTGTAATGGGGGGAGGGGGGATGTAATAACTTTTGGATAGCAAAAGGCTACAAGGAGCTGACAGATCTCGTGTATAAAAGACCATTTGCCCATCATCGAGCCCATATACGGCTACAAACCCCAAACCCATCAGTCCAACCCATACCCAACCCCAAACCCTTCAATGGAGTGCCCCCTGTAGATTGATACACCCGCTATCTGGAGGAGCGTTACACCCTCAGGGCCCCATTACACATAGGGGTATCAGCTGTGGTATAGACATTTGAAGGACCTTGTGCCCAACAAACCCCTTACGTGTAAAGGAAGTTAAGACGGTGGTGCCGTCACACGACAGTCAATGCTTGGAGAAACTGGTGCTCGCGCGTGGGTCCTTATGGACATTGGTATTAAGCACCTGGCCCGCTACATCATGTCAGAAGTGAAGTTTGGGAACCTCTATAAATAACGCCCGCAGGTTGCAAGAGACAAGGACTTGAGGGGTTCTGGGCATCGGGGCGCGATTAATGGGAAGATCGGTTTTGTGCCCCGGTAGCCGGCTTTTTTCGTCTAAGAGGCTGACCATCCCTTGCAGCCGTTTTCCCGGCCGTACTGATTATGGGGACTGGGTTTTGCTGCCTTATGTGCTCCCAGATCTTCAGACCCTGGCTTATCCGTCGAGGACTAGTAAGGCTTAAGGTTCCTTCCCCGATCCGATCTGCCTCTGGTCGCTCAGTTAAGAGCTGCGGCCTCTGGGGATCCGTCTCTGACAACGACCGTTCGTTGGGTAACTTCCCGTCAGGGTGGTTGAATCGAGTGCGAACACCATCATGCGATAGGACGCTCACCATCCTCTCTTCCTTTGTATAATGGTCATAAGATTTGGGACAACCACCAAATCTGAACGGTAAAGGAATTTCCCTCTTTACCATCTTGCAAGGCTCCCCCACTCGCTCTCTGCTTCCCTAGGGACCGTTCCCAGATTCTTCTTACGGCGAGGGAATTTCCTATTCTCCTGTCAACGTGTAAAGAAGTCTTCCCTTTGCCCCTTTCCGGCGAGTCGCCCCCGAGCAACGAAGCTATTTGCCTCAAAGGGACCATGTTGTGCGCTTGCACCCTGCCCTTCCTCCTGAGGTATAAGGGTTTCGAAGCCCCACCAACAAGGGCCGGGCAGGTGGATGTTCGACTTCACCGACAGAGTGTCGCCGTTCTGCTTCATTTAAATACCTCCTTTCAGGCAGTCGCAATGTAGGTACACCTTAGATAGGTGGTTTACTTTTATTTAAACGTATATTCCACAGCTGACAACGAGGCTCGGACTTCTACCGCGTCATGGCAGGCTTGCCCAGGCCCTTCTCCTCGTTGATCTGAATGATAGGCAACCCTTATGCCGGGCATCACGATCAATTCCGGAGGCCAGGACAGGTCATTGCTGATCTGAGCTAAGACCTGGAGATCGGTGTCCTAAATGTGGATAAATTCACACATCTTCGTCCCAGAACTGCTTCATTTTCTTGTTTTGTTCTATCCCTTTGCTCTCTGAATGCACAGTCTGATTTTGGGTGGGAGGTGTTCGATGACCTTCATCGTAGTCGTACCTTCCCCACACAAATATCTCTTCCTGGGCAATTGACACTTGAGAAACCACATCAGTGGTGCTTTGAGCGGGTGCACTGGTCCGCAGAGTTCAGGTTGGTTGATGAGTCCGTTAAGTTCTCCGGCACCCTCACGCCTTAGGTCTGGCACCTATTCTTTTCGAGCGTCCGTCTGTTTTGGCAGGCGGTCCGCTTTCTTGTTGGTCGGTCCAGTGTGAGACGACTCTCAAAGAGAACCGATATGCTTATAGACTCTACAAGCGCTGCTCGAACGATTTCATTGTGGGGGAATTTCGTCGAGCGGAGGGTATTTTACGTTATGTTTCCTGGCCGGCATAGGTGTTTTCACTTAACGGGAATGCTGTACTTGAAAGGTGTGGAAGCGTGTGAAAAGATTCGGGGCAAGTTCTCACAGGACCCCCTTCCACTCCTCCAGGAAGACGAAACCGCAATTTTGGCGATCCTTCGCGATCGTTTTTCTGCTTTCTCTAGCCGAATGCTGCTCCACCAGCATTCATAGCACTTCATGGGCTCGCCGAAGGCCGCTGACTGGACATAACCTACAGAGTAGGGGATTATTTTTTCATTTTTTATTTTAAGAATCCATCTGGCGACTGCCTACTTGGGCATAAGTCGCCGTACTCACCACATACAAAGTCGGGGAACCTTTTAACAATCCGTTTACGCTACGCTTTCGCTTCGTGCTTGGATATCGCCCATATTCCACACGATATCCAGTACGCCATCCTTTGACACTTGGGTAAGGGAGGTATGGACTTGATGCTAGCTCTCTTGAACAGGATCTGGACAGAGAGTATTCTCCCATATTCCTGGCGAATGGCTACGTTGCTTGCTTTTCGCAAGCCGGGAAGAAAGCTTACTCTATCCCGGCGGGTTTTGCCTACCGCTTGCCTCGTGTTTTCGGGACGAGTTTGTTCTCACGCGACAGTGCCATTATAGAAATTTAGGAAGGGGCTGACCAACTCTATTGTATTTAGTACTCTGTATGTTGTCTCCATATTCGGGCGTCTCGGGGGAGGCGGGTCTCTTTCCAGCGCTTGAACATGTCTTTTTGTTTTTCTTTTGTTTTCGTTTTTAATTTGGAGTAGCCTTAAAATAGGCTGAATAATTATTTCGGTGGTTATGCCTCTGCTCGCAGTCGCCAGATACACCACTTAATTAAAAAAAAAGAAGTTATTTTAAACATTTCTCGGTACTCTTGGTGGTGCAATACATACTATTTTCTTTCTTAAATACACAGCTGCGTTTTGTCTAATGAGCCTTTGGCCCCGTGCATCCTCCTTTAACTATATGAAGTTGTCTTCTACCATGGGAAAAGAAACACTCTCATACCATTATATTGCTGTCTCTATGTTTCGCGGTTGAGAGTGTTCTTTGATTTGTACACCTCCTCCTTCTTCCTCTAAGCTTGACCATTGGAATCTAGTTCAGACAACTAGACCTTGAACTCATCAGACGAAAGAACATTAACCTAACAACTCTCTGGCTTATATGAATTCCCATTATCAAACGCAGGAAAAGGTTTCTCCCACATCAGATTTTATCAACAATGTCACGCTTCTCGGTGTAAAAAAGTATCGATTCACACTGGCGGATCGCGTTACTGAAAGTCCGAGGTGTAGCAACCATCCCCGATACTTGGAGATTATGTACGAACTTCTTACCAGTAGCTCTGGATTGCTTTTCCTCCACTCTCTTACTATTCAATCAATAGCACAGCTTGAAATCTTTCGAGGGGCACCAAATGGATGACGTTGATCAACGTCCCTTCCACCTGTAAAGTATAGAAGCAACGGTGCATGGATGAAGATTTCGATCTTAACCAATTGCTCTGGAACCTTTGGCTTTAATATACAAAATGAGAACGACGTCTCTGGTAGCTGTAGAATGTCCGTTTGTTTTCGCCATTGCGCGTCCTCTTTCTACGATGGGTGACGCCAAACTAACACTTTCTTTCAATTTTTCCAACCACGTAACTATATAGTTTTCTGCTATTTCCTAGACGTTTTGAATGAACTACATCTGAAGCTAGAAACTTAATGTGTATATCTGTATTAACTAAGACACTTTTCAATTTTGTATTTAATACTCTTTTGCCCGGTCATAATCCGATAATTACTATATACACCCTTGGGCAAAATTATAAAGCACCCAATTGAATCATTCATATAATGTAATTAGATATTTGTGGCCAATGAATTAAGTATATATATTTATTTTTAATTATTTTATTACTTAGTTGGATGCCCCTTTGCTTTAATTACAGCTTTAATTCTTTGCTGTATGGACTTCATCAAATTTTTAAAAATTTCTAATGCTATCTTTCCTCACTCGTAGTTTTTCATATAGTTGTGTTTCATTTGTACTTGTAGTACTTCTTATTGTTTTCCCAAACACTCCCCACAAGTGCTTTATTGGATTTAAGTCTGGGCTCTGTGCTGGCTACTCCACAGCTGTGATCCCCATTTCTCCAAACCAATTCTTGGTGTAGTTGGATGTATGATATGGGACAGTGTCCTGTTGAAATATAACTTGATTTCTTGGATAGATGGCTCAAAACCTATGATAACAGGGGACTATAAGTTGTGGAGTTCATTCTTCCCTGACATAAAAACATCTCCCCTGGCCCTTATAAAGACATGCACCCCCATACCATGATAGACCACTTCCGTGTATCACATTTGGTATCACACAAGCATGGCGAAATGCCTCTCCAACTCTTCGTTTCCCGAAGGTAGCCTCCGAAGTGGTGATAATCTGCAAAATCGTTACAAAAAGTTAATTTTTAAATAATTTTCTTCTGAGATATATTTAAAGGAAATTACTTAAATTACATGTAAAACAACAATACAATATTCTTTCTTACATACCTGATAATTACTTTCATCTGACCAGATAACTTTAGGCCATTGTTTGTGTGTTCAAATTTTGCAATCTTTCGCCTACTGAAGGCGGGGGTTGGGAGGGGGTGGGGGGTTCGTTGACATCAGATACCATGGCTTTTTGTCTCCTTGCAATCTTGTAGCCTTTGATCTTTAAGTTTCTTTCTAACTGTTATGGGTGATATTTTTTTAACTTGAAGCTTCATCAAACTCCCCACCAAGTTCAGAATATATTTTTCTGCCATTCTGTAGTGAAGCCCGAATGAGAGATGTTTTTCTAGGCGTTGGAAATTTTTTTGTGCCAATTCTCTTCCTCGACAGCACATTTTCAACATTGTATTTTTTAGCAATTTCTACTTGTGATAGCACTTGGCTATGGAGAAGTTGGAGTTGTGCTTTGTGGGCTTCTGTAAGTTCTTTAGTTTTAGTCATATTAATTATTTCCAACGAGATTCAATAAACAATAGTTAGAAATTTAAGCTGAAACAAAAAATATTGGTACATTTTGATTTTAGAGATCAAAACACTTTACTAAGTAATTAAAACATATAAACATAATATTCAAGCAAATTAGCAAAAAAACTAGCATTTATAAATAATTCGATACATTCTAAAGGTTTGATTAAATATGAGGGGCGTTTTGCACTTTTAGCCAAAGGTGTATTTAGAAATATTTGATGACAATTGGTTCGTATTTATTATTAAAGATATTTTAGCCACATTAAATTTGTAAAAAAATATTTGGAATAAAAGTATGTAAATTATGCAATAAACTTTTACAATCGTGTATTAAATACTTTCCCACCCGCCTGTAAGTTCCACATATTTTAATTTACCACAACTTGAGTAGTTGCGCCACTCAAAACCAATCAATTACCACAACTTCACTACTTTTTACCAACCTCTCCTTGCAAACTTTCTACCAAAGGTACCCTTATTGGTTTTCACGTCTTACGTTTAAGCAATAATAATACACATTTATTCTTGGCAAAGTGAATATAACTACGTTGGATTACATCGCAAGTAACCAATGTAGTACTTAGTAACTGATACAATTAACCTATATGTTCCTTAACCATTGATAAGGCTTTTCATTATTGGGCTTATCTCACTATTTTTCCCCTCTTTTCACCCCTGATCCGTTGTACCTTGCTAGCCTTCCTTCCTTGTCACTTGCCTCCTTTCCCCAGGCTTCGCATTATCGTCCCTTCCTCGTAAGGCTGGATGTCAACATTGCGGATGCCCCTCCAGTATTCAATAGTGCACCCCACACAAACACATTATGGAAGACTGCGTTGCACACAACATACACTCCCTGAGGGCTCTGTGGGAAAACACACTGCGTGCAGTAACCTTCCTCAGGGTCTCCGGGCTGTTCGGTCAGACACTTTGGGCATCATTGACAGAAGGTTCGAGAGTTGGGATTTTCGCCTCTTGTAATGGAGTTTTCTGTGTTTGGCAGGACGAACCAGGCGGTGTCGAGCGACCAGAGCCGGCGGCCGCGCCCTATGACCTCGGAGCAGCTGGTGACCTTCCTGAACAAGTACCAGCGAGATCCCAGACTCAACGAGATCCTGTATCCTTACGCCGACACCTCCAGGGCCCGCGAGATAATCGCCCTCTTCGAACCCAGCCCCGAGAACGTGGCTAAAGGTGAGCCCAGAGCGCTGCTCCCCAGCAATAAAGGTCAAGTTCGTAATATTTTTTATACGAACTTGTCCTTGGGGTTTATAATACCCCCTTCCTCACCATTTCGCGGTGTGATTGTCTATTGTGGTCTTATCGTATCCCTTAAAAAAAAATTATTCTTTTTATATTTGCGTTTTTCCTTATCTTTTCCTCTCCTCATATTCCGTACTGAGGGAAAGTATTTCGATTGTCTACTTCAATTTTCCATTTTTCCTAAAAAAAAAATCACTATTCTCGTTCTTTATATTTTTCCTGAGTTTAAATCTTTGTTAGTCTATTCCCGTTGGCATATCCCTGTCATATATCACAGTTTAATCCAATCCCAGATAGGATACTTTATCGCCTGTAATAAACTGCATTAGAAGAATAACACCAAAAGGCATCATCAATCAAAGTGTGTCAATAGGGCGAGGTCATACTTTGGGGCAACCATATATTTTCATTAAATCCTTTAATGAGGGGGGCTTAAATGATGGATTTCCCGGTGTAGATTTTGAAAAAGAACTTTATTTTGTTATACAATTGTTCCTACCTACATCAATTTCCATTTAAATAAAAGTAAATATTTCCCTTTCGTCACGAGCTTATGTAACCTATTTTATTTAATCCAAGTACACACAAACACAAAGTAACCTCAATTTTACATGTCTATTGAGTGAGAAAAGTGTATGCGAAGCTCTACATATAACTGCATGGGTCACTTTGGGTCATATTCAAAAGTTAAACTTCACCATAGGACACAAATCTTGCTTTGACTCATTCCTGGACATCAGACGTCTACTTGTCTCTTGGTCCCTGATTCCTCCATCCCTCTTTTCATGTGAGAAATACTTAGAAGAAGCCTCAGTCACCATTCTTACAACCCTCTCGATGCTCTGTGTGTGACAGGGCCATTCAGGTACTTTCATAGGCGAGTCAATGAAGTTTTTCAATTCAGAAGTACTTAAAGAACAAGTGAGAGGTGGCTCAGAGAGATCCTCTGACCAATTGATCAGATCTCCAATCCTGGTAGCATCACAAGTTATGTCTGGTGTCATTCTAAGCCTTACAAAGGAGTCTCCCAGTTGAGTATCTGGGTCCCCGTAAGGGGTGCGGCAATTTGTCATCCTGGCCGCCGTGCTGACGGGATTCAGCACCCCGTCCTTCAAAACACTTGTGTTTCCCCCCCCTGTTTCCTCACTTCCCCTACAACCTCTCCCACAACTTTCTCTGGTCAGCCTCTAATTTTACAGGGTAGATGCTGACCTTCCTCTCAGCCAACGTTCCCTGATCGAGGCTGAGGGGGAAGAGGACAACGTTCCTTAACCACTGAGCTCCGGTCTGGGGTGGTGGGTTTTTAACAACCTGCTTCATCCCCACCCATACCTTCCTCACATCCCCTTACCTTCTCACTTCACCATATATTTCTTTTTACGCCGTATCCAAGGTGGAGCCGCCATGCCGAGGGACTGCCAGGCCGCCAGGCGGGAGGGGTGGTCCTGAATGGAGGCACCTGGCTCTGCCAGGCCTGTACGCACCCCTTGCACGGCGGGCTACTGCCAGGGGTCACCATGCCCAATGATGAGAAAATTGAAAATCTCCCCTCAATTTCCCCTTATCCATAGACGGAGCCCCCCCTCGGGCAGCTCTACAGAAAAAATGGAGGTTCCCCCCCCCCTGTGCTCTCGCAGGGGACTCTCCAAATTTCTCTAACCGGAGAGGAGTCTTACTCCTCTCGTTCGCCTACGGGTGTAGGGGGACTCCCTCTCACCCCCTTCTCTGAAGGTGCTTTCGGGCACCTCCCTCTTTCCAGCCGCAGTCCCCCCTTTTCTTCCCAAGGGAACTGCCAAGAAAGCCAGCAGGCAGCGCATAGCCGCCCGCTTCCCATTGAAGCGGCTCGTTAGAGCAAACCCGCTTAAGGGAAAAAGGGAATCCAGGCCCCTTCGGTCGCTTCCCTCAAAAGACCTGCTGGCAAGAATATTGAACCTTGCCAGGGTCAAGGCCTGTGCCTTCCCACACGTGACTTGTGACAACGCTGCCAACGGGACCTGCGATGTCCTGGGGGAAATGACCAACTGGAGGCCCCCTTGAGATAGACATGGTCCTTGAGGCAACCCAGCCTCAGATGGTAGGGCCTTACATGGGAGCGAATCCTGGCTCGGCGCCAAGCACCGAACCTGAATCCGCCCTTATGCAAGGTCCTCCTCAAACGGCCTCGGTTTCCAAGGCAATACAAGGAGGGGAGAGATCTCCTTCGACCGGTGCCCCTGCGACTGCAAGGACCTTCTTCATCTCGGAGAAGGACCCGGCTGAGGCCGGTCCATCTGGACTGGGGGCTCCTGCCGGTGGAGGGAAGAAGCGGGTTCATTCCCCGCCCTCCTCTCCTAAAAAGAAAAAAATAGGAAAAAGACTAAGAAGACTCGGGGCTCCTCTCCATCCGCGAGGGCTGCTGGGACGGATAGTTCTGCTGCCACTTCGGTAAGCATCCAAGCCAAGATCGGCACATCCGGCCGCTCTGCCCCCCTCAGGTGCGGAGCCCCAGACTAAGACCAAAAGTGCGCAGGGCGGAGACTCGATAACACCAGGGCCCCTCATTCAGAGGTTACCTGGCGTTTTCGAACCCGCTGGTTTCAAACGCTTCCTCGTTATTCGTTCCACTGATGGCACCATGTTGTCCAAGGGCAACAACATCCATCAGAGGAGAACATTAGCTAGTGTAATTGAAAGAGAGCCGAAGGTGACCCGTTTCTCGGACGGGATCCTTCTGGTGAATGCGGTGAATCCCGCCGAGGCGGCCAAGATAAATGCTCTTCGGACACTTGATGGCACCCCGGTGAGTGTGACGCCGCACTCTACCATGAACTTTATGAAAGGAGTAGTTTAAGCGAGGGAACTCGTTGACTACTCCATAAAGGACATTACCTTAGAGCTGGCCAACCATGGGGCGGTCAAGGTTGAACGCGTTATGAGAAAATGCGGAGGGGCCTCGAGGCCCACCCCTTACAATCTTCGCCAGGTTCGACTGTGACAAACTCCCTGAGTCGGTGCGTGCTGGTTGGTACCGCTACCGCGTGAAGGCATTCGTTCTACTGCCGCGGAGGTGCTATTACTGTCACCGCTTCGGCCATACGAATCGCTCATGTAGACGTTCAAATTCAGAGTCACCCAAAGTATGTGTGAATTGCTCCAAGGCCGCACACGATAAGTCCAAATCGTGTGTGTCCCAGTGTGTCCATTGCGGAGAGTCGCGCCCCGCTTTTTCGAAGCAATGTGGTTCATATCTCCTTGAGAAAGAAATCCTGGCCGTTAAGTCCCAGGATCGACTCTCACTCCGTGAAGCTAAGGACTTGTTCTGGCGCGCCCTGCTCTGCCTGGGACGTCTTATGCCTCAATGGTTAGAAAGACACCCTCTACTCCTGGCCCATCCAGGCCAACGAGCACGGTTGTTTCCGCGCCCATTCGGAGCCCTTCTGCGGGTTCTACTCAACCCCTGCGCTCCCTTGGTAAAGCTGGCGGCGGCACAAAGGGTTCAGACCCAGGGCTCCCCCCCCCCTTCTCCCAGCGTGACCGTTTTCCCTAAGGCGAAACAGCCACGCGCCTCCACCGAGTCGTTAGACTCACAGGAGGCAACACCCCTGAAGTTGGTCGCCAGGCAAACTTCCTGGGTTCCTAAAGCTGGCCTCCGAAAGGAGAACAGCAACAAAGGAGCCTCGGCTCATTCGCCCACGCCTAGTGGTGGGCGGAGTGGCTCGGAGACGGTGGATCCTCGAAAAGAGAGCCCCCCGCCTCCAAAGCCGCAACGCTCGCCTAAGGTTTCGAGGCGGAGGGAGGAAAAGACTCGTCTGGCGATACCAACCTCCCCCAATAAGTCCTCGAAGGCGACAGCGCCTTCAGCGCTTTGTCCGGCCAATGGCCATCGGGGTTCTGCCTCCGGGAAGTGTACGGCCATTCCCGTGAAGGTCTTATGAACCAAGAGGGCCCCCGTGTCTTCTCCGAGCTAGGCCTGGAGGGCATATTCCTTCAATGGAATTGCCGTGGACTCCGGGCGAACTCGTCCCGTTCCCCGTTAGCTATCTTTTTGCAGGAGACCATACTAGGCGCGTGCCCCCTGCCCACCCTCCTGGGCACCACCACGAGATTATGCTACCCACCACCACGAGATGGTGGCCCGGCTGGGGGATGCACGGTTTACACCCGGCATGATGTCTCCGTTCTTTTTTTCCCCTTTACATACCTCCTTTCAGGCAGTGGCTGTGCAGCTTCACCTGGATAGGAGGTATACTATCATTTCTGCGTACATTCCACCGTCAGCTGACTTCGACGCAGGGCACTTCCGCCGCGTCGTGGCACGGTTGCCGAGGCTCTTTCTCTTGCTTGGAGATCAGAACGGCAGGCATCCTCTCTGGAGAGATTACTCAATACATCCCAGGGGACAAGTCCTTGCCGATCTAATCGAAGAGCTTGAGATGGGTGTCCTAAACGTGGATGAGTTTACGCATCACTGTCCGAGAACCGCTTCATTTTCTTGCCTTGACCTATCTTTGTGCTCCTCGGATGCAGTCTTATTTTGATTGGGGGTTGTTCGATGACCTCCATGGTAGCGATCACTTCCCATTCAAATATCATTTTCAGGGCAACTGCCGCCTGAGAGTCCACCTCGGTGGTGCTTGGCGCGGGCTCGGTGTGGCCTTCATTTCAGGAAATGACTGAATTCTCTATCTCAGTCGAGGAGTTTAGGTCGGTAGATGAGGCCGTTGAGTTCTCCGGCAACCTCATCGCCGCGGGCCTGACTACTATTCACAGAACATCTGTCCGTTTTGCACGCCCACCACTTCCGTGGGGGTCGGCCGAGTGTGAGACGGCCCTCAAACAGAAGCGTTATGCCTACATGCGCTATAAGTGCCGCCCGAACGATTTCACTGTCGTTGGATTTCGTTGGGCTAGAGCTAGGTTCCGGTATATTTCGAAGCACGCCCGCCGCTCTTCTTGGGGGGCATACGTGTCTTCACTTAACGAGAAGACCCCTCTGGCAGAGGTGTGAAGCGAGTCAAAAGGATTCGGGGCAAGTTCTCGTAGGACCCCCCTCCCGTTCTCCAGGAGAATGAGACCGCAATGCGGAGCCCGCGTCCGTGGCGGAATCCTTAGCGACCGCTTTTTCCGCATTCTCTAGCTGGGAAGCTGCTCCGCCAGCATTCAATGCACGTCGTGATGTCGCGGAAGGCCGCTGGCTGGACTTTACCTCCAGAGGCGGAGAACCCTTCAACGACAAGTTTACTGTGAGTGAGTTTCGCTCCGCTCTCGCTTCGTGCGCGGACATCGCCCATGGTCCGGACGATGTCCCGTACGCCATCATTCGACACCTGGGTGAGCGAGGCATGGCCTTTCTGTTAGATTTGTTCAACAGGATCTGGGTGGAGGGTCTTCTCCCAGACTCCTGGTGAATCGCTACTGTGCTCGCCTTTCGCAAACCGGGGAGAGATCACTCTACTCCGACCGGTTTCCGCCCAATCTCTCTAACTCTTGTGTGTGCAAGTTGATGGAGAAATTGGTAAATGTTAGATTAGCCTTTTTCCTGGACAGCGGAGGCCATCTGTCTTCTGCACAATGCGGCTTCCGCAAGTTCCACTCCATGTCGGATACTCTGTTCCGACTGGAAAAGGCCGTCTGCGACGCTTTCCTTCGTAGACAGCACTACGCCACGGTCTTTTTCGATCTGGAGAAGGCCTATGATACCGCATGCCGATACGGTATCATGGAGACTCTCCACACGATGGGGGCGAGGAGACGCCTCCCAATGTTTATATCTGAATTTTTGCGAGATCGTCGATTCCGCGTACGGGTGGGGGGAGCCCTCTTCGGCCCAAAGAAGAAGGAAGAGTGTGTCCGGCATTGAAGTGTCCTCAGTGTCACACTCTTTGCCCCGAGCATCAACGGCATCACCTCGATGCTGCCGAAAGATGTTCTCGCTACGCTCTACGTGGACGACCTTTCGATCTCTTTTGGCGCGATCCAGATGCCAATTCTGGAGCGTCGACTCCAACAGGCATTGAACCGCGTCTCTCGCTATGCCGAAGCGCACAGGTTTCGGTTTTCTTTGGCCAAGACTAAGGTGGTGCACTTCTGCCGTTATCCACGGCTCCACCCCGACCCAGATTTGTTTCTTAATGGGGTGCGCCTGGATGTGGTTGAGTCGCACCGTTTCCTTGGTCTTGTATTCGACCGACGCCTCACCTGGGAGGCTCATATTCGCAGCCTTAGGGTCTCTTGTACCCCCTCAATGGATATTCTCCGTTCCGTGACGTTCAGCGTTTGGGGCGCTGATAGGGCTACTGCCTAACTTTTTTATCTATCCTTTTTTTGTTCGAAGCTCGAATACGGATGCGAGTTTTATGCATCCGCAGCCGAGCGTTTATTGCGGAAGGTGGATTCGATCCACCACACCGGCCTTCGCCTTGCGACCGGTGCCTTCCGCACTTCCCCCATTGAGAGTCTGTTGGTCGATGCTGGGGCGATGTCACTCGCTCTGCGCCGCGTGCAGTGCATCACTCGCCTGTACGCGCGAGCCCGGCGCCTCCCTTAGTCGCCAACAGCTCTCACTGCATCCGCAGCTGATCTCGATGGTGCCTATGCCGCCGAGAGACGCCAGTCATACCCTAAGCCCTTTGGGTTCAGGGACAGAAAACTCCTTCGAGAGGTAGATATAGCTCTCGGGCCGGTGGAGCCCCTGGCTCTGCCCAGGACGCCACCCTGGAGGGTACCACATTTGGCTATTTGTCGCCATGCCTCTGCTCCCAAAACTTGTACGGCGCCGGGAGTATTGCGTTCGACATTTTTGGAGCACACCTCGTGTCACGCTGGAACCGTGCCAGTGTATACGGATGGCTCCAAGTGTCAAGAGGGAGTCGGCTTCCACGCCGTATCCCCTCTGTTTGAAGTCAGTGGGGCTCTGCCAGACGCTGCATCTGTCTTCACGGCCGAGCTGGTGGCAATACACCACTCGGTACGGGAGATTACGCGACGTGCCCGTTTCGGAGACCGGATTGTGATCTATAGCGACTCACAAAGCGCCCTGAGTGCTCTCGGGGCATTGGAATCACGGCATCCCCTGGTTCGCGATATCCGTGACGCCACGGTTTTGGTGAGCCGGGCAGATGTCGAGATTATCTACTGCTGGGTTCCTGGACATGTAGGAACTGCGGGGAATGAGCGCGCCGATGAGGGCGCCAAAGAGTCCGCGAGGACTCTGCGACCGGACCAGCGTTTCGCTCTTCCTCACACCGACTACATGGCAGGAATACGGGCAGCTCTTCGGACTGCTTGGCAAAAAAGATGGGAGACGGTCGAAGGGAACTTAAAGTTGCGTGCCATTGCGCCGCGACTCTTCCCATGGACCTATCCCCCAATGCCGCGACGGCTTCAGGTCGCTTTCTGTCGTCTCCGAATCGGACACACTCGTGTGACGCATCGCTATTTGATGGAGCGCTCGCCTGCGTCGTCCCCCAGACTGTTCGGCACATTCTTGTCGAATGTCCCAGTCTGGGTGATCTTCGCGCACAACACCTGTCCCGGTACCGGGATGGGTGGGGTCGCTACCGCCTGTCCTTTGTACTCGCGACGAGTGCGTGCACATTGACTGGTGGACTTGATGACTTTTGGGGGAAGGCCGGCCTTCTCCCTTTCATTTAACTAGGTTTAGTTGTTGTTTTTGTTATTATTATTTCTTTTTATTGTTGTTTCCTGTTCAAATTTTTTAAAGTAGCCTAGAACTAGGCTGTTTGTTTACGGCCACTTATGCCTAAGTTTACAGTCGCCAGATAGCCCCTTAAAAAAAAAATCCCTTCCTTCTTGTTGCCCTTATGCTTTGTTTCTTTTTGTTGTTGTTTTTTTAGCCTTTGTCATTTTTTATCATTTTTTTTATTTACTTATTATTATTATTTATTAATTTAGCCTAGTAGTAGGCGGTGTTGAGTACATTGACTTTACCCAAGTAGGCAGTCGCCAGAGGTGCCTCTAAAATTAAAAAAACAAAAACGCCAGTCATACCCAAAGCCCTTTAGGTTTAGGGCTAGGAAACTCCTTCGAGAGCTAGGTATAGCTCTCGGGCTGGTGGCACCCCTGGTTCATTTTCTACTGGGTTCCTGGACATGTAGGAATTACGGGGAATGAGGGCGCCAAAGGAGTCCGTGAGGACTGGACGACCAAACCAGCGTTTCGCTCTTCCTTACACCGGGCAGCCCCCCGGTCTCCTTGGCAAAAATCATGGGAGAAGGCCTAGGGGAATTCAAGTTGCGTGCCCTCGCCCCGCGGCTATTCCCTTGGCCCCACCCCCACAATGCTGTGACGGCGCTTTCTGTCCTCTTCGCATTGGGGTTACTCGCGGATGCACTGCACCTTATTGTGACGACTGCGTTTTCTTCCAGACTGTTCAGCACATTCTTGTTCAATGTCCCAAACTGTGTGATATTAGCGCACGTTACCTGTTCCGGTATCTGGACGTGCGTGGTCGCTATCACTTGTCCCTCGTACTTTCGTACTTTGGACGAGTTCCTGTACACATATTTGTGGCCCTTTGGACTTTTTGCAGGAGGTTGGCCTCTCCATTTTATTTGACTCTCTTTGTTGTAGGTCAGACGTTCCTGGACCGGGGTGAGTTGGGCCTACCCTGACGCCGGAGTGTTCTTCCTTTTTTTTCGCTGTTTTCTTTTTGTTTGGTTGGTTCTATTTTGTGTTTTTGCGTGTTATTTTTTAATCTAGCCTAACAGTAGACTTTGAAAGAATTGTGGCGACTTATGCCCAAGTAGACAGTCGCCAGGTGGCCGGTAAATAATTTCGTAATTTGTTATTTTTTACCCTCTGTCTTTTTCCAATACAATTCACTCTGTTGTGTATGGGCACCTGCCTCTATGTGGATTAACGAAATTAAAAGAGTGGTTAACGTATCTATGCCAGTATTTAGTATTATGGGCCCTAATTATGTAGACTTGCGATTCATCACCATTGATAATAACCTAACCTAACGTCTTTAAATCACCCAACTACAACTAGCGTAACTTAAACCTACTGTATGGGGTTATGAAAACGTCATTGAGAACTTCCCATTTCAAGAATAGCCTAACCCAATTTTACCAAGACAAGAATAGCGCCATCCCCCTCCCCCCAAAAAATCGTATGTCAAGAATAGCAGCCCCCTTCTTTTTGTTGTTTTTGACATGAGCCGGTTATCTCGTAGCTACTCGATTTAAAACCCTGTGCCCCCCCCCTCCTACTTGAAAGGTTAAATGCTCTGCAAAAAGTTCTAGAATGAACCCTCTCGTACCCTAATTTCTAATAAACTGCTCCCATGGGATCCGTTAGGCGTTCTATTTATCTCTTCTGCCATTAAGTGTTCTTAAGAACACACTCGCCCATCTTGAGTTTTCGCATTGTTGTAGTTTAATCTACCAGATAATTGTTTAGGGCTAATCAACGACTCTTTTCATCATGGTTCACAGGTGTCTTGAGTCCCGAAGGATTCCTAAATTACCTCTTAAGCGACGACAATACTGTGATATCATTGGAGAAGCTTGACCTTTACGAAGACATGGAACAGCCTCTGGCCCACTACTTCATTAACTCCTCTCACAATACCTACCTCATAGGTAAGGACTGGTCCACTTTTAGTAAACCCATTCGGGTTTGTTTGTTGTTGTTGTTGGTTTGTTTTTGTTTTGTTTTTTGTTTTGTTTTGGGGGGGTATAGACATATATAATACAACATTTGTTGAATTGTTTGCTTTTATTTGGGGATTTTCAAAGAAACCCTACGAACATGGTTTAGGCCCAAGGTAGCGAGCGATCTTGTCGAATTCGTTCCCTACTTCCCGAAGTCTTTGAGCAACGTGGGAAGTTAACTTCTTCATGATAGGATTAGTAATATGGGATCCTGTTAAAAGACTTGAAATGGGTCTGCCTTTCAGCACCAGAAACGATTAGAGGGAAAATTTAATGAGATGGCGAGTCCTGGGTAGGATTCAACGGGTAATCAAATGGTTTAGAGTTCAACACGATGCCACGGGGTGGTTTATACGGCGACTTTTGCCCTAATAGTCAGTTGCCAGATGGGCTCCTATTTTTTTTTTTTTAAAGCGACGGGGGGATTTTCTCTGGTTACATTAGTTGGTATAGCGTGTTTTAGTAGATGGCTTATATCCCAACTAATAGGGGGATGCCTTCAGTCAGGTCTGGGAAGTTGAGTTACCATATATGATCCATTCATGGGGTTATTTTGTAAAATAGTGTTTTCAAACCAAGCGTTTGCGCCCATTTTGCGCATGATTACGGCCAGTGTTCCGCTACGACGCATGGCTGATAGCACATCGATTATATTTAGTCTCCTACATGATCGACTAATGACTATCCCATTAGATTAACTTTTTTTAGTTTCATACACATGCTTTGAGATTATCTAAGGGCCATTGAGCGCTATAGTTGGGGGCGGCGGAGGGGGGGGGGGGCAAAACGCCTCTATCCTTGGTTGCCATAACTAATGGGACCTTTGCGCGTATAGCAGGGGGGGAGAAATTCAATCTCCGTTTTTCTACGGCGTTGACCTCTGCCCAAGATTAACACTGTTGGCGTTGTCTCATTGGCGAACGTTCGCTCCCATTCCAGGGCATCAGTTTACGGGGAAGTCTTCCGTGGAGATGTACCGTCAGTCGTTGCTCGCCGGATGTCGCTGCGTGGAGCTGGATTTCTGGAACGGGCGGATGGAAGAGCCAGTCATCGTGCATGGATACACCCTAGTGCCAGAGATTAGTGCCAAGGTGAGCGGTCGAGTTTTTAATCATTTTCGGGGTGCGAGTTATGGTTTTAGGGACTGATTCTATGGTCGACCCAGCGTCCAGTTTGCAGGTTCTGTGTTTCCACGCCATAGACTGTAAGGTCATGTTGAACAGCAGTGTTTTAAATTTTCGGAGCCACTGAGTTGTCAATTGTCGTCTTGGAATGGAGTGGGGAAGTCTAGGAGAGTTACGCGTCCTGACTGCTTCGAGGGGTCTCACCTCCAAATTACTTCCACGTAAGGGGCACGGCGATTTGCTGTGCTGACGGGACTCGGCGCCCCGTCCTGCCCCAGCTTAGCCTCTTCTCCTTCTTTCTGACACCGTTTTTTTACCCTGCTTTCTCACACTCCCTACAACCTCTCCCACAACTTTCTCTGGTCGGCCTCTAATTTCACAGGGTAGACACCGACAAGCTTCCTCTCACCCAACCATCCCAGATCGGGTCTGAGGGGGGAGGGGACAACGCCCCCTCAACTCTGAGTTCCGGTTTGGGGTGATGGGTTTTTAACAACATGCCTCGCCCCCGCCCCACGATCATCACATACCCTTTATCTCTCCTTTCACAGTCTATCAATTTTACGCCGAGCTTAAGGTGGAGCCTATATGCTGATGGGCTGCCAGGACACTAGGCGGGAGAAGTGGCCTCAAATGACGGCATCTGGTTCTGCCGGCCCCGTATTCACCCCTCCCAGAGCGGGCTACTGCATGGGGTGATGAGCATTTGCGTCTTGTGATAACAATAGGGTCACCATGCCCAATGATGAGTCTTTTCAAACAAATACTCCCCCTTTACCTTCCCCTCTACCATCGATGGAGCCGCCCTCGGGCAGCTCCACAACAGAAGAGGAGATCCCCCATCTGTGCTTTCTCAGGAGACCTTGCAAACCTCTCTGACTGGAGAGGAGGCTTACTCCTCTCCTAAGCCTACGGTTGCAGGGTAATTCCCCTCACCCCCTTCTCTGGAGGCGCGCTTGGGCGCCTCCCTCTCTCCAGTGGCAGTCGATCCTTTTCTTTTACAGGGGACTGCCAAGAATGCACGCAGGAGGCCCAATATTGACCGCTCTTCGATGGCGCAAACCCCCTTATGGGGGCAAGGGATGGCAGGGCCCATCGGTTCGTGCCCCCTAATGTCCTCGTTTGATGCCCGACGAGTTTACAGGGGGTCAGTGTACCTGCCCCCTCTGTCTTCTCCGACGGATGCCGGTTCGCTGGCATTAAACAAGAAAAAAGGTAGCTCGAATGGGATCCGTGATGTCTTGGGGAGGAAGGGGGGACATGAAGGCCCCTCCTAAGAAGCACATTGTCCCTTAGGTGGCCCATCCCCAGAGGGTAGGATCTTCCATACGGTCAAACCCGGGTTCAGTGCTAAGCACGGAACCCGAGTCCACCCCTGTGCATGCTCGTCCTCAGATGGCTCGGGTCCCCGAGGCCTCACAAGTAGAGGAAGTACGAGTATCTCCTCCCCCAGCTGGTGCCCCTGTGACAGCCAAGACCTTATCCATTTCAGAGAAGGATATTGCTGAGGCCGGTCCATCTGACCTCGGGGCTCCTGCGGGCGGAAGAGAAAAGCGGGTTCATTCCCCACCCTTATCTCCTAAGGGCACCTCTTCCTCCGCGGGAGCCACGTGGACAGACGGGTCCGTTGCCGTTTTGGTAAGCGACCAAGCCAAGGTCAGCATGTCCGCCCCGGTGTTTTTCCAGGTAAGGAGTCCCTGAGTAAGACAAAAATTGCAAGCGCGCAGAGCGGAGCCTCACTTACACGTCGGGGCCAATCATTCAAGAGGTTACCTGGCGTCCCCGAGCCCGCTGGCTTCAAACGCTTCTTAGTTATTCGCTCTACTGATGGCACCATTCTTGGCTAAGGGCATCATAATCCATCAGAGGATAGCTTTAACTAGAATAAGTGGTAGAGAGCCGAAGGTGAAGCTTTTATCGGACGGGAGACTTCTGGCAAATGCATCGAATCCCTCCGAGGCGGCCATGATTAGTGCCCTTCGGACACTTGATGGCATGCCGCTGAGTGTGACGCCGCATTCTACCATGAACCGTGAGAGAAGTAGTTTATGCGAGGGAACTCGTGAACTACTCTTTAGATGACATCACCTGAGAGCTGGCGAACCATGGAGCGGTCAAGTCGAGCGTGTGGTGAGAAAACAGAGAGGGGCCTCGAGGCCCCCCTCTAAACTCTTCGTCACGTTCGACTGTGACAAGCTGCCTGAGTCGGTACGTGCCGGTTGGTATCGCTACCGCGCGAAGGCAACCGTGCCACTGCCGCGGAGGTGATACTACTGCCACCACTTCGGCCATACCAATCAATCCTGTCGACGTGCAAAGTCGGGGTTAACCGAAACCTGTGTACGTTGCTCAAAGGCCGCACACGATAGGTCCAAATCTTGTGTGGCTAAGTGTGTCAATTGCGGAGATCCGCACCCCGCTTCTTCGAAGCAATGTGGTTCGTATCTCTTTAAGAAGAAAATCCTGTCCGTTTAGGCTCAGGATCGTCTCTCATTTCGCAGGGCTAAGGACTTGGTCCTGGCGCGCCCGGCTCTGCCTGGGACGTCTTAGAAAGACACTCTCTGCTCCTGGCCTTTCCAGGCCTACGAGCATACTCGTTTCCGCGGCCATTTGGAACCCTTCTGCAGGTTCTACCCACCCCGAGTACTCTCCTGCTAGAGCTGGTGACATAATGGGTTCACACCCAGTCCCGGCTAAAGCCAGTGCTCCCCCTCCTTCCCCCAGCGTGACCGTTTCCCGGAAGGCGAAATTTCCGCGCGCTCCACAGAGTCGTTAGACTCACAGGAGTTGGTCGTGAGGCCATCTTCCGCGGTTTCTAAAGCTGCCTCCCCAAATGAGGACAGTACTAAAGGAGTTTCTGCTCATACGCCCACACCGAGTGCTAGGCCGCGTGACTCGAAGGCGGGGAATCCTCCAAAAGAGAGCACCCCGCCTCTTTCTCGGAGATCTGAACGACAGACACCCCAGAGAACCGCTTCGTTTTCCTGTCTTAATCTATCTTTTTTCTCTCCGGATGCACAGCCTGATTTTGGGTGGAGGGTAGTCGATGACCTCCATGGTAGTGATCACTATTCCATTAAAATATCATTTCCTGGGCCACTGCGCCAGAGAGCCCGCCCCGATGGTGCTTGGCGCGGGCGCGAGCCTGATTAAGGTTTCGAGGCGAGGGTAGAAAAAGTCTCGCATGGCGTGCTCAACCTCCCCCGATAAGTCCTCGAAGGCGACAACGCCTTCAGACGTGTCGTGGCACGGTTGCCGAGACCCTTTTTCTTTCTCGGGGATCTGAACGACAGATACCCCAGCTGGGGAGACTACTCCATCAATCCCAGGCATGAGGTCCTTGCCGATCAAATCGACGAGTTGGAGATAGCTGTCCTAAATGTGCATGAGTTTACGCATGACTGCCAGAGAACCGCTTCGTTTTCCTGTCTTAATCTATCTTTTTTCTCTCCGGATGCACAGCCTGATTTTGGGTGGAGGGTAGTCGATGACCTCCATGGTAGTGATCACTATTCCATTCAAATATCATTTTCTGGGCCACTGCGCCAGAGAACCCGCCCCGATGGTGCTTTGCGCGGGCGTGGTGTTCCGCATTTCAGGAAATGACTTATTTTTTTGTCTCAGTCGAGATGTCTAGATAGGTAGATGAGGCAATTGAGTTCTCCGGCGACCTCATCGCAGTTGGCTTAAATACTATTCCTAAAACTTCTGGCCGTTTTGCACGCCGACCGCTTCCGTGGTGGTGGGGCGAGTGTGAGGCAACCCTCAAACAGAAGTGTTATGCCCGAATGATTTCACTTTCGGTGAATTTCGTCGAGCTAGGGCTGGGTTCCGGTATAATTCGAAGCACGCCTGGCGTGCTTCGAATTATACGGGATGACCCCTCTCGAAGGGGTATGGAAGCGACTCAAAAGGATTCGGGGCAAATTCGCGCAGGACCCGCCTCCCGTTCTCCAGGAGAATGGGATCGCAATCTCGGACCTCGCGTCCGTGGCGGAATCCTTTGCGACCGCTTTCTCCGCATTCTCTAGCCCGGATGCTGCTCCGCCACCATTCAATGCGCGTCGCGATGTTGTGGAAGGCCGCCGACTACACTTTGCCTCCAGAGACGGAGAATAATTAAACGTCAGGTTTACATTGAATGAGTTGCGTTTCGCTGTCGCTTCGTGCGCGGAAACCACCCCTCGTCTCGACGATGACCTGTGTGCCATGCTTCGACACCTAGGTGAACGAGATATGGCCTTTCTGTTAGATTTGTTCAACAGGATCTAGGTAGAGGGTATCCTCCCACATTCCTGCGAATCGCTACTGTGCTCGCTTTTCGCAAACCGGTGGGAGATCACTCTACCCCGGCCCAATCTCTCTAACTTCTTGCGTGTTCAAGTTGATGGAGAAATTGGTAAGTGTTAGATTAGCCTTTCTGGACAGCGCAGGCCATCTGTCTTCTTCAAAGTGCGGCTTGTGTAGGTTCCACTTCACGTCAGATGCTCTGCTCCTACTGGAAAATGGCGTCTGTGAGCTCTTCCTTCGTAGACAGCACTACGCCACCGCATTTTTCGATCTGGAGAGGGCCTATGATACCACATGACGATGCTGTATCATGGAGACTCTCCACACGATGGTGGCAAGGTGACGCCTCCCAATGTTTATATCTGAATTTTTGTGAGATCCTCGATTCCTCATACGGGTGGGAGGACCCCTTTTCGGCCCAATTCATCAAGAAGAGGGGTTCCCGCAACGAAGTGTCCTCATTGTCACACTCTTTGCACTGAGATTCAATGTCACCACCTTGGTGCTGCCAGAAGATGATTTCGCTACGCTCTACGTGGACGACCTTTCGATCTCTTTTGGCGCGTCCCAGATGCCAACTCTAGAGCATCGACTCCAACAGGCATTGAACCGCGTCTTTCGCTATGCCGAAGCGCACAGGTTTCGGTTTTCCTTAGCCAAGACTAAAGTGGTGCACTTTTGCCGCCATTCACGGCTCCACCCCGACCCAGATTTGTTTCTTAATGGGTTGCCCCTGGAAGTAGTGACTCGCACCGTTTTCTCGGTCTTGTATTCCACCGACGCCTCACCTGGGAGGCTCATATTCGCAGCCTTATGGTTTCTTGGGCTCGCTCCATGGATATTCTTCCTTTTATCACGTTCAGCGCCTGGGGCGATTATAGGACTACTTCCCTACTTTCTTATCGATCATTTGTTCGTTCGAAGCTCGACTACGGATGCGAGTTTTATGCATCCGCAGCCGAGCGTCTATTGTGGAAGGTGGATTCGATCCACCACACCGGCCTTCGCCTTGCGACCGGTGCCTTCCGCACTTCCCCCATTGAGAGCCTGTTGGTCGATGCTGGGGAGATGCCACTCGCTCTGCGCCGCGTGCAGTGCATCACTCGCCTGTACGCGCGAGCCCGGCGCCTTCCTCAGTCACCAACAGCTCTCACTGCATCCGCAGCTGATCTCGATGGTGCCTATGCCGCCGAGAGACGCCAGTCATACCCTAAGCCTTTTGGGTTTAGGGCTAGGAAACTCATTTGAGAGCTAGGTATAGCTCTCGGGCTGGTGTCGCCTCTGGTTTTACCTATGATGCCAGCCTGGTGGGTACCACCTTTGACTATTTGTCATCACTCTTCAGGCCCCAATGCTTCTACAGCGCCGGGATAATTGTGTTCGGATTTTATAGAGCGCAGTTCGTGTCACGCTGGAACCGTGTCAGTGTATAAGGATGGCTCCAAGTCCCAAGAGGGGGTCGGTTTCTACGCTGTATCCCCCTCAGTTTGAAGTCATCAGGGCTCTGTCAGGCGCCGCGTCTCTCTTCACGGCCGAGCTGGTTGCAATACACCGCTCGGACGGGAGATAACGCGTCGTGACGGGTTGTGAGACCGGATTGTGATTTATAGCGACTCACAAAGCGCTCCGAGTGCTTTCGGGGCAATGGAATCTCCTCACCCCCTGGTTCGCGATATCCGTGACGCCACTCTTTTGGTGAGCCGAGCAGATGTCGATATTATCTTCAGCTGGGTTCCTGGACATCTAGCAATTGCGGGGAATGGGGCGTCAAAGAGTGCGCGAGTACTGGGCGACCATACCAGCGTTTTGCTCTTCCTCACACCGATTACATGGCAGGAATACAGGCAGCTCTCCCGGCTGGTTGGCAAAGAAGATGGGAGACAGTCGAGGGGAACTTAAAGTTACAGGCCATTGCGCCGCCACTGTTCCCTGTACTTAGCCCCCACTGCCGCGACGGCTTCAGGCTGCTTTCTGTCGTCTCCAAATTGGACACACTAACGGGACACACCGCCATTTGGTGGAGCGCTCGCTTCCGCCTTATGTCTTATTGTGACGACTGGGTTGTCCCCCAGACTCTTTAGCACATTCTTCTTGAATGTCCCATTATGTGTGATCTTCGCGCACGCTACCTCGGAATCGCTACTACTTGTCCCTTATACTCAGGACTGGTTCGTGCACACAGACTTGCCGATTATACGACTTTTTGGATGAGGCTGGCCTCCTACACTTTATTTGACTGTTTTTTTGTAGATCGCATTTTTCTCCGCCGTGGGAAAGCGGGCCTCCCCCGACGCCAGAGCGCGTTTCCTTCCTATTGCCTTTTTTGCTTTCTTTTTTTATTTTGTTTTTTTTTTCTTTTTTAGCCTTTGTCTTTCTTTTTATCTTTGTTATTTGTTATCTACACCTTATTTGTTTTTTAATCTAGCTTAGTAAGCAGTTGTCAGATGGGCTCTCAAATAAAAAAAAACTCGAAGTTACTCAGGCTGTTACTTTTTATTCATTTTCATTTCTTTTAACTTCGCCATTTTCCGTATGTATCTGCGAACATTTTGGTTTTCGATTTATTTTTTAAATTCGTTAAAATCTTTAAGTTTTCTTTCTTATTATTGCTTCACCAACACACGTTCAGCCCTAAGACAAAACCGACATTGGCATTACGCTAAATACCTACTTAGGAAGGTTCTTTATTTGGTGGTGTTTTTGCTCCTTAACTCCTCTTCGACCAATTTCGACTTTTACACTTGCTTTACTCCTCAAATTCTCTTCATCCAAGCTTCTCGCCCAATTTCTGTCGCCTCTGACCCTTTGCCCACCGGGCGCGTGAAAGATGGTCCATGGTGATGCCCCGCCGCTTCATTGGCACCCAATGAGCCAGCTCCCTCCTCCCGAGGCGGGCGTTTAGCGTTTGTATCCCGCTTTATAATTTGGGTCCCCAATGAAGTTTTAAAACTAATCCTCCTCTCAGTGAAAGGGTTATCCAACTTATCGCTTTCTCTTTGGGACCCCTCCCCAAGCCTCCCACTCTCTAGGGTCTAGGCCGTCCCCCATTCCTCGAAAAATCAAGGGTGCTTACAAAATGGAAAATTAGAAATAATAAGAGAGGGATTCCGATGGAAGCTGTCGGCCGATTTGGGTCCCCCGCGAGAGACGATTGATGGCATACTCTGTTTAGGCCTGCCGCATAATATGGACCCCAGCCTTGTAAGCTTCATGGGGGATGGTGTGCTGACCCCTCGAGCTTTTCCCTTCAGTACCGGTGCGTCTGGACCCTTTATGCCTTCAGCCAAGGCCCTATTGATCATACAGGTCGAGTGAAAACTTTGAGGTCATAGGTGCAGGCTGTCAACCTTTCCTTTCTTCCCCTTTAATTTTATTACTTTGATTCATTACTTCTTTATCTTATGAATCACTTATTACTTTAACGGGTTTTTTTTTCACTCAATTGCATTAAAATTCTGGATCAGTTTGCTGGAAATATGAAGTATGTAGCTGTGAACCAAACATTAGGAAGGATATCACAAGAAGTTTTCAATATTTATTTAATTTACCTGAACATATCCTGAGACATCTTTTATAATTCTTGTAAATATATGTAAGATACTATGCCAAATCATATATACACACGGGCTCAAAGTGTCAAAACATTGAGTTGTACCACAATACCTACATGCAATGGTGGGATTAAAAAAATTTAAGAACAGTTTCTCTCACTAAAAACACCTCTCACTACAGGTCTCACTAACCACAGCTTCTCTCACTACAGGTCTCACTCACAACAGCTTCTCTCACTACAGGTCTCACTAACCACAGCTTATCTCACTACAGTCTCACTAACCACAGCTTCTCTCACTACAGGCCTCACTCACAACAGCTTTCAGTACAGGTGTCACTAACCACAGCTTCTCTCACTACAGGTCTCACTAACCACAGCTTCTCTCACTACAGGTCTCACTAACCACAGCTTCTCTCACTACAGGTCTCACCAACCACAGCTTCTCTCACTACAGGTGTCACTAACCGCAGCTTCTCTCACTACAGGTGTCACTAACCACAGCTTCTCTAACTACAGGTGTCACTAACCGCAGCTTCTCTCACTACAGGTGTCACTAACCACAGCTTCTCTAACTACAGGTCTCACTAACCACGGCTTCTCTCAGAACAGGTCTCACTAACCACAGCTTTTCTCACTACAGGTCTCACTAACCACAGCTTCTCTCACTACAGGTCTCTCTAACCACAGCTTCTCTCACTACAGGTCTCACTAACCACAGCTTCTCTCACTATCAGTCTCTAGCAGCAAACCATGTTGGCTGGCCCGATATTCGTGCAATGGTTTATTTGGGGGTTGTTACATGCTATAGTCCTGCAAGTGAAATTATTAATTTTAGTTATTTTCCCAACTTCAAAAAAGATTGATAACCCCTCATTTAAGCTTACAACCAACCGGTTCTCTAGATTAATGAAATTACAAGAACAGGTTCTTACGAACCGATGGCGAACCAGCTGAATCCCATTACTGCTTGCATGATATGAGTAACTTACTTTTCCTACCAAAACAATAATATTTAAGATCAGGTCAGTGTAAAGAACTTCCTCCCTTCACATGTTTTCTAAACTATTATTATTGTAAAATTATTCAATACTATATTATCCATAGACCAAATTATACTCTTAAGTTAAGGATTTTCATTACTGAAGTGGTGCATAAACAAGATCCAGTCATAAGATTTTCCTGATAATCCCAATTAAGCTTTACAAGAACATTTCTCTGCTCACCGCACTGAAAAAACTCTTTCTGGAAATATTTACTAAGTGCTTCTACAAATTGATAGAGTCAAATATGAAGGCCATTGCATACCACCTCTACATATAAAGATAAAGCAAGAAAAGAGCTTGTCATAGTTTTAAGTGACTTTAATTCTTATGCTGGTTTATAGGAAAACAAGAACTAATTAAAAAGGAGCAAATAATAATAGTGGGTGGAATTATACGGACTGATACTCTTAAATAATTATTAAAAATTTGTTGGAGAATATATGCCTACATGTAGAAGAGGTGAATAAAAAGTCCAATTGTTTATATCTTTATACCAATTAACTTGTATAATGTATGTAAAACATGAATATACAGGGTGCGTAAGCTATTTGAGGACAGATTTATACTTGCGCAAAAAATGACGCTTAGAAACAGATAACAATGTCTGTTTTGCTGAAAAAGTTGTGAGGACAAGAATAAACCTATTGTTTTGTAATTTTATTCAATAAAGTCTCCTTCAGCTTCGATAAAGGCTTCTATGCAATGTCTGAATCGCCTCCATGCTAGGATCAAGTGGTTCCTGTTCATATTGGACATTACTCTGACTATGGAGGCTTTTATGGATTCTTTAGTGTTATGAGGGTGCTCATTAAGCTATTTCTTAACTACGCTACATACATAGTAGTCCAATGGATTCAGATCTAGAGAGCTAGAAGGCCAAATATTAGGGGTTATGTGATCAGGAAAACCCTCCGCCATCCATTCCAGCGTTGCTTGAGCCTTGTGTGATGGTTCAGAGTCTTGTTGAAACACACAAGGTCTTAACCATCTTTGGCCTTTAACTCCTGGCAAACCTTGTAGACGAAGGATCTAGCGACTTTTAAAAATCGTGCTATTTCTAAATTGCTATGTTCAGCCTTTATAGCCACGATAACTGCGGGCCTCTTCATTTTTTGTGCAAGCATAGGGTCTGCCATTGATAATTCTGAAATATAGAAAACATAGTCAAATAATATGCTGCTAGAGTAAAAATAACGTGTCATCAAATACCTTACGCACCCTGTATATAAAAATCGATACATGTTTGATTCCTCTGCCATAATTTTGTATAAGTTAGATTAATGATGAAACAGAAAAAAGAATTTTTAAAATAAATGGGAAAAATATGAATACTATAAAACAGATTATTTACAACAGTTATAAGCGAAATTAACAATCCGCGAGGAACCAATATAAGATATATCAAATCTTAATAGTTATTACAGAAACTGCAGATGAAATTTTGAAAGCTAAAATAAAAGAAGAAAATGTTTCTAAAGGACAGCTAGGTTAAGACAAACTTGGATGAATTCAAACATGAGATAAGGTATTAAACAGAACAAGAGATTTTGCGGAGAACCGCAAAAAGGAGAGAAGAGACAGCAAGTTTTAAAAAAACTATAGCTACTGTAGGTGACACAAAAAAACCCCGCTTTGATCTCATTTAAAACAACCTCTTAGACCACTCGGCTACGTGTGAGAAAAAAACAACAAAAAAAACGTCTATTCGTGAGAATCTTTTTGTTCTCGCGCGTAGCAGAGTGGTCTAAGGCATTGCTTTAACTGATATCAAAGCGGTACTCACTACATCAGTGTAGTTGGTTCGATCCTCACCTCTGCACTTATTTTTCGCAATTAGAAAAAAACTTTCGAAGATAAATTTTCGGAAATTTTATCTTCTCTTTCTTAATCTATGTTTAATCCTTGTTTTGGTCTTATAAAAAGACGAAATCACTTGTGTATCATCTTTCCTTATTCCATATGGGTTATTGAGCATATAACTATATTCAACAATCATTTCTAATACCTATGACATAACTTTTTAATGACAAGGGCTTGCCAGACATCATCCACTAAACCAATCTTCCATCATTAAACACATACCCAGCCACATCATTATTTTCCAACCTAAAGTCTGTTTGCAACATCCAATCGATCGTCTATTCCTTCCTTATATTTATCTAGTGATCCCAACTGAGCCTGTTTTCATTGAAAAACGCGGAGAGGTTTAGGAGAGTTGCGTTCCCCAAGTCCCTAGTAGACCAAGAAGTATGTAAATAAATCTTTACAAGTTATTGATATTTTTATGGTGCTCTTTATATTTACTGGACGCCAGATTTAACCAAAAATGCCAGCGCAAGTCAAGATCTATTTTCATGGTTCTTCAAAAGCAAGGTTTCCTCCACTTTTCTTATAGGTTAGTATATCTCAACGCTACTCATCTCCCTCCCTAATGGTAGCCAATGATTCCAGATACCATAATTACCATACGTTTGAAAATCTAATAGATAATCTCAGAAAAAAAATGACAAATGGTTTGGTTAGGTTCTGTGGTCGGCCGTACACTAAGCAGTGAACATGTTTGTAGACCTCACACTAAAGAACCACCGATGGTTTGGAGGCGGATTCGAGTCTAGGTATTAAGGGGTCTAACGTAATGATGGCCCATTAGTACCTTGTCATCACCTTGAAACTAGCAATAGATGAACCCAATAAACAAAGTGTTTTTTCTCCTTTCACAGGACGTGATCGAAGCCATAGGTGAGAGCGCATTCAAGACGTCCGAGTGGCCAGTGATACTCTCGTTCGAAAACCACTGCAACCCTCGCCAGCAAGCGAAGATCGCTCAGTACTGCCGAGAGTTCTTCGGGGATTTGCTCTTGGATTCTCCTCTTGACGCATACAGCGTGAGTATAGTCACTAGCCCCCGGGATAAGCAATTTATGGACGGTTTCTATCCTTAATTCGAAATGTTACACGTCTGTCTCTCTGGGGGGTGGGCCTACTTTTTAACGTGGAATCCCAACTATAGATTACTACGATGTAGGATAACAGGCCTATGTCATAGCCTCCCAGGGATAATAAATCTGATCCTCTTTTCGGCCCTCATGGTGTCCTGTGAAGGTGGAGCTGGAAGCCCTTGTGTACTAAAAAGAACCCTGACAAGCAGACGAAGATGTGACACTGATGTTTCCTTTCTTCCTAGAATCCCTTGAAGATGGCGGATTTTGGCGCTTCGGTCTTGTATCTGAGATAAATTTAGTTATAGCCTGCTCCCCACTGAATCAGGGTTACTCTCGTTCAGGATTAGCTAAAGATTATAAGGTGGTGTTACCAGCCAAAGTGGAGTGATTCGTAGGTTGCTTCCTAAAATAAATAATTATTTCTTATTAAATAAATGCCCAATAATAAACCGCTCTTAATCGTGAGGTTCTTTCGAAAATATTCAACTTAATGCTTGTACCCAATAACAAAACACCCCTTATAATAATCGCAGGGAAATTCATGACAGTTAATACCGCAAGTTTAGCAGCTTGACATGAGCCAATGCAGAAGAATGCAGGCCATGAACCACCATACTATGACAGTGGATCGCTTATTAACAGGATACTTCTTTCAGCTATTACCGGGCAATCCCCTTCCTCCCCCGTCTGCGTTGCGACGCAAGATCATCATCAAAAACAAGAAGAAGCACCGAACCCACGTTAAGAAGGCTGTGGCTCAAGCCATCCCCGTGGTACCGAGCGTAGGAGACTCGCAATTCCACGTCGATCTCAACCTGGAGGTGGCAGGGACCCGCCCTTCCACGGAAGTGCAAGGAAATGGCGAGATCCCCCGGCCTCCTCTTGAAAAAGAACCCTCGAGGGAATCATATCCAGAGGAAGTTGATATGGCTAACGGTAAGGAAGTTATGATGGTGCCGTTTGTATGGTAGGAACAGTATGATTGATGGTTGTTACCTTCACACTTGTATCCGACTTGTGGTCACTCCTCATACTTTTCAATCTAACAACTCTTCTTTTTTTTAAAGAATAACTGGCAAATTTTCACTTGTGGGTCAACCATAGAATTCAGCCTTAGTATTGTTCAAACTTCATATTTCAATATACTTTCTGCTTGATTTTCATTATGCAAATTGCTACCTTCCTTTTGTGCTTCAAGCGGTGAAATATTTCATCTGCCGAAGGACAAAATTTGGTCTGCCGCTAATTGCTCCATTCCAGCACCTGTTTTATTATTTCTAATCACCGCTTGGTTTGAACTAGTGATAGATTACAAGCTTCATGTTCTTAATATTAGCAAAAAACACTATTTTTATATGGTCCTGTTCCCTCTGGAATCAGTTTACATTTTTAATTATGGGTTGCATAGATGGACTAACTAAATTAGCCGGTAACTAACATTCGATAAAGCTCACAAATAATTTTATATCGATGATTCCAAGATAAACTTTTCTCTTTAACCTTAGATAGAGTTATTTGGGTGATGAAGCTACCTTGATAAGATAAACTGGAAAGATAACTATACTGATTAATTGGTGTTTAAGTATATTTAAGCTCAAATATTTAAAATTGGATTGTTTCTCGGTTAGCCTTTCCTCATCTGGTTGCCAGAATCATAGGTAAGAAAACAATGGGTTTGCATTGCTGACTTGATGTCTTAGAACCCTGCCTATAACTATTTAACCTGCCCATCCTCTTACCCTTCTGTCACACATATATACCATTCGTAATGACCCCTGTGTGCGTCCCCCAGCAGTGACAATCCGCCTGTTTTCTACCAGGGTGTCAGCTTGTATTCTCTTATAGCTAAATTTGCTATTTTAATAGTTTATTGGTGTTTAGAGTTTTTTGTTTTGTTTATTTCGATGTCATTTTTATCTTGCTGTTCCCTTATACCATAAATTAAGGAGATAAATCATTATTGTCCTCTCGCTCCTATTCTCTTTTAACCCTTTTCACTTGGGGGTAAGGGGTGGCAACTCGATTTGTTACCCTAAAGGTAACTATTAAGTAACAAGTGAAGCAGGAAGTTAGTTGGGGTTTTTTATTTGGGTGTTTGGTTTCATTGCCATATGTTTAAGTACGGTAGATTGTGGCTGATTTAATAAATCTCCTGAAGAAATATAGTAGACTTAAGTGTGTATATGTAAAAATCAGGCGTTTATAGTGCAGATGTTCGTTGGGCACTGTATTCCATCCTTGCTATCTCCATTTTTCTCCTACCGCTGCATGCTTACACAACATAAGTACACCTTTAATTCCCATACACCATTTACCCAAGTTTTTTTTTACTATACCACAACCACTGTTCGGATAAAAGAAATCAATAGTTCATTCAAACCTTTTCTGATGACTTCTAATTACGTTGTAGCAGAGCGATTACAAGTTTTCGCCCCAAAAAAAACCTTACCTCACATCTATGTGCATGCACTAAACAAACTGGTTGGTGTTGGCAGTCGTTTAGAGAAAGAGTGTAATGGTGTAGGAACCATTGTCTTGAAGAAGTAATTTGGAAATGGTTTTGGTAGTTAAGAACCGCTTGGAAGCTAATTCTCGTAATTTTTACATCTGATTTCGCTTTATCTCGCAACAAACTTAGCTCCAAGTAACACCTTCCCTTCTTCTTTGCAACTGCTCACTTAATTTTGCCATGTTCAATAGATGTATCAACTTTTTTTTCCATAGCATGAAAGATTATTTTATATTCATAATATTGGGTACTAACATATTACGTTTTGATGTAGCGTTGTTAGGGGCAGAAAAGCCTTGCAGAGCGCTATTTCTGAAGTAGAAGACGAGGGATGGAAGTTAAGTAGATATAAAGCAATAGTGAAGTACATAGATAGCTCAACAGGTTGTTTGAATGTCCACGAGAGTTCTGGGCAGAAAGTTGGGAAACAATAGGATTTTTAACTAAGAGACGATCTGAAAAGTCTGATCAACACTTGACTAACTGAGATGAGCACTCCATGAATTTGACCAATACATGTAAGCACTCCCTAAATTCGACCAAGTAAAGAGAGGCAATCCCTAAATTCGAACAAGTAAAGATAGGTACTCCCTGAATTGACCAAGTAAAGCTAAGTACTCTCTGAATTTGACCAAGTAAAGATAAACACTCCCTAAATTCGACCGAGTCAAAATATACACTACCTAAATTCGACCAAGTAAAGCTATGTACTGCCTGAATTTGACCAAGTAAGAATAAACACTCCATAAATTTTATGGCGAAGATAAGCCATCCCTAAATTTGACATGGCAGACATAAGTACTCCCTAATTTTTGCCGAGTATAGATAACCACTCCCTAAACTTGCCAGAGTAAAAATAAACATACTTGATTTCACAAAGTAAGGACAATCATCGCTATCGCTTAAATTCGACCAAGTAAAGACAAGCATACTAATATTTCTCAAATAAAGATAAAAAATCCGGAATTTTACCTAAGATAAGCACTCGCTGAATTTGAGCAAGTAAAAATAGGCACACCTGTATTTGATCAAGTAAAGATAAATACTTAATTTTTCCACTCTCTAAATTTGACCAAGAAAAAGTAAGAACTTCCTGAATTTGACTAAGGGAAGATAAACACTGCCAAAATTTAACCGAGTAAAGATAAACACTACCTATATTTTAATATAGTAAAGATAAAACATTCCCTTAATTTTATAGATTAAAGATAATAACTCGGTAATTTTAAGAAAAGAAAAGCTCATCCTAAAGTTGAACGAGTTAAGATAGGTTTTCCCCTAAATTCGTCCTGGTAAAGAAAAGCACCCCCTAAATTTGACAGAGTTAAGATAAGTTTCCCCTAAATTTGACCTGGTAAAGAAAAGCACCCCTTAAATTTGACAGAGTAAAGATATACACCATAAATTCGACCTGGTGAATATAAGCATTTTATAAATTAGGTCGAGTAAAGCTAAACACCCTTAATTCGACAGAGCGAAGATAAGCGCTCCCTAATTTTGACCGAGTATGGATAAGCACTTACTAACCTAACCTAAACAAAATTGCTCCCTAAATTCGAACGAGTGAAGATAAACACTCCCTAAATTCCACCGAGGATAGAAAGTCACTCCCTGGATCCGACCAAGTAATAAGCAATCGCTCCCTAAATGTGAATGAGTGAAGATGTGCACTCCCTAAATTCGACCGAATATGGATATGCACTCCCCACTTGTAGAAATGAACACTCCCTAAATTTGCCCAAGTAAGGATAACCACTCCTTTCTCCCCCTCTGGTGATCTTATTTTTACTCGAGTCGAACTCTGTATCTGAAGCTTGGTAATGGCCGGGGCTGTTGGGTCCATGCCGATGGTTTGCATTGATGCGCACCAACCACACATAGTGGGGAGGCGATTAAGGAAGCCGATGAATTGCAACTGATAGAGTTTGGGTGTTATTTCAGGGGTTAAGGTTGAGAAGAGACAATGTTCTTGTGTCTAGGTCAGTGACCAATCCCCCTCAAGATGCCCCTCCCTGCCTTCTTTGCCCAACGAAGGCAGGACAATATGGGCTTCGTCCTGCTCCCACTTACAGGCCAAACCATATGGAAAGGACGTTGCCAAATCTGATTTATGAGGACTATCATTTTTTCAGCTGATTGTAAACCTATTTAATGGTAAATTCTGATTTATGGGGCCTATCATTCTCCAGGTGGTTTTAAACCTATTTAATGGTGAGTGTGATAGAACGAGTTCAGAGCTGCATTCATTTCAACTTCTATCACATTTTTAAAACCATGAAGCTACCCACGTGCATCTTCGATTCGAGGCTTGGAGTCTTATCAACAGCTACCGGACGCCAATGTTTAAACAAGGAGGTTATCGTCCCCCCCGTTCGCCCCCATACGCCGACCTCGCCAGATCGAGTTAGGCTTATGGGCAGATAAGGCATTGTTCCCCGGCTCGGCTGTGCGTTCCCTCGAAGCTTCCACCCCATTCTCCCCCACGCCAAGGAGATGTCCTGGCTATTTATATGGAAACTTTACCACTAAGATCAGATTGGAGATCCAGATTTTCGTCGCGAAACATCACCACGACCCTCTCTCCCTTTGTGCGCCAAGGGACCTCGACCTCGAGATTCACCATCACTTGTCCAGAAGGAGGACAATATTCCTTGAGTGCCAAAGGTTCGAGCCTTTAGTGACGCCAAGTCCCCAAGGCATCCCCCCCCCTGTTGTTCAAGGAGAACAGCATTAGAACAGCCATTGTTCGTTTTGAGCCCTTCGCCAAGAAACGGTTCTCATCCCCCCCCCCTGTTGTTCAAGGAGAACAGCATTAGAACAGCCATTGTTCGTTTTGAGCCCTTCGCCAAGAAACGGTTCTCATCCCCCCCCCCTGTTGTTCAAGGAGAACAACCTAGAACAGCCATTGTTCGTTTTGAGCCCTTCGCCAAGAAACGGTTCTCATCCCCCCCCCCCCTGTTGTTCAAGGAGAACAACCTAGAACAGCCATCGTTCGTTTTGAGCCCTTCGCCAAGAAACGGTTCTCATCCCCCCCCCTGTTGTTCAAGGAGAACAACCTAGAACAGCCATCGTTCGTTTTGAGCCCTTCGCCAAGAAACGGTTCTCATCCCCCCCCCTGTTGTTCAAAGGAGAACAACATTAGAACAGCCATTGTTCTTGAGCCCGTAGACAAGAGACGGTTCTCATCCCCCCCCTTTGTTCAGAAGAGAACAACCTAGAACAGCCATTGTTCGTCAAGCCGTTCGTCGAGTAACGGTTCTCCTTTCCAAGACGCCACGTCAGGATCCTTTTATCCCCCCCCTTCGGCTGGAACTCGCCAGCGGACCGAATATTCCTTCAAGTACCTTCCACTGCACCCTAATGAAGTTACGTAAGCCAAGCGTCACCTTTTGAGTATTGATCCCTTATTTGTCAATTCTATCCTGTGCTTTAAATGGTTTATCGAACCATCCCATCTCTTTAACTCCATATTTGTTTTACCTTTTTTGATCCCTTAAATCCTTGGATTAGCCCGAGTCTCCACGACCCTTTCCATTCTGTTTGTCAATATTTTCCGTTTTTGTGTTTTGTTTATAGTTATTATTAATAAAACTCTATTTTATTAATGATAGCAATATTATTATCCTTGAGCTCAGTTCCACTTCTTAAGCATTTTGAAGATACATAATATCGGCCGCCAGACAGTAAAAACGCACTCTAAAGATAATTAAGGAAGTTCCCTCAACGAATAGTGATATATGGTATATCGTCGGGAGTCATTCTACGACATATATATATATACTATTTAAATTTGGTATCAGGTGTGTAAGGTTTAACGCTATATCTTTGCAAACACTGGTCTCAGTCGAGTAAAGCGTAGTGTTATTCGTTACAATAATAGAATATAGTAGTTCCCTTTTGTTTTAACGATTGCTATCCCCTTTTTTTTTAAACTTAAGAAGCTGGAGTAGCTCAAGGAACGGTTATAATAATTTGTTGTGTTTTTTTGTGATTTTAGTCAGTGGTTATTTAGAGTGAGAAACCAAGTACGAATAGGTCAGTGCCCATATTTAGGTAGGCTAATTCTATAGAGGCATAATTCTTGTTGCAAGAAATTTTAGTTGGTTGACTAGTGCGCCCCAAGTGCAAAGATGACTCAGTTTGAAATCTTTAAAGCGCAAGGAGAATCCTTGGGACTCTCCGGAAAAGAACTAATTGAGTACATTCAAGAGGAGCAAAGAAAAGAAATACAACGAGAAGAAAGAGAAAGAGAGGAACGGATAAGACAAGCTGAGCTTCAGATTGAATTAGCTCGGATTAAAGCAGAAGTTCAAAGAAAAAAGGTAGAAAAAGAAAGAGAAAGAGAGGAACGGGGAAGAGTAATCCAACGAGAAGAACGAGAAGGAAAAATACAACGAGAAGAACGAGAAAAAGAAATCCAACGAGAAGAAAGAAGGACGGATTCGTGCCCCTTCCCAGGAAAGCTGACAAAGTTTCCGAGCCCCGTAAAACCCCCAAACTTCTTTCCCCAAAACCAACAACGGGACTCCAAACCTCCCGTTAAGACTTCTCCTCCATCTCTCTTCCCGAAGCGACCAACCATATGCTTCACCTGTGGTGTAGAAAACCACATGAGCTGGAATTGCCCCCAAAATTCTAGGCTTAAAAGCGGACCAGCCCACCAAGTTCACCAGATTTATGCAACCCCGGCTCCCCCGGTGGTGCAGACCCAAGCAGCAACTTCTCCCCCTCCGTCAGGCCACCAGGTAAATTTTGTTTATGGTAAAAGTTCATCGGGAACTTTGAAATATGAGGAGGGCAGCGTGGACAGCTGCCGAGTATTGACTCTCGTCAGGGACACAGGATGTACGTGCTTCATCGTGTCCGACGAACTCCTCCCAGTGGCCTCTAACCACGAAAAATTTGCGGTGGTACATGACCAACTTGGGCGGGCGAACCGATTCCCCGTCGCTAGATGTTACCTGCAGTGTCAATATTATAATGGCTGGGCTGAAGTCATTGTAGCACCCATACAATTCTGTTCCGTACTTATAGGACAGAGCCCCCAAGTAAGTTTCGACCCTATGTTTCAGGCCGCCCTTCCTCAAGGCCGAGTTAAGAAAAAAGCCCAGGAGCCCGTCCCCATCAGAACCCCGATACCGTCCGATTTCTCGGAGACCCCTAACCAGGACTTTAGGACGGAAAATGAGGAGTGTGAATCACTAACACCCTTAGGTGATAAGGCCCCAGACAAGGACACGGAGACTGTCCCTGGACCCCAAGAAATAAAGAACCCCCAACGCGCCCATGGAGATACCTTCGTAGAACTGGACGAAGCATCGGCGCTTGAAGAGGATTGCCCCGCGGAGTCCCTTAATTTAATCCAGACAGTGTGCATCCAACCTGATGCCGATTACCCTCCTCCTTCCCTACCAGGCGAGTCTTTAGAACCCTCTGACCTGGATAGTGACGCGCAGCTGACACCACGTCCGAAGAGTCAGCTACAAGAACTAATTAAATGGAATCACCATTTACCCGCCCTATTAGCTCTTTTTGAGCGACTGCGTAAAAATGGCCTCAGCATTGGCCCCAGCAAATGCCATTTTGCTCACGAAACCATCAAATATTTGGGTTTCAAAATAGGACAAAACAAGTTAGGTCCCCACGAGAACAAGATTAAGGCAATCGCCGAAATGCCCCTCCCGATTACAAAGAAGCCATTAAGATCGATCCTAGGATCAGCTTCTCCCTATCAGCGATTTGTTCCGAATTTCGCTGCAATTTCGGCCCCCCTATGCCCCCTTCAGGAAAAGAATTTCCCCGATCGTTTACGTTGGAATGATGTCGCTGTTTCCCATTTTAATCAGCTCAAAAGTAAGTTCATTTCTGCCCCCATTTTTAAGTTGCCCAACCCGGAAAAATTCTTTGGGGTTAAGACCGACGTGATCAACGAGGGCATTGGAGGTGTACTTCTTCAATACGTGGATGACAGAACGAGTCATCCAGTTGCATATGCTAGTCGTCAATTATTACCACGCGAAGAGAGATATGCCACTAGAGAAAAGATAGCTCTATCAATTATCTGGGTCATAGACAAATTCAAGCTGTACTTGATATGTAAAGATTTTCAAATAGGAACCGACCACCGTCCGTTAGCCTATATTAGGAATTTGAGACACTCAAACGGCCGCATCATGCGCTGGAGTTTACTCTTGCAAGAGTATCAATTTAAAATAAATTATATCAAAGGTTCCGATAACCAGGTCGCTGACGCACTCAGTAGGAATGCGTTACCGAATAGCGTAGAATAATTGTATTCATAGGATTAGTATCTCCATGTAGGTATATACCGTCTTATACGACTTAATTTAAGATTCTTTTGTAATATAATTAATTAATGTATATGTCTGAATTTTGTAACGCTCAATGTCTAATTTTTTGTATGTATATATATATTTGTTCTTATTAATTTACGTATAAATTATTTTGTCCCGTATGTACTAAGTTTATAACATTTCATTGTTCCATGCCCTTTTTTTTTATTAAGTTGTATTAAAGGTTATTTTCCCCTGTAATCTAAAGATCAAAATAATCATGTATTGAGGTAATAATAGTTAGGTGCAGGAAGATACGGTTGGTACAAGAAAACGAGTTCCCTACAACGGAGCTCTATCGTTGTCCCTTCTCTCTTTTTTTTTCGAAGTGACAACTTCCCCTGGAATGGAGGGGTGTGATAGAACGAGTTCAGAGCTGCATTCATTTCAACTTCTATCACATTTTTAAAACCATGAGGCTACCCACGTGCATCTTCGATTCGAGGCTTGGAGTCTTATCAACAGCTACCGGACGCCAATGTTTAAACAAGGAGGTTATCGTCCCCCCCGTTCGCCCCCATACGCCGACCTCGCCAGATCGAGTTAGGCTTATGGGCAGATAAGGCATTGTTCCCCGGCTCGGCTGTGCGTTCCCTCGAAGCTTCCACCCCATTCTCCCCCACGCCAAGGAGATGTCCTGGCTATTTATATGGAAACTTTACCACTAAGATCAGATTGGAGATCCAGATTTTCGTCGCGAAACATCACCACGACCCTCTCTCCCTTTGTGCGCCAAGGGACCTCGACCTCGAGATTCACCATCACTTGTCCAGAAGGAGGACAATATTCCTTGAGTGCCAAAGGTTCGAGCCTTTAGTGACGCCAAGTCCCCAAGGCATCCCCCCCCTGTTGTTCAAGGAGAACAGCATTAGAACAGCCATTGTTCGTTTTGAGCCCTTCGCCAAGAAACGGTTCTCATCCCCCCCCCCCTGTTGTTCAAGGAGAACAACCTAGAACAGCCATTGTTCGTTTTGAGCCCTTCGCCAAGAAACGGTTCTCATCCCCCCCCTGTTGTTCAAGGAGAACAACCTAGAACAGCCATCGTTCGTTTTGAGCCCTTCGCCAAGAAACGGTTCTCATCCCCCCCCCCTGTTGTTCAAAGGAGAACAACATTAGAACAGCCATTGTTCTTGAGCCCGTAGACAAGAGACGGTTCTCATCCCCCCCCCCTTTGTTCAGAAGAGAACAACCTAGAACAGCCATTGTTCGTCAAGCCGTTCGTCGAGTAACGGTTCTCCTTTCCAAGACGCCACGTCAGGATCCTTTTATCCCCCCCCTTCGGCTGGAACTCGCCAGCGGACCGAATATTCCTTCAAGTACCTTCCACTGCACCCTAATGAAGTTACGTAAGCCAAGCGTCACCTTTTGAGTATTGATCCCTTATTTGTCAATTCTATCCTGTGCTTTAAATGGTTTATCGAACCATCCCATCTCTTTAACTCCATATTTGTTTTACCTTTTTTGATCCCTTAAATCCTTGGATTAGCCCGAGTCTCCACGACCCTTTCCATTCTGTTTGTCAATATTTTCCGTTTTTGTGTTTTGTTTATAGTTATTATTAATAAAACTCTATTTTATTAATGATAGCAATATTATTATCCTTGAGCTCAGTTCCACTTCTTAAGCATTTTGAAGATACATAATATCGGCCGCCAGACAGTAAAAACGCACTCTAAAGATAATTAACGAAGTTTCCTCAACGAATAGTGATATATGGTATATCTTCGGGAGTCATTCTACGACAGTGAGGAAGTACATTCTGAAATAGTAACAGTGAAGTATAACAACGATGATGTTAAGAGTTATCTTTCGTTCTCTCCGCACTGTGCGCGAATCTCATTTGGGTTATGCGTTCATCTATCTTTCACACATCTTCACGGCTTTGCCCCACCCTCTTTTTTAATGTACACCTCTAGTCTGTAAACAAAGGACGAAGCTTTGTACAAATGGATAAACAAGGGAAACGAAAAATAATTCGGAATGAGGAGAAATGATGAGATTAACCAACTTTAGAGCCCCCTGACTCTTCCAGATACACCCTCCCTTTAAAAAAAAAAAACTAATGGCGAAAGAAGCCGTCGAATTACGATCTCCCTTTTCCTCTTTTGCGACATTTTGAAAGGAAAGGAATAAAGGAGCTTTTCGGGACGATTCTATGAGCCGGAAGACGCTCAAGGAGAATTAGGCTTAGATTTTGATGCCGGATTAATATGATTTACAAGAGGATTTATACTAAATTTCAATGGATTAAACACTTACTCAGAGAATTGGGCGAAAATCCACTTAAGCGGCGAAGTGTTGAATCAATTCGAACTTTGGTGGGGCTGAGAGGAACGTTGTATTTAACGGAACTGCCTTGGATTGGTAGACCATGAATGAATTTCCTGGTTCCGTTGGATCCTGCGGGACGCTCGTGGAACCATGAGGTCATGCGAAACGTGCGTGGAACGGTCAGATCCTGTGGCACCATTGGGTGTGCGGGAATTTCGTTGGACCGTCGGGTCTAGATGGATTTTCTTTGGACCGTTGGGTCCTGTGGGACTTTCTTGGGGCCAATAGACCCTGGGCGACTACTTTAGTGGGACCTTTGGTAACCGAGATACAGGGTGTGGCAGAAAGGTTGCCCCGATTTCAAAGGTTAATAAAAACAAACACATGAAGATACAAGAAAAAACTTTATATTTTTCTGAAGTACATTAAATGCCATTTATTTTGTGTTTCAGTTAGCAACCCTCCATTTCCTGGAGTGGAGAGCATCGTGAATTTGTTGTTGAAGAGTTTGTTAAGAACGGTGAATCCGTCGTAACAACGCAACGTCCCTTCCGAAGACACTTTGTGCTTCGTCGTCATAATGTTCATCTAAAGTTGGAAATCCACCGACGAATTGTTTTTCCATCCGGGGCGGGATCATGACGACGAAGCGCAAAGTATCTTCGGAAGGGACGTTGCATTGTTACGACGGATTCGCCGTTCTTAACAAACTCTTCAACAACAAATTGACGATGCTCTCCACTCCAGGAAATGGAGGGTTGCTAACTGAAACACAAAATAAATGGCATTTAATGTACTTCAGAAAAATATAAAGTTTTTTCTTGTATCTTCATGTGTTTGTTTATATTAACCTTTGAAATCGGGGCAACCTTTTTGCCGCACCCTGTATTTCGCTGGGGCCGTTAGATCATGTCCGACATTTTACGGACCGTTGGACCCTGCGAGACTTTCTTGAAACTGTGGGATCCTGGTGGGCCTTAGGGACCATTGGACACGCATTTTGGAGATCCGATTGAATCATCATAGACATTCTTGGAACAGTTGAACGCTGATAGACATTTGTGGGCCGTGAACTCTAAAGGACTTACGTGGGACCTCTGTATCATGAAGGAATCTCTTGGGACCGTTGGATACTGTGGAACTTTACTAGAGCAATTGGATCCTAAGGGACTTTCTTGGGGCTAATAGATCTCTATGGATTTTCTTTGGACCGTTAGATCATGCGGGACTTTGGAGGGACCTTGGACCCTGATTGGCTTTTTGGGGACCGTTTTACTCTTAAAACTTTCTTGGGACAATGATCAATGGGAACCATTGAATCACGAGGGAATTTATTCGGATCTTAGGATCTTGCGGAACTTTTGTGCCACCGTTTAACCCAGTACTTACTTGAAATCATCGGATTCTGGTGCCTTTCTTGGGACCATTGGGCTCCCGTGAGAACAAATAGGAAACACTTAGGGAATCTCTCTCCTGGTTGCGCAACCAAGACGTGCATTGCCTAAATCTAACATACGAACAAAAGTGTACGGAAGCTTAATAGTACGAACTAATTACATCCTATACCTGAACTATGGTGAGAGAGGGCGTTGACCACGTTCGGAAACGTCAGTCTAATTTTTAATATATAGTACATATGGGAGGAATCAGAAGCAAAGTTTAATGCTCAAGAAAGATGGCGCTCATTGAGCATGTCTTGTCGTCAGATGGAAGGACGATTTGATTCGACTTTGCTACCATATGTAGAGTGGTTCGGATCCTACGCCAAAATGGCCCAATGAAATATTTCTCAGAATCAATGATAAAACCGCTAAATTAATATATATTCCCATCTTTATTTTTACCATGCACGCCGTGCACCATCTCTATCATCAACTCTTCTGCAAGCGACTGTCCTGCAATTCTCTATTTCACTTTCCCCACTTTTGTGCAACCTTTCGTGTGTTTTAGCTATCCCCTTTATCTCCATTCTCAGTGCAAGGTCCCGAAAGAGGCGATCAACTAATTTTAATGTCATCTGTTGATCTCTCCACAGGAGAGATTCCTGAAGGAGTGGCCGAGGAAGATGAAAGCACGTCTTCCGATGATGAAGACGAAGGTTCCGTCTCCACTGAAGATAGAGCAATCGCTTCGAAAAAGGTACGGTTCTCTCACGAGAGGTTTGCGAGGAAAAGATGGTTGGATGAGGGAGAATTCTGATCCGTGGCTCTAGGGGGGGGAGGGCTGGTCTTGAAAGCCGCCTTAACAAAACCTCTCGCGACCACACGTTTGCATTTAGGTAATAGGTAGAGTTGTCGCGAGTCCCGTCATGTTAATTAGAGCGTTAATTCAGACTGATCCAAATGATGTGTGGGAGAGTGGTGATAGTGATGATGTTTGTCCAACTATTTGTCAATCGGAGTTCACCCATGAAACTCAGGAATCCCACAAGAGGGGTTAAAGTTTTTATTTAAGAGGTCCCGTAATATAAGTTTATAATAGGTTCTCTGAACCCCAATATAAATGGTTCCCGAGATTGATTACTGGAACCTTTGTCATCTCTAGTACTTTTCACTACTCCTTATATCTCTCTATTTATTTACCGCCTTCATCTGACTCTACCCTCATCTTTCCCTGGTAAACCAAAGCTCCTCTCTTGGTCACATTAATTTTTCTTTCCTTACTTGACAAAATATATGCCTTCGGAAATGAATGTTTCTACAGGAGTGTGATAGGGTCCAGGATACTAGCACAATTCGAGGGAAGTGTTTCAGGTAACATATAAATGCCACCAAGGTCCACCAATTTCTTCACTGTCATGCATTGTTAAAATTATATTTTCAATCTGTGGATTTGCCCCCATTCCCTCGGTCATTCTACTCTGCTCTCGTCTCTTTGTATGAGCGTTAGGCCTAACAGCGGTTGGTTTTACGGCAGTGGTTCTGCGCCATCAGTTGGCCCTCCTATTTTCTCGGTGTGATCTTAGACCTGTAGAGTGGGTGAGATTGAGCGCCCCTCTTCCCCCATCTGTGGATGGATCCTGGGGTGTGTCTCATGCTGACTTACTCCTTACGATACCTCCTCTTTGGGGGTGGGCGTGAGTCAGCCCTTTCATCTATTTGGGGCTTTCTTGCCCCCCCCCCCTCTAGCTTTCGGAGATCAGAAACCTTCAACGTGAGCTGAAGACAGGAGAATAACGATCAACTTCACACTTCCCCATTTTTCATTTGCGTTCTTTTATACCTTCCTCTTACAGTTTTCAATTTTGAATTCCAACCTACATATTCAATCTTTTGATATGTATGTGTGTTGATGGTAAGTCAATTTAGGTTTGTATCAAGCGGAAAGGTAACCGCTTACTTTTTACTATCTGTCGTGGTATCTACATTATCGTCACACATTTAAACGTTGCAAGCGATTCTTTTGGTACTCGAGTAACAATTTTAAATCGTTCAAACTCTACAAATTGCAATCTCGCATAATTTATTCAAACTCTATGAGCTAAACATTTTATTGATTTCCTATTTTAACTTCATTTCCACTAGCGAGGAAATCCGAGAACTCGGGCCGTTTTCGCGCTCTTCTGAAGAAGGCAACAATATTTATCAATCCGAAATTAATTCATTTCTGATGGTTTATTCCTTTTCCAATGTCCAAACATCAAACACCTACCTAATACATTGGTGACGCCCCTCAAATCGGGGCTATAACACTGACAGTCCCATCCCTTTCCCCCAAATAGATATATATTCACAGATTCACGGTCTGACCACCACCCATACCTTCAGCACAACAAGCACCTAAGACAACAATCCAACCACCTTAACTGCCCAAGATGCAACCATGACACCGAAAACACCAAATATAATAAAACATTGCCTGGACTTCGATCTCCATTGACAACGTTTCACCAGTCAGAGGCAAAGCGAGACCAACTGAGCTAAATGAGATTTATTCGGGGATTTGGGCGGTTGTGCTATTGACGACGGCTGCCAGAGTGGATCGTGAAATGAAAAAAGGAAGTCTTAAGCTTTCGGACCATAGCTCCCATAGATGCGCGGCTTCGCATAAGAGTAGGATGAAATTTTCCTTCGTCCCTTTTTATTTAATGACCTGAGGGAAAAAATACAGGGTGTCTCTGAAGTCCCTTTCAAGTTGAAAAAAAAATAGCATCATCATCGTTTTTGAAGGCTCCATACACGGTTGTATGTGTCGGCCTTATTAGTCGCGTGCGAGTCAGGTCGCGAGCGACTCTACATCTCACATGTCGGTCGGTCCCCGTTTTACTTTCTTTTTTTGTAATAGTATCATAACTATTAGGCCGATTCTAACAAAATTTGAAAACCTTATGTTGTTTTACATTCTCTTTCGAATGCTATAATTGCCAAAGTCCTCCCAAAGTTAGCCCGGGAATTATTTTGTTTTGGCAATAGCATCATAACTATTCGGCCGATTCTAACGAAATTTGAAACCCTTTTGTTGTTTTATATTCTCTTTCGAATGATAGAACTTCAATGTCCTCCCAGGGTTAGTTCGGGAATTATTGAAAGTTTTGAATGTCGTAAGGTCATAAATCAGGATAAGTGAGAGCACGCGACCTTTTGATCAACAGACCTTGTTTACCTAATGGCGGCTCTCCATGCTGCTTGATCTCGGGCTGTTTCTCTATTCAAACTCATATCTCTGAGGACCCTCTGTATGACATTCCACGTCTTCCTCGGTCTCCCTCTGGCAGCTACACCCCCAACTTCCAAACTCCTAACACCCTTCACCCAATTTTTATCTTACATCATCTCCACATGACCGAACCCCTTAATCTGCTTCTTTTCAGTGTCACACCCATCCATTATATCCCCAATATATCCCTTAATTCGCAGTTCGCGACTCTGTCACCTCCAGGCCTCAAATTCATAGATGCACTGCACATCCACCTCACCATTCTCATCTCAGTACGCTTGAGCCTCTTCATGTCCTCTTCCTTCACAGCCCAAGTTTCGCTGCCATACAACATTACACTTCGTACTCGCGCAGTGTGCAGACGCCCCTTAGCTCGGAGGGAAACCCCTCTCAGCGTCAAGAGAGGAAGCAGCTCTCTGAACTTTTTCCAACCACTTCTAACCCTTGCCACGGAACTCGCCCCATCATCCCCCATCCCTCCTGCACTGATCATATCTCCCAGATAGCAGAACTCCTCTACGCATTCAAACGACACACCATCAAATAGAATCCTCTCCTGTCTCTTCTCCTCCATTTGCTCTCCTCTACACACAGTGCACACTCTCCATCATTCTGCAACCTACCCTTGATACCACTACATCTTTTATGCACTCACAAACTACATCAATTACACAGGATAGAGTTATTCTCTACCCCTCTGTGACGGACTGCACATGGCCACATAACCTCAATGATGTCATTATCACCACCCACTCTTGAAATCTTGATCTTTGTTTTATCCAAATTCACTCTCAGCCCCATGGAATTCATCCCTTCCCTCCACAACCTGAACTTCTCAAGTGCTGTCCTCTCATCCTCAGCAATCAGTACTAGGTCGTCAGCGTACAGCAACTGATTAAATCTATGGAATTTGTTACCAAATAAATTTGACAAAAATACTTTTTTTTAAAGTGCAAAAATACTATACGGACAATCTGTGTGAGGGACGGAAGACATTACAATTTAATTTAAAAAAATGTCTGCCCAATTCTCGAGAAATGAAAGTCCTCTTTTCTTGCGCTCGGTTCCGCAAGGGGTAGGGGCGTGTTATAGGGCGAATACCAAGGTTTTTAGGGTTGCGGCTAGCCTCGTTTTCAGATAACTGGATGTCCCGGAGAATTGCGTGTCCTCCTTAATAGTGCAAGTATTCTGTTTTGGCTACTTGAATTATCTCTCTTCCACACTATTTCACTTTCCCTAACTTCACCATTTCAACTAACTTCCACACATTCTTTTGGCGGGAGATGCCCTCTTTGGTTATCGCTTAAAAAAAACACGAAACAGAGAGATTATTTTGTCTTGGGTTCCGCAATGGGGATCGAAGTTGGTACGTTTGAGACCAGGGCTCAAATTACGAACTTGTTCCTGAAATTTAAACTCCCCCCTCCCCCGCGCCTGTCGTCAGTCCCCCCCCCCCCCTGTCGTCACCCCCCCCCCATTCTGCCTCAGATGACAACACGTGACAAGGGCCCCCCCCCCCCTTCACACATGGAGGTCCCGTCACTCCAGTGGATAAGGCGTAGGATTTCGATGCTTAGGTACCGAGTTCGATTCCTGGCAAGAGCAGACCCAATCAAAATTTCGGTGCTTGTAGTGAGCTAGTCGCGTATGCATACAGCTGCATCCACATGCGTGATCATCACACAACCAATCGTAATATCGCTCTCTTCCACCCTCACCCCCCTTAGCGCATACAACACATCACTCTTCCGTCTACGAAGTCAACCAAGAGGTTTCTAGTCCACACTCCGCTGTCGCGGAACTGGTGGACTATCCCTTGAGCCACGAAGGGTCCCAAACACTCTCGGTTGATAACAAAAATAGTACTGGAATGTGCGTGCCCTTCCTGCCCTAACCTCACCACCTTTTTTGGATGCCCTCGTTTGTTTTCGTTATGTGTAAAATATGTTTACTGCGGTCATTTTTGTGCCTTCCCCCCACCCTGTCTGCCCCGTTCCTTTTCTTTTAGGCGCATTGTCGAAACGGACGAATTACCGATGGCACTTTGTACATGCTTGTTCATGTTGTTTCCCCCACATACCCTCCCCAGTCGACAACTCACTGGGGGGTGATGTGCGTCTCCCACCTCCTTTTTACCCTGCGGGGCCCAACATCTCGATCGAAAGACATCTTGATCAGGGTTTTTTTTAAGGAGGGAGGAGTTACCATGGTTACGATATACTGCCGCATTTTTGTTGTCTTTAAAAATGTTGTCCTCTCCTAGAAGTGTTGTAAGATTATAGAGAATTTGAGAGGATATCGGCAATTTTATTAGCAGGCTGATTCCCCGGGGTATCACATAGGAAAGTGCGCGAAAGTTAAGTTCACACGCACCTCCGACCGCGTCGGGAATTTTCAAATTGACCGATTTTGTTCATTATTCCCCCCCCCCCCCCTCGAAAGGGCAGGAGTGATTTAAATGATGTATCTAAAAAAATAAGGTTTTTACTTTATCCTTAACCTTTTTGCATGTGTTTTAATACCATTAACGAACGAGCCAAAAATTTACCTGCGGCAGTGCGTGCAAAGTTTTGACTTTCATCGAAGCGGCAGCTCCTCAAAGCAATCAAATAGGCTATTTTAATTTTTTTTAATATTTGAAATTATAATTATGATCACAGTCCATAAACTATTTTTTTGTAAAGATTCTTAGGATCTTTTCTGTTTGGTGGCAGGCGGATCTTTTGTACCAAATTTTCACCAATAATGCAGTTTTGAGTGTTGAATACGAATATAACATTTCTTTTTTGGAGAAATGAAAGGAAGTATCTAAAAAAAAAAGGAATTTCAAACTGTAAATTTTGGTTTGTCCGATACATTTTGAAAAAAACGAAAAGGAAATGAAACGCACTTAAACTGCCACATGATTTCCCAATATTATTGTTCACTCCCTTTATTATTTCTTCAAACATTCATTTGCATTTATATATAGGTATCCCATAATATTTTTTTAAACAAATTTTAATTTCTATTGCGTTTTCACCACATAAAAATTCACATAAGTAGGAATCGAGCATCTCACGATGGGTTAGGCTCGGTTAAGCCTATATATTATGCATTTCTTACCTCTCTTAAGTAATTGCCGAAATCAACTGCTGTACAGTGCCCGGTAAACATTGCGAACGATGGCACGCAAACTATTTCGTCTGTGTTCCAATATGTTTCACCTTTTTGGAGTAAATTCAAGGGGACTGCTCGTGGGGGGGGTTTAGCACTGCAAGTGTGACCCCCTACGATGATCCTGAGTTTCAATCAATTGGGGGGTCTGGGGGGCACAGCCCCCAGTATATAATAATAATTGTTTATAGAATAATGTTATAAACTAGTGCGCATTAAATTTTGGGTTTTTTTTGTACCTCCTTTCATTTCTCCAAAAAATAAAGGTTATATTCGTATCCAGCACTCAAAACTGCATTATTGGTGAAAATTTGGTACAAAAGATCCGCCTGCCGCCAAACAGGAAAGACCCGATTCTTAGTTATTATATTTTAGAAATTTCCTATACTTCATTGCCAAACGATTAATTAATATAATCAGGCAATTTCATCATGAAACTGCATATTTAACCATTCCAAATTTCGTTGCAAATCCCGCGTTAAAATCCCGATTGGCGGGCGTACGAAAGTACTTACCTCACTTATCGTACAGTGTAAACGAGATGCGGAGCATTGTATCCAATGCAGGGTCAAGTTAATTGATCTGATTTGTTCGTTCATTATTTTGTGTTTATTCCATTTATAATGTGTCGAATAAATTAGTTTATTACTGGATGAGTCAAATGATTTAACTGTTGTTAAAATGCTTGGGATCGGTATAATATATTTTAGTAAAACAGTTTTCTGTACATATCTCGGTCTGGTAGACTTATATAAATATAATGCTGACAGTATTGTGAAAGCTTTAAATCTGAATTAATAAGGGAAAAATAAATATTAAATCTAAAGAAGCTTGTAGATATTGGTACAGTCTCATGGTTGGAATTAATAATGGTGTGAAGTACCGTCCAAAATTACCAGAACGCCTGTATTTCTAACACAACATCCTCCATAACATTTGCTAGAGATATCCAAGGTTTCCAAAATTGATGCACGATAACCAATAGGCATAACTACATATGGGAAAAGGTTATGCAAATTTGGATTGATTAAACGAAGGATAACAGCGTTGGGCTTCGGATGCTGGCAGATTTGGCAAAGCATGCTGTCGCAGCATTTCCTTTTACACATGTGCATTCACTGTGCCCCGTGATGACACTAGTGACCCAATGTCTTCTATGAAATCACGGATCCACGCCATGACACTACCCTCGCCAAACTTCACTCTTCTTCTTTTTTTTGTCCAATTGCCAGAAAATCTTTACCCTGCTCTGCGACGAACGAAGCTGTTGTCATCGGAACAGAACAAATTTAACTTAGATTCGTCATTGAACTTGACTTGGCTCCATTTGGTCATCCATCCATGTAACGTTTTTGGTTGTGAATGAACGACGAGCCTTGGCTTGGCCGTGGGTATGTGAACGTGAAGATCGACTTTCTCCAACCCACGTGACAAAGTTTTCCTGGAGACATTGATGGAAAAATCTCGCTAATCCCTCTAGAAACTGTCCTTCACAATTTGGGCAATGGCTTGGCCTTCCCCTTTTTCGGTCATCTTTCACAAAATATTATGGGCTACACTTTTGAAGCGTTTGACAGACTCTTCACTGGCTCCAAATGAAAGACCATCTTGGTGGCTCAGCTTTACAATCAATTCGCAGATAGAGAGAGGCGTGAAAGATTTCTTAAGCACGTCACCGAGACAACAGCTGACGAGAGAATGGTACACGAGATTGAAGAAACCTGTGTTTGGGTCATTTTGGACATTTGATTTTTCTAGTAAATTGCTTATCTGCTGATAACTTTCGTTTTATTCATCCAAACTTGGATTCCCTCTTTACCCATACGCAGTTTATACCGAAAGGTTATCATACATCAATTTCGAAAACGGATTTTCTCTGGCAAAAGTTATGGAAGATGGGTTAGAAGTACAAGCGTCCTAATGTTTTCGGATGGTATTGTATATCAAAAGCTTAAATCCCTACACTTATTTTAATTAGATGTTTATTTCACTCACTTGATTTACCAGTGTACCATGGTTTCGCTGATTGTTTACCAAGAAGTTTGCTTGTTTGGTAGCCTAGTTGAACTTTTCCCACCTATACAATTGTCAAATCCCAATGGGGACTTTCGTTAAAAGTCCTGTATTCATTTTTCTAATTTAATTCTCCCCTCCACCCCCACCCCCCCTCTCCGGGTTTTTTTTCCAAAACACTTTAATTGACAATTTAGGCTAACGTATACAAAGGTAGCACCGAATGTAAACAAAGGCCTTTACGACAGTCGACTTACATAAGCCAAGTATTTTTAAAAAATCATGCTTCTTTAATGCAACACGTTGTTAACTATGTTCTCGAACTTAAATATATTATAATGAAAATTTATTTCTATAAAAAGCAAAAAATATTACAAAATAATCCAAATAACAGCGCTACGAGACACACCCGACTTCGTTCCCTGCATAAAGCATTTAGGTAACAGGAATTCGAAGACAAGAATGGATGATTTAGGTTGAAATCCTTCATTCGCCGAAACTACTTTTCAAAGTATCTGACTGATGATGGAAGGCTGCTTCTTCCCAAAACTAGTTTATCAAACTTCGAAGAAAAGCTTTCTCAATTTTTAAGTTCCACCCATAACTGACTATCATCAAGTCGCCGATTATCTGATTGCCAAATCTGGTTGTTTGCCCCACCTTAAAGAACGGATGAAAGGTTGGAGAACGAATTGTCTCGAAACTAAGCATCCATCATTATTTCAGGTGTCTTGTTCTTCCCCTCATAACCGAGTTGCCCCAAAGGACTCAACGGTAAGCTGGACATTGCCTCAACCGTAACACCTTACTGGGTTGCATGGAGCTTTGCGAACTTTATCTCCTCAACTACACATCGCATCGAGTCTTGTCACTAATAACATGTCACTAATAACATACCAATATGATCTGAAAAAATTATGTCAAAAAGGCCATTATGAAGTGCAGATTAAAGCTGATTTTCTTTGAATAGTTCGGGTATTATTTATCATTTTCTACGCATGTCGAATACTAAGGTATTTTCTGGTCTGGGTTGCTAGCACCACTGGTGTTTAAGGTCACCACAACAGCCTAATAATGAACAGCTCTCCCAAATCCCAAGTGATGTTTGTCAACTGAACACTGAAAGATGATTTGCTTGGCTTATAATCGCTATCTTCCTATCCTCTTTTTTATGGAAACTGAAAATTCCTTATCCTGTTGCTACCCTCCTCCAAAAACAGTATCACATTGATGGAATTATTTCCCCTTTTCGATTTACCCTCCTCAGGAAGTATACATTCTGACAGCTTAAACTGAGTCTGTTACTTTAGGGGTTTCGCAAGGAGCTTTCTACCTTCCTCTTTCTTTTTATATTTGATGCTCATTGATTTGATTTAACGCTGATTTGTTCCCGATAGTTGTTGCATTTCTTTGTTATATGCTCTTTCTCATTGAAATATCTTGTTCATACATCTTTCGGAGAGGTTATTTGTTCTACACCGCTTGTGTGGCTTCTTCAATCATACACAACTGCTCTCCCATACTGAGACACTGCATGACATTTTCTCCTATGAGAGCCACTCCACTTTTTGCTGAGTCATCTTTTGTTTTATTAGCACTTGTTCCTTCCTGCTTTTGTCATGTTGAACTTCTCCCAAGTGGGCTTGTTCGTATTTCCGGGTCCTATGCTATTTGGTATATGCTAGCCATTGGATCTTGACATTCAGGATTTATGAAGTATGTGTTGCAGCCCTTTTCTTCAACGATGGATTGGCTTCTTGCTTATTTTTTCCTTCCGGCTGCAATCTAACAACAGTTTCAACCAAACATTGGTCCCTATTGTTTCAAGTAACTACTCAAGTTTTTTGTTCCCTATCTTTATACTTTGCCCCCATCATACGGGAAGCACTATAATACTAATGATGATTTTTTTTATATGGCCCTCTTTAAGACCACGTGGGGCTGTACATATTACCTGATTCTCCCACTGCCTTCTTAAACTCCCATTTAAACTCTTCGTGACTTCTAGAACCCATAACCACAAATTATTATCTAGAATTCCTGCCAACGAGTTGAAAGATCTGATTTTAAGCTATTTTTTGGCAGCATTAAACCAAACAAGGTTTGGTTGATGGTCCAATATGATCGTTCCCGTTGTAAGCTTCTGCACTTGTGAATTGGTAAACAGTGCCGTCAACGGGCAAATTAACACACATGTTTGTTTGTTTTTATTTTCAGGACACACTTACTGCAGAGGAAGAAGCTGGGGCAGAAATATCCGCCTTGGTTAACTACGTACAGCCTGTGCATTTCGCCTGTTTTGAAATGTCTGAAAGTAAGAGATTTGTTATATAGGAAAATATAATACTAAAAAATACTCATATATAGTCCATGAACCTAAATCGTGTATTGATAGAGGCCTTCTATCCCATTTTCCAGTTTGATTATCAAGACTTACCAGTCACAGATACAGTGTTTGCATTTTCATGTTTCTTGTAGGAATGTATTTGTTTATGATATAGAGTGAAGATACAATGTATGGTTGGGAAAATGATTGATTTGGTGGAACGTAGCATTTTTGGCCACTTATATATGATTTAGAAAAGAAAGATATGATTGAAACATATTTCAATCCCAGTATCGTCATCTAGCAGTCTCACTACATTCAATAATTGTACGGTTCTTTTACTGACTTGAACTTTTAGAAACCAGTCTCAATCAGTTCAATTTCCTTTCTATTGTTATTTTTTAAATGTTATCATATATATTTTCAAATGTTCACTAAAGAATCTATTGTGGAAAATGATCCGATTCAGTGATAAAAGTAATCAATCTTAGCCATGTTTGCCTACATTTTTACCAACAAAAAAACTGGAAATTTCATATTCAAAGGGAATGTATAAAAGAACTCTACGAAACTGATACTTTCCTTGTTTATCTTATTCAGCATAAGTGGCAGACAATGATTTCATAAGCTTAAGCCTATTTCTTTGCTAGCCACTTTAAAGTGGCGTAGTTATCAATGTTACTTTTATTATCTTCCGTTAATGCTATTATTTTTTATTTTTTTATTTCAGTCCCGCTTCTGGCTGTTTATGTGAGGGTAATCACTCGTGTGTTTAGAGAAATTATACAGTTCTACTATTCTTAAATTTGGGTCCTTGTAAAAGGTTGTAAATAAAGAAAGAAATTGCACACAGTTTACCTTCCTTGCCATTGCACACTGCTTAAAACTTTACCACTTAGCTAGTTTTTGTTGTCACCTAAAGTATCTACACAGTTTGTTATAAAGTATTTTTAACTCAGCTTAGATGCAGTTAAATGATTTTTTTTTAGTCTCTGTAAACCGTATTATAAGTGCAGTAAAAGTATCTCAAATTTCTGCTCTATGGGCCTTTTCACGTTGTATATAATGTAATTACAAGTTTCCTTCTCACTTTGCCATATACCTGAAATTAACTTAAAGATGATTTTAAAAAAAATTATATTCTAGCTCATAATTTTGAAAATAGACTAAATTTTGCTGCATTTGCAACAAAGTGATTTTGATAAATGCCCTGACCCTTTTATCATATATACCAGTGAAAACAATTAAAGAAACATATGTAATTTTGAGTGGAAAAATTAAAGAAACAGGCATGTAATTTTGAGTGAAAAGTTTAAAGAAACACGTATGTAATTTTGAGTGAAAAGTTTAAAGAAACGTGTAATTTTGAGTGGAAAATTAAAGAAACACTCATGTAATTTTGAGTGAATTTTTTTTAGAAACGTGTAATTTTGAGTGGAAAATTAAAGAAACACGTAATTTTGAGTGAAAAGATTTAAAGAAACGTGTAATTTTGAGTGGAAAACTAAAGAAACACGCATGTAATTCTGAGTGAAAAATTTAAAGAAACACAGATGTAATTCTGAGTGAAAAATTTAAAGAAATGTATGTAATTTTGTATAGCATACAACCTTAGCTCTTCTGATAGAATTAGTGGCTTGTTTTTGCTAGGTATCAGTTGGCTTTGTGTAGACTGCTTCATTAGTAGAAGGTAGTTTGGGTATTAGTTGTACCATTTTGTATATAGGTGATATAAGAATATTCATTTCAGCTTTCGTGACTTCACTACACTATTCCACACTGTCCTGAATATAGGGACACGTTCAAGAATTGCTTGGTCTTAAATATCATCATATAAATTCTGCTCAAGGCGCTTTAAGGCCGCTAAAAGTAACCCCTCCCCCCCCCCTCCCCTCCCCCACTCTCTGCTCATTCATATCCTAATATGCGAAGTTATTCAGTCTTTCGACCCCTGCTGCAGCTGACATTTGGATGATTACATGCTATCCCAGCCCCAATGCCTGTAGGATGATGCGAGGCTATATACATGCTACGATGGGTATTTTGTCGCAACTGTGAATTCCACGCATGCGTGTTGCCTGGCGTAGGTTCTCTCTTCTGATCATAGTAGAAGACTCAGTTGTGCATCGTCTGTGAAGGAATCAATAAATTCGAGCATCTAAAAAATTTGAAAAGGCAAGCTGTGCTGGTTGGCGATCACGGCAGGACTTCCAATGCAAACATGTACGAGTGTTTGGTGTCAATCTGAGGACGGTGCAGATGATCCGGAAAGAGTGTGATGCGTCAGGGTGCGATTAAGACTACGGCGGAACAGAAACTTCACTCTAAGTGTTCTGATCCATGCCATCATTGAAAACGATTCCAGGAAGTCAATTGGGTCCATAACCAGGGGCAAGGGACTGCCAGAGTCTCTCTTCAGGCAGGTCGTGCATGAGGATATCGGCTACTACTCATAGAAGATGAGAAGGGACCAGTTTCTATCGCAGAAGATGAGAAGGGACCAGTTTCTATCGCAGAAGATGAGAAGGGACCAGTTTCTATCGCAGAAGATGACGGACAAGCGGAAGGAGCGTGTTGCCAAGCTTGTGAACAAAATGAAGCAACCCCTCAAGCATGGCATCATTTGGTTCTTCTCAGACGAGAAGAATTCCTGCCCCGACCAGGGGGTGCTGAACTCGAAAAACAACCGCTAGTTTGCTGTGTCCCCCAAAGATGTACCGAAAGTCAGGAAGCCCAAATTCCCGGTCCTCATCCTGGTGTTTGGGTTAGTCACTAGTGAGGGCCCTCGTTTATCTTCCAGGAGGGATACACCAGGTGCTTGGTGGATTTGGTGTTATCCTGGATCCAGGAAGTGGCCGCTGGAAGGTCGTACGTGTGACAGCAAGTCTGCACCATTTGCACAACCAGGAGGACCCAATCTTGGCTGCCAGACAATTTCTTTGACCCCATCACTCCAAACAACTTGCCTCCCAACTCCCCAGACTACAATCCCCTGGATTATTATGTGTTGAGAGAGAGAGATCAGCAAGGTGTAATATAGGTCCAGGCTCACCAAACAGGGAGACCGTCCGACGGCGATTTCATTGACTAAAATGAATAGTACAGCAATCCTTCAAGTCTTTAAACATGTAACTTTGGTGAAGCTAAGCGACAAATTGCCCATCGCCCCCTCTCTCTTCCAAATATTTTCACTTCCATTCTCATCATTTTTACATCTCTCTCTTTACAAGCTTTCTATGCGAGATGCTCTCGTTGGTTCTTGGTTTTTCATAGTGTTTGGGTACTAGATATTGTGGTCTCATCTCATCAGGATTCATCTCTGGATAGAAAGCCCTAAGCATACCCCCCTCACAAACCCCATTCATACCCACTATCATCAAATTGTCGTATTGTTAGGTTCCGTTCTCTCACGCGCTCACATCATCCACCTCTATAACCCTTAGCATACCATCACTTTCAATTGTATATACCCTTTACAATTATATTTATAGAATTCTTGCATGCCCGTACAAGTTCAGGTCATTCTGTTACAACAGTCGCAACATTCCTCACCTCAGATACCGTACCGTCCAAAACTAGAGAACAAAATACCCAAATCTACATTTTCTTGAAAATGGTTGTTTAATTTCCATGAAAATTACGCAGAATATTCTTGAAACTTTGCCTCTGATAGTGTTCGTTTCATTCATTTCATAGAACGATGGCTGAAAAAAAAGTTATGAGAAAATTAATTCAAGGATACGTCCAAAACTAGGGAACGATGCCTAATAAAATTGTAGCCTGTGTATGACAACATTCCCACGTTTATTGTAGACTCCTACTGATTGGCATTACTCATTTATTAGGCTGGTAAGATGAATTTGTTGACAAATCTTCTGAAAGCAAGTTGAAGTTGTCCAGTGGAAGAGTGAAGGTCTGACGCAGTCTGACATTTCAAAGCATTATAATTGATTATACATGAAATCAGACTTTTTGACCAATCTCCATGAAGATACTGAATCTTACGAGTAGACGAAGAAAAAGGATTTCCTTTGAAAAAAGCACTCCCAAGGAGAAGATCACACAATGAAAAAGATGTTGAAGGACCGATTGAGACGGCAACTGGTATTTCACGTTAAGTTGCTGAGAACCTCAACCTTAATATGTGTCGCTCAGAATGGTGAGAGTGATAGCACACTTACTTGCTAAGAAACCACTCATAAGTAAAACAAAGCAGCTAATGAAAAATAGATATTTCTTCAGCGAAAAGGACAGTTAAATTTGGAGGTGTCATCATTGTGATGTGGGTCTGCTTTAAGCGCTGGAGTTTGACCGTTTTTGCAGCAAAGTGCTGCACTATACAATAATCTATTTCAGAAACATGTGATTCCTTCTCTCCAAACATCGGTAGTATGTGAGCCTGTTTTTATCCACAACAATGCTCTGTGCCACACTGTAAAGGCGGTGAAGTAGTTCTTGGATGCTGAAAATATCGATGTTATGAACAGTCCTGATTTATGCACAATAAAAACTTAGGGAAGATGCACAGTGAGGTGGTTATGACTCATAAATTGACAAATGTTAAATATTTCTGCAAAGATTTGAAGAAAATCATGCCTGGACAATGCGACAAATTGGTGAAGTCCTGCGGTCGAACATGTCATTAATATTGTGTTCAATTGTTTATGAGATAGCCATGTTGTTTTCTGGTTATGGTTGCATTCATATTTATGGTTCTCTAGTTTTGGACGCATCCTCTCTTCAAATGCCCATTACTTTCCTGAACATTTTTCCCGTACAACTATCTCTCAAAATAGATCCTGGATACTTGAAATGTAGAACTTCACCAAGGTGCCAATGCAGACTCATCTCACAACAAACCCACTCATCACTCATAACCTGTCAAACATTCCACTCACCATTTCCAAATCATTCTCTCAGCCACTATCAGGGGATCAGCATACACCAAAATAAAAGTACCTATTCTTCACCATTTCTCATCAACCCTCGTACATGTCACTCATTCATCGAAACTACCGTTAGCCTACTGCAAAAGGCATTCGATTCCTAATGAGAATGGATTTAAAACTTAAGCGTACGGAGGAAGATGGCCACCTATTGGTGGACGCGCTCAGTTTGTTGGGGGGACAGCCAGCTACTTGCACGAAATCATTCACGCAGCCAATCACAACTGCGGTCTCTTTCTCCCATCTCTCACGCAACATATTCACTCTTCCAAACCACAACCTGCCGAAGGACTATCCCTATCCACACACTCTTGACATGGAACAGGTTTCATTCCCCTGGATTACCTAAGGCTGTCCGTCCTGCCAGAAATTATCATTCCAATTTTTATGTTAATTTCATAATCCGGTTAAAGGATCTTGACCACAATTGAAAGGAAACAGATGGTGTAACTGGCATTTGTATTTCTCCCAGCACACTATTCAATAAAAATTTCAAACATATATAACACCTCATTACCTTACACCTATACAAATATCTAACCCCTCATGCATTTTTTTTACTCAAACGCAGGACTTACTACCTAAAAAAACTTTCACATCATCCAGCCATTTGCTACATACTCTATGCATTCATAAACCATGCAGTAACACTTTCTATCGACACATACTTTATTTAGATTCCCTAAATCCAGCATACACTATACATCTCATCCATTGTTTTTTCCACAAACGATCCATACACACTGCTTATTCCAAACCCACGTTGTTCATCCCTTATCCCTCAATTATCTTATTTACATCATCACTTAGATTTTCCCATACTCCTTACCTGTAGCCCTCAACAGACTTGTTCTGAGTTCTTGTGTTCAGTTTTTCCCCTTTTTCTTTATATAGTTGTACTATCACAGCATTTTTCACACCTCAGGTGGTGATTCACTTTCAAAAGTCACACCACAACCACCAGATCCATTCCATTATGTATTTACTGGCATTTTTTAGCATCTCGTCTATTATATCATTGCCTTCAGCTCCCTTCCCATTTTTTCAGACATTTTATAGCATTAATATGCTGCTTTCATATTTATCAATACTATACCATGATTCATCACTCAGTTTGGACTCTCAAAGCCAATCATATTCGCTTTCGTTTTTTCTTTGCATTTCCACAAAACACTGTTCATTTTCAACATTTTAAAAATGTTTTCTTACCACGAACGATGCAGAATCAAGATTTCTTCTCATTTTTCTTCATAATTTCGTTTTTTGTTGTCTTTTTCCCTCTTGTTTGCTTAGTAAGCATCTGAACAATTGGGTCTCATGTCATTTCTAAACTTTTTCAAATAATTCTCTACTGAGATGTATTTTTTCAGTCTCTTGAAACTGAAGCACATTTTGCTCAATTCAACTCTCTACATTTTTTACCTTCAGGCTTTTTTTAACTATTTTTTGTGGGCTCTTCAAGAAATATGACCATCTTTTGGTACCATTATTCTGATTTATCCTTTGGAGATGATATATTCTTGTAGATGAATTTTAGCTAGTCATCACCTAATGGATGACTCGTGGTTTCAAAATGCTCTCTGGTTTTCAGAACGGAACAAGAGTTACGAGATGTCATCGTTCGTTGAAACCCAAGCTCTCAACTTGTTGAAGGAACACCCCACAGAGTTTGTTAACTACAACAAAAGGCAATTAGCTCGGGTATATCCCAAGGGCACTCGAGTGGATTCCTCGAATTTCTTGCCCCATCAGTATTGGAATGCGGGCTGCCAGCTTGTAGCTCTCAACTACCAAACCATGGGTACTGTGTTAATTTCAAGTGCTACTCTAATTTCGAGATATGTTTACATTAGTAAATTATTGTTTTTATGGACCTATTTATTATGTTATTTGCAGACCTTCCAATGCAGTTGAATCTGGGTATTTTCGAGTACAATGCCAGGTCTGGGTATCTACTCAAACCCGACTTCATGAGACGCCCGGACCGAAGGTTCGACCCTTTTGCTGAATCCACTGTGGATGGTATCATTGCAGGCACTCTCACAGTCAAGGTAATTAACCCATTCGATCATTTGACATACCCATTCCTACCCAACTCAATATAGCTGTTGGTAGCCGAGTGGTTACGGCGTCAGTCGTCTAACGTCGCGGTACCGGGTTCGATCTCGGCATGAGCGGACACAAACGTTAGCGTTCGTAGAGATCTGGCTACCGACTGGTGGACGCGCTGTGCTCACCCTCTATTGGAGTGGGTAGATCTTACACTTCTCATCACACACATAGCCAATTACATCTTTCCTCTCCCGTCTTCGCAGCACAACACACACTCACTCTCCCTGTTCCAAGGAATCCTGCCGATGGGTATTTATATCCACATACTTCTGACGCGGAACAGATCCCTCCACCCAGGGGCGACCTGAACGCTGTTTGGCTTCAAAACACAATACTTCCTGGCACCTCTCCCCAAAGAGGACCGGCCCCTGGTGCTCTCGGGCTCACCAGCGATTGTCATACTGACCTTTATGTCTATTTCATTATCTGCCTGCATAAAGGCAAGTTGGCAAACCATTACTACTCTCCCTACCTCACTAAGCCCCCACACGGGTGATAGTTCTTACTTGAAACTAAGGAGCAAGACCAATGCGGGCATCTCCGTCAGATAGTTTGTAAGAAGAGTTCTGTAAAGAAAGTGAAGATGGAGGGAAAATATGTGGAAGATATAGCCAAAGATCAATCTGCGTGCAGTAGGGCAAGGAGGGTATGCAATTCTTCCAGATGTCAGCTACAGTATGGTTGCCCTTGGTACACCTGACAACCACTGGCGGGAAAAAGGCTGTCGTAGGTTGGCTATAAAGTGTAGGGGGGATGAATGTGAAGAAGAATAAACAGTGTGCAGTTGAGATATGATGGTGAAAGAAGTGCCTTAAAGCAAATTTGGACCTGTGAGACCCCAACCCGATCTAAGCTATTGGACATATTCATGGAATTATTGCATAAGCGACTGGGTTCTTATCCCTCACGTAACCATACAAAGGTTTAGTCTCTGGCAGAAAAATCAAGTGCCAAAAACGCAACAACAAATGGTGAATTAAAAACAAAGAACCTCAAAAACAATAAAACCAAGTCGATAATGGCGAATACCGACCACCACAAGCACTTGAATGTTGAAATTTCTTCTCTTTTTCAGGTTATCTCAGGCCAGTTCTTGAGTGACAAGAGAGCCACTTGTTACGTAGAAGTGGAGATGTATGGGTTACCTACGGACACTGTGAGGAAACGCTTTCGCACAAAGACCGTATACAACAATACCATCAATCCTGTTTGGGAGGAGGAGCCTTTTGTCTTTAAAAAGGTTGGTTGCAGGGTTGAGGCGAGTGAGTGAACCGGATGTGGGGAGAGCCGGCTTAAACGATGAGAGAGATTAGTGGCATGGTTATCCGGAAGTCGCTTCCGCAAAGTGAATCTTCCTTGCACTTGGCTGAACAAGGCGGGTTTTCTCTCTCCTGGGGTCATCCGATGACGTTTCGTGTTTTGCGTGTTAATGGCCTTATTAGAGAGGATTTGCAAAGGCTTTGCCTTGTGCCGTCTAGCTGGGGATCAGCTTGTAACGTGACGATATGGCTTCGCCTTCATGTCACGGCTGATCGGGCTTCTGTAACAGGCGCGTTGGAGAGTGTTAGAGGGGTTGTTTCTTATATTCATTATGGTTTTCTACCCTAATGGTATATAGGGTTTTGATACTAGTATATTATACGTTGTGTTAGTATTGATTTTAATACCGTGCACCGTCTGATGCCTATTTCAGTGGGGATCTCAAATTTTAAGTGGGTTCAGAACCGTCATTGCCGAAGCACTACCTATTTACTGACTTTTAAAATATGAAAAAGTGGGTTGGATTTGTCCCAGTTAGATCGAAGTGAGGCCTCGAACTAAGGCAGTTGGATCAGTGGTTAGCCAACGAGGCACGCTTCCTTCACACCTCAAGAAGATGCTGAGCTCACATGACTCGCTGACTGGTAATCCTCGCACTTGATAAAACTCCCCTCAATGACGCGCAGCAGCCAATACTCTCTTCCATAATAAAATAGGGTGTTCAGCAACAGTTCATAAGAGCGGATGCCATTTGGAGATGCAATCTCGTCTATTTTCTGCCACTACCCAACTGCGCCATATTTTTTTATTTCCTTTCATACTTTTCTTGAGTCCCTAAGTGAAAATATGATGACCATACTTCCTTTGTCACTCCCAGTTTTGATGACGAGTTTCTTTGTTCCCATAGGTTGTTTTACCGGAATTGGCGACTGTTCGTGTCGTGGCTTATGAAGAGAACAACAAGTCCATTTTGGGACACCGGGTACTTCCCCTCGTTGGGCTGAGACCCGGGTTCAAACACATTTCCCTTCGCAACGAACGAGGGCAGGCATTGGATCTCGCCACACTCTTTGTCTACATCAAGGTTCGTGTTTACCTTCCCACTCAAAGAGGCTTCATTGCTATGGTCAGACGGAGTAAAGTTCCGCGATCTTCCGACTCATGTCATCCAATCGACCTGTTTACTCTCTTCCTATTTTTTACTTCACCCCATCCTTCAAAAAACCACCATATACGAGTGATAGGGTTCGATCTCTCAATCCCTTCCTGATTTTTTTGTTCTCTTTTCCCCTCGCCCGAATAGACGCAACCGAGGGTGGAAAAAGCCTCTAAATCGCCTTCCCTTAAAGCAAAACTATGACCATAAACTCACATCCCCCCCCCATCCATGTGTTGCAGGTTGGTGACTATGTGCCAGATGGGATGAGTGATTTCGCGGAAGCCCTTGCCAACCCGATCAAGTACCAGAACGAGATCGAGAAACGAAGTCACCAGTTGGAAGTGTTCGAAGATGACGACGAGAAGGTAACTGCTTTTCTCTCACGCTATCCAGAGCCGTGGCCCCTTCGACTGAGGACGCGGGTCTTTAAGGTGCCCTTGAAATCAGCAGGAAACCCCCTGGTGGATAATATGTTGGAGGAGGGGGGATCGTGACGTTCCTGATTTCTCAAACGGGAGACCTAGGACTTCTCAAGTTATAGGTCTGCATGCAGAGGGCGTTGATTGGTGTCCTTCTCCCCAGGTATGAACCATGGGATGCTACAACTTGTAGAACCCCATGAAGGACCATTCGGCTTTATAGGCCATAAATGGATGGGTAGTTTTGTCGCGTTGATGCGCGCAGATCGAGCTTTGTGGGAAAGGTGTTAAAATAACGATGGTGTTTCCTTAGTTATGGTCTTCCTACCGCGTTGCAATAGGACTCTAGTTCGAACCTTGAAGTTTCTAAGCTATATGAACCTATCTTGAGTTTTATACTACCTTCCCCCGGCATTTTGCCATCTTTCTGTTCCTATGGGGTTGTTCCTTCACCTTTCCTTTAAGGAAGCCAAAGTTGCGGAATTCAGGAGAGTTGTGCAGCTTGCCTGGCGTCACTGTCTTTGGGCCAGTCCAGCTATGTTTCTCCTCTGCCTTTGCCCTACCTCACCTCGCGAATCTCCGCCCTCATGTATATATATATATATATATATATATATATATATATATATATATATATATATATATATATATATATATATGGATAAAACCACAGTAATAGGACTAATTTTATATGCAACACGTACGCTACTCTACTTTTTTAGATATATATATATATATATATATATATATATATATATATAATTTTCAATAAGAAAGCAATGGCGAGGAGTAGAGTTAAATCCAACATCAAAAAAATCTTTATTACGATTGAGTAGTGCAACGTTTCGACCTTACGGTCATCTTCTGGCCCTTGAAAACTGATTAAGATGTACAAATATACAAAATAGGTTTAAGTGGTCACCGCAAATTATAATAACAGGGGAGTAAAATATATATGCCAAACAATCCCATCCCTGAATGACTTTGAGATTTTAGATTCCAACTCAAACCCACTGTCACTACGTATCTCTGAATCTATTTATATCAAAACACTATCTTCTTCACTCAATTCTGATTCCTCTTCTATTGCATTAAACATCCTTTAAACAACCACTACTAGTGAAACTGTTATATTTCCCGTCACGTCTCTACCACACCATATTCTCACTGGATATCAAAGATTCAAGGTATGTTTTTCATTTGATCCGTTTAGTTTTGTATTGATTTTTTGTTGTTGTTTTTTAAGTTTTTATTAGCCAGTTTTTTAGTTGTTTTTTTCGTACAATTTTACCTTACTTCTTTCCTTAAATCGTTGTATTTTACTCCCCTGTTATTATAATTATAATTTGCGGTGACCACTTAAACCTATTTTATATATTTGTACATCTTAATCTGTTTTCTAGAGCCAGAAGATGACCGTAAGGTCGAAACGTTGCACTACTCAATCGTAATAAAGATTTTTTTGATGTTGGATTTAAGTCTACTCCTCGCTATTGTTTTCTTATTGAAAATTAAATTAAGGCTGCACAGCGGAAACTACCTGGATTATTTATATATATATATATATATATATATATATATATATATATATATATATATATTCGCTTTGTTTATTTAAAAATCAACTTTCTCTGTTCAATCACTCAATTATCGTCTGTGGTTGAATGATTATTGCTGATTGAGGGTATTATTACTGATTACAGCTAAGTTAAGCCACATCGGCTGTGGTTATTCACCGGATGGAGTAATGATTCGGGGTCGCCTTCATGACGGCTGTCATACGCTATAGATAGCCATGGTTCGGACCCCACCTTAACCTACAGGTGGAAACACAAATTGTGGACTGATATTTGTTTTCAAAATACAATGCAATAATGGTTAGAATAAAACGAAAGAAAAAAATATGCTACAAGAAGATGCGACTAATATTCCTTCATTTGGATCTCCTTTTTGCGACGATACACGACGAAATCCCCGTATGACCTGACTGTATGTGGCGCAGGGTTGCAGCTGATATTTCCTCTTAGCATTTTTCCACTTTGCACTTCAGAACTTCCACACTTAGATAAGATTTGGCACAGTCCTTATACTCAAGCATCGACCACACTCCAAAATCTATAGGGTTCAAATATGGCGAACTGGGAGTCCAAAGTTCTTTTGAACCAAAACCTCTTAAAATGTGCCTGGCGTCAGTCTTGAACTTTTTATTGCTGTGTGTGAGGCTGCTCCATCTTGTTAAAGGGTTACACCGGCATTTCCTATGGTGACATCCACCCACAAGATGACATTTCCTTCAACATCTTCAAATAAACGTTAATTGATTTTTACCCCCTCTCCAATGAAGATGGTGTTGGGGGGGAGGCTCGTTGACTTTAAGCCTATCCACGCTATCTCTTGGAAGATGTCTGCTGTTTAACTGGAATCTCATTATATTTTATCATCAAACACATCATCTTTCAGTCAATTTTGCATGGTTTCATGGCTCACTTTAGTCTCTAAAAAAGCAAGTTGTCTGGTACTCCTCATTGGATTTCACCTGATGTTGTTCGTGTTCTTCTGAGGGATGGGGCTCTACCTGATCAGGGCAGGGTGGTCCTCTCTCTAGGAAGACTACTGCCTGTCCTTTTAAGTCTTTTGATCGCTTTAAAATACCCAGATCTGCTCACAGTGGTGGGGTTCAACTATTGGAAAATATCGCCAGCTGTCTTCCCGCGTCTATATACAGAATGTACTCGATTGCTTCACATTTTTCCAGTCATACTTGTAAACGGGTGTTGTTTTTTTATGAATTTACAAGATTTCATAAATCCTAAAAGAACTCGCAAGAACGTAATTAATGGTATGTAAACATATTTAAAATGATTTGCATAAAACAGTCTACACTTCATGTTTCCACCCTGTAGTTTCCTACGGACAAATAAAAGGCCTCGAAACAAGTAGAGATTGGTGACGAAACTCCTACCCATTTTTTTATTATTATTACCAACCTCTTTGAGCGTCTTTAGTGGTAGCTTATCGGTCCTGCAAACCCACCAAAAACCCTACCCTTCCGCCCTTATTTCGACAGCCCTTAAGAGAGGAAGGAAGCAGCAACGGGCCTCCCCCTTCAGCCACAGCTGGGGTCAAAGGCCCCTCTGATCGCCCCACCCCGGAACCTCTTGCTGGAGCAGACTCTGTCCGGAAAGCGGATTTCAACGCGGGACCCCCCAAGCCAGAAACGCCGAGTGATGCCAGTGAGTAATGCTACGGGAGAGTTGCGCACTCTCAAAGTCACTAGGGTGCCGAGTGTCTCCTCTTTTTGGTATTACCTTCCTCTTATCTTTTCCTGTCTTCATCGATTTTACCTTGAGCATCTTTTCAAGAAACACGAGGCGATATCCTCGTTGTTTTTGCTTTTTTTTTCATATATCTCTTTTACATTTATAACATTAACGTTGGTAAACAAATCATGGTAGTATAGACTTAGCGTGGTTGTAGTCCGTTGAACTAAAGGTGCGTGCTTTTCTACATTAGAGATGATGTGACGAGAGAGTGAGGGTATTTGGACACCATTGCCAAATGAGATTATATAATCTCCACCCCGCCAGGATTTCGTTACTCTTTGACTTTTCTCCTTTTTTTTTCTTCCTTATTCCTTTTCTTGTTATTATTCCATCCCATCCATACATAACTCATGCTTATCCCAGCATTTTGTTTACAATTTCTACCATATGTTGAGACTGAATAGAACATTTGACCGACCCTATGTGTATCTGATTACTCCCGTTCTCTTTCTTCCACGTTGCTTTCACCCCAAACAATTATTTGTGCCCCCAAGTAACTGACACAAGACTTATTCCGCTCTTTGTGGTGCAGTTCTTTTCATGCTAAAAGCCACCTGTGATCCCCTGGGTTAAAACATCTGACTCCATTGGTCCTCACTTTGTTGGTTCCTAGGGTTGAGTAAAAGGTCTTTATATATATATATATATATATATATATATATATATATATATATATATATATATATATATATATATATATATATATATATATATGTACAAGGGGTGGACAAAATAATTGGAACACTTGTTAATTAATATTTATTTAATACGGAGTTGGTCCTCCTTTTGCTTTCTGAACAGCGTTGATGTGTCTTGGAATTGATTCATACAGATTCCTGACTTCATTGAGAGGAATCTTGAGCCATTCTTTTTGCAATATCTGCTCCAGCTGTTTCAGACACGACGGTGGAGGGTAACGACTTCTAACTTGTCACTCCAATATGCACTACAAATGCTCAATAATATTAAGATCTGGAGATTGTGGGGGCACGTCATGTGTTGTAGCTTACTCTATGCTCTTCATACCAATTCTTAACCACTTGAGAAGTGTGTATTGGGGTATTGTCATCTTGGAAAAAGCACTCACCATGGGATGTACTTGATCTTCCAAAATATTCAGCTATTCGTTGCAGTGATCCTACCATGCAGGGCAACGATTGGACCAAGAGAATTCCAAGATATATCTGCCCAAATCATCACTAACCCTCCTCCGTGCTTCACTGTAGGAAGAAGTCAGTCAGGATTAAAAGCTTTCCCGGGCTGCCTCCACACATAAACTCGCCCTGCAGTTGGAAAAAGAAAAAAAGTGGACTCGTCAGAAAATATTACTTGCTTCCATTGCTCTGTCGACCAGCCCTTGTGATCTCTACACCAGTTCAGCCTTTTCTGAATGTTTTGATGAGAAAGCGAGGTTTCTTGTTTTGGTCGAAACTGGGCTAGTGAGGTGTTAATTCAACTCTGCAGTCACTTTACGGACAGTTGTCCGGGGACTATTCATCACAATGCGTTTCAACACTCGTCGGTCTCTTTCAGCGAGTTTCGAAGTCCTGCTAGAATTACTCCTGTTGGAATTTTGCCCTGCCTCTCGAAAAACCAAAGAGTTTAGCTGTTCTGGCGACGGAAGCTCCTGCAATTTACCCTTTTTCGAACTCATTTAGGTCACGCATCTTAGCATCTATACCACAATCTAAAAAATAATTACAAATGATCTTTAAAGTTGATAGATAAAACTATGTATCTACAATAAAAACAAAACACTCACAATGAAATTTGGATGGATATTCGTAATATAATGGCTCATTGAAATATTGGTGTTAAATTTCTACTCTTCCAATTATTCCCCTCCCCTGTATGTGTGTATGTATATATATATATATATATATATATATATATATATATATATATATATATATATATATATATATATATATATATATATATATATATATGATGAAAATTAATGCAATATCGCAAGAAAAGATGAGGAATTAAACCACATTCTCCGAAGACAATTTAATTCAGAACAGTTTCGGTGTATCTCACACCCTTTTTCAACTGACACTGGATAGAAAATATGAGAAAAGTGCTTACATACATAACACAGGGTCAGGTCGTGAAAGATCCCCTCTTTTTTCCCCCCAATCCCCTACTTGAGGCTAATCAGGGGGAGGGTTAGGCCTAAACATATTGAAGGCCTGACATTTCACTATTTTGTTTATTTGCTTTCGTATTACAGGATTAAAAGAAAATTGACCCTCAGATAGATTTAAATTAGGAACTGACGATATCAAGCTCGATTTTACGATTCTTCTCTTAACATAGTTAGCCGATTTAAATACCATTTTACTTCCATTGAAATCGATCGAATGATTCAAGTCTCTAACATGGCAAAATATTCCACTGCTTTGGCTGCCCACTCTAATATCTCTTTTGTGTTTGTACAATCTCTTGTCTAGATTTCTTCCCGTTTTCCCTATATAAACTTTATGGCAATTGTTGCATGGTATTGCATATACTCCTATGTTATGATGTTCTTTGGGTTTCCTGGCAATCATCAATTGGTTTAAGAGATTATTATATTTAAAGGCTAGATTAATACCCGCTTTTCCAAATATGTCCTTTAAACTATTTAATTTATTATTAAATGGCAATGTTATGCATTTGTTGAAGTCATTAGTGCGGGAAGGCTTATTACCATAGAATGTTTTCCTAGCTGCAAAATGGGCAGACGATATGAACCAATCGGGGTAATACAAATTAGAAAAAATGGTCCTGATAATGACAATTTCTTCATCTAAATTGGAAGGGTGACATATTTTGTATGCTCTAAGGAAAAGGTTAGAAATTACCGATTTTTTAACAGTATTATCGTGAAACGAAAAATAATGAATATAGGCATTCGAGTGGGTTGGTTTCGTATACACGTTAAGTTTTAATTCATGGTGATCTTTATTAATGAGGACATCTAAAAAGGGTAATCTATTATCATATTCCCATTCATATTTAAATTTGATGGAGACATGCAAATTATTCAAATTTTTAAAAAAAGGTATCAAAATCATGGTTAAGGTACATTGACGATGTATTTTCTGTATGGCCTAATGGCCATGATTTTGATACCTTTTTTAATAATTTGAATAATTTGCATGTCTCCATCAAATATGAATGGGAATATGATAATAGATTACCCTTTTTAGATGTCCTCATTAATAAAGATCACCATGAATTAAAACTTGACGTGTATACGAAACCAATCCACTTGAATGCCTATATTTATTATTTTTCGTTTCACGATAATACTGTTAAAAAATCGGTAATTTCTAACCTTTTCCTTAGAGCATACAAAATATGTCACCCTTCCTATTTAGATGAAGAAATTGTCATTATCAGGATCATTTTTTCTAATTTGTATTACCCCGATTGGTTCATATCGTCTGCCCATTTTGCAGCTAGGAAAACATTCTATGGTAATAAGCCTTGCCGCACTAATGACTTCAACAAATGTATAACATTGCCATTTAATAATAAATTAAATAGTTTAAAGGACATATTTGGAAAAGCGGGTATTAATCTAGCCTTTAAATATAATAATTCCTTAAACCAATTGATGATGGCCAGGAAACCCAAAGAACATCATAACATAGGAGTATATGCAATACCCTGCAATGATTGCCATAAAGTTAAAATAGGGGAAACGGGGAGAAATCTAGACAAGAGATTGTACTAACACAAAAGAGATACTAGAGTGGGCAGCGAAAGCAGTGGAATATTTTGCCATGTTAGAGACAAGAATCATACGATCGATTTCAATGGAAGTAAAATGGTATTTAAATCGGCTAATTATGTTAAGAGAAGAATCGTAGAATCGAGCTTGATATCATCAGTTCCTAATTTAAATCTATCTGAGGGTCAATTTTCTTTTAATCCTGTAATAAGAAAGCAAATAAAGAAAATAGTAAAATGTCAGCCCTTCAATATGTTTAGGCCTACCCCCCCCCATCCAGATTAGCCACAAGTAGGGGATTGGGGGAAAAAGAGGGGATCTTGTGTTATGCTTATATGCACTTCTCTTATATTTTCTACCCAGTGTCAGTTGAAAAAGGGTGTGAAATACACCGAAATTGTTCTGAATTAAATTGTCTTCGGAGAATGTGGTTTAATTCCTCATATATATATATATGTATGTATATATATATATATATATATATATATATATATATATATATATATATATATATATATATATATATATATATATATATATATATATTACAAAGTAGCACGTGGACGTTCACAATAATGAATGCAATGTCTCGCAGGAAAAATGAAAAGGTGCTTCCAAGTACTTTCGAACTTTATTCACTTTATTCTCAAGGATAACTACGAGAGAAAATAATATAATAAGGGTAGATATAAGCTAGTAAAAGATAAAGGACCCCCTCTATGACAAGAAATCACCAATGAGGAATTAGGAGATGGATGGGTAAATTCACATTAAGATTTAGCTATAACAGATCGCAAGGTCAAACCGAGAGGCAATAAAGAGTCAAGAACAGCCAAAAGGGGTTAAAACAATTAACGAATAAAGCGATAGTCTAAAGAGGGAGATTAGGAGAGACATGAGAAGTAAATTGAAATGAAGGTGAGAGGGACAAGGAGAGAGGAAGAGAAATAAAATAATGTTAGCACAAAATCAATGCAATAATTAAATTGACACATCGGGTTCCCATAAAAATTAAAATTGCAAAAAAAAAAAGAAATTAAGAATATATGTTATGAACAAACTAATTCTTAAAGAAATTAGCTTTGACTTGTTTCCTTTTCTTTTTTTTGGCAATTTTCATTTTTATGGGAACCCGATGTGTCAATTTAATTATTGCATTAATATATATATATATATATATATATATATATATATATATATATATATATATATATATATATATATATATACGAGTATATATATATAAAGGGTGAGAGATGTAAAAATGGCTAACCTCAGTATGTCAATTATGGTGTTGATTGCCCAATGCACAATGTTGTGTCGAGCTGTAGTTTGGATCCCTTATTAAAAATTAGCTCCCTAGGGAGATATCAGGGAGATATAGCATCGGGAGATGCAAATGAGTGGCCTAAACATTAACCGTTATCGGTATGGACACAACTCACCCATTTCCGATTCCAGAACGCCAAAACTCAATTTCTCAGAAGCCTCCCAAAGTGAGCGACGACAAATCCACTCTGGTCGACGTATCACCTCTCGCCCTAGGTACGTACTAACACCTAGTTACCTATTAATACCTAGTTACTTAGAAACACCTATAAACATTTCCATGAAACCATTAAAACTTGTTTCACTGGGCTTGGGCAATTCGCAGTTATAAGAACGCGGAATAATAATAATTTATTAATAATAATAATAATAATACCTGCTTCCAGCGCCCGTCGTAAAAGACGACTAAGGTCTGATAAGGGCCGCTGGCCTGGGAAGGCGCGCACCCAACATTTTTGTCTCTGCAATGGTGCCATTGATCCATGCCAGCTGCATTTGGTGGCAAAGTGGTTGATGGAGGTGATAACAGGAACAAAGCGTCGATTGAAAGTGTTTTAGGGTATTGATGCGCATACACCCCATTTTGTGAAAAAGCTTTTGCCAATAGCTATTTAATGCTTCCATGCAATTATTATTCAAGATGGCTAGTTTCCAACGAAGGTATGCTGAGTGAAGAATGATAATTATGGCTGTCAGTATTGAATCTCGCCTTTGTTGGGGGCTACTTTACTGGTTTCGAAAAGGCTTTAGAGTAAGCAATCAATATTCAGATTAATATTTTTGATAAAGTTAAATGCCTTCCCCAAAGATGCTTTGAATCGAGTTGAGCGACACATTCTCTTGTTTACTTGGTAGGTAGGTAGTTGTAAGAAGGAAAGAAATTGGAATATTTGAATACAAACGTGTTAAAGTTTGATAAAATGAAAGAATTTGGAAAGAAACCATGTTGCCGTCTGAAAAGAATTTGAATGATTTGATAGTATGTGCAACAGAACTTAAGCTCCTGCAACGCCAATTATTTGACAATAAATGGATACATCACGACAAAATAATGAAACTAAGCACTCACTTTTTTTCATAATGAGCCCAAATTAGCTTAGTGTTAATATACACTGACACTATTAAACATGTGTGTATATATATATATATATATATATATATATATATATATATATATATATATATATTTAAGAGATGAAAAGTTAATTGGAAAAGGTGAAATGAGATTGCTAAAGAAAATGTAGGTGACGCTGTTCCTTTCCTCTCCGTATGAAAGAGCCTCCACGCTCTTTTAAAATGTGTAACTGAGAAAAAATAAGTACGTCCCATACTCTCCCACTACGCTTCAAAAATGAGCATCCCCTCCCCGTAATACAAACTAGGGGGCGGGAGTCGTAACCGCACCGAAAATACCACATCTGCACCCAACCCATCTAAAGGTCCAAGAATGCGGGAGAAACCTGGACGCGCTGACCACTGGCGTCTTACTTTTCCGTAACAAAGTCGTAAATGTCCGCCGCACATCCAAAACTGAAGAGAAATATTTAGACACGTGATAAATAGACATATTTTTCTTAGGAACAAACAGAAGTAGTAAAGAAGTGACAAGGAGAGTTAGAGCAAGCTGCCAGTCCTCAAAACCAGGGTCGATGAGGAGGAATACTAAGTATGCAAGAAAATATTTGTGCGAAAGTGTATTAACACTTAAAAGTACTCTCCTCCACCCCTCAACAGTGCGATGTGGCTTTAATGGGTCTTCTCATTTTGGTGGCAGCTACTCTGGATGGTTGGGTGAGTGGCTAAAAGAGAACTAATCAAGAGTGTTAAACAGAGATAAATGACAAAAAGGGATTAAAAAATGCATCAATTCCTTGATTTTTTGCCACACATGGGAGTGGAAACCTACAAAAGCATCGAAGCTTCCTGTTCCCTCTGGCCACGATGTGTCATCTAAGGTAGCAGCTCGAGGAACTCCGCCCAAGGGATGGGGCTCTCCCGGAAAACCAGAATCCCGCGTATCTACAAATCTTTTTCTAACTTGCGTCACTGTCGGGCATGTTGTGAATATGTAGTGAATTGTGCCTGGTTCCTTGTGGCAGTGGGGACATATGTCTGTGTCAGTTAGGCCATTGTGGTATTTGTGTGTTTTTTGGGGGGGTAGTGACCGCCCAGGAGGCTTGCCAGGGCGACCAGTTTGTGGCGTGGGAGAGACGTTTGTAGGTCGGTGTTTGATGGAACGGCGTTGGGAGGAATTATTGACTACATATTGGGAGATTGGTGTTATGTGCGGTGTGGTGCGAGTATCTCCGTTTTGTGTGCCCTTGGAATCTTAGGCAATACTAATGGGGGGTGGGGGATCTTGCATTTTGCTAGTTACGCCACCCAGCCCTTTCCACATCGTGAACTAGATCCCTCGAACAGATTTTGAAATTCGCATAAAGATCAAAATGACACTCGCTGGCAAGACCAGGTGCACAGCGGCTCGTCTTCGTTTGTAGGAAAGTGCTCGATATGTTTTGACACCAATCAGTGAGCAGAAATCCATTCATGATGCAGGATTGTGGGGGGGAGGTATAAACACCCTCGGTAGGGTCTGGAGGGGAAGAGTGATGTGTGTGCGAAGACGGGGGAAGGTAGAAACAGCGGTGTCGCGATTGGTTATGTGCGAGATGACCATTGTGAGGAACTACCTTCCCCCAACGGGCAAATTCTGCATATCCACCAATAGGCGGCTAGCTCTCTTCGTACGCTGAAGGTTTGTTCCCATCCTCATTAGGATTGAACCAGTTACCTGTTAGGAAGGGAGGGTTTTTACCCCCCCCCCCCCTCCATCCCCCATATGGACAACTTGAGAATGATGTGTAGCGTGCAAAAAAGTTGGCTAGTGAAGAACGAGTAAGAGAGAGAGAGATTTATGGTTATGAATGAGGTGATGTGTGCATGGAAGAAGAGTGGATGGGAATAAAAAAGAGAATAGGTATACGAGAGCGAGTGTCTTGGTGTGAGAAAGATTGGAAGAGCGCGTCGAGGGTGTGTTGGTGATGTGAATTGTGAGAAAGGGCTGACCGAGAGGAAGTGGATAATGTAGCGCATGATAGAAATGTATTGGGGTGGCGGTGTGCTAGGGGGTCTTTTGCCCCTGGGATAGACTCGAACTGGCCGAGATGCTACACCTCATCGGTATAGAAGGGTTAATTTGGAGATTGAAGGGGGTAATTATGGTTGGCCTAGGTGAAGGTGGCGTTGAAGGGCGCCAACCCCCACATGTTATGAGAACTTGATTGAGGTTGATTTCCCCCCCCCCCTCCATCAGGGTATTCAAGTTCATACTTAAGTGTCGGTGCGTACTTGATCTTAGTCTTTGATTACTGTTCCTTATCCTCCCTTCATCTGTCCCTCCTCTTAGTAAAAATCTCCCCACCCCCCTCCGTTGAAAATTGCGCGTCCCCATCGTTCCTATAAAAAAGAAAACTCTTCCCTCACGATACGCGGGTGAAACCGCGGCGGTTTGAATCGACGACGCTCTTTTTGTTTGCAGAAACTGTCGAGATCAAAGCAGACGACTTAGAGAAACTTTGGGAAGGGAAAAGCATCAAAGAAAAGAGAAAAAAGATGGATAAGGAATTGAAGGAAGTGAAACAGAAAATGGAAAGGGTAAGGTCAAATTATAAGATATTCTCCCTATTTAGGGTACTCCCTCACCCCCTTCTCTCCCTTAAGTGTAAGATGTTGCTTGATTTCTCCCTCGCCTCGTATCATTTTTTTTACTCCATCTTTCGTTCCTCCCTTTTATTAAGAATGTGAACAACGGCTACGACAAATTACCAACCGAAAGATTGACATTGAGAATATTGAGAGTGGTTGTTTTTTTTTAATCACTGGAAATAATCCGCCTGGGTATATTCCCAGTGCCAATTTTCCGGCTGGGAATATTCCTACTTTCGGTTACCAAAACTTTGACTAGAGCGGGTAAATTAAGATCCTTGAAGTTGGAATCTTTTTCGAAGTTTTGTGAAATAGCTTGATTGGGGCTAAGTGTATTTGTTTTTAAGGGGTTAGGACCAATCTGGGTACAAAGACTGCCTCTTAAGCCACTTTGGGTATGGCTAGTTGTCAGATGGAAGTTACATTCGCGGGTGTATTTTCAGTAGCTGAGTTATGTTAGGTCCACCTCTAGATCAGAATCCACATTAAACTCTAGCGTCTCCTCTCTCCCTGAGAGACATGTATGCCAGCGGGGGGTCTTTTACCTCCAGCAGATCCAATCATGCTGGAGTGGCTTTGATGGAGGGGCCAGACTAATTGGTCACGACCGTGCCCCGAACCCCGATTGCAATGGCATTTACGAAACCGCAGGCTGTGTCAGTGGGGAGAATAAGCCCTCCCCGGAAGGTTCAACCATACTGAAGAGGCTTCGGCGGAGAAATCTTGGATGGACTCCGTTATCGCCCCTACACATAAATCTGTGGCCCTAACTATGGGTTAAATAGTTGGGGATGGAAGTCCCATAAGATAAAAACAGTTATGGGATAAATACCAAATTATGCCCTAATGTCCACTATAAGTATAAACCACAACAGCGTCAACGGGGCTCCCGACACAAAGGATGTCTGAAGCATCGCGCTTGGCACGTTTCCTCTGGCCAGGAGGAGACGGGTCGTCAACAAGTGACTGGTCCAGGATCGAGTGGTGTAGACCAGGCGCGTCCTGCTCTCGATTCTTCCCGGAATCGCGATGATTATGCGTCTGGTACCGACCGTAAAAACGAATGAAGCAGTAGATTAGATCGACGATGTAATTATCCAGCCAACCTGTTTGGAGAAACTGAGCACTTCACATGATTTTATACTTTGAAGTCTACCAACAACGCTGGCCTAAGCAAACTCAACTTATTTAAAGTCGAAAAAGAGCTCTGCGATGCGATGGGGAAACCCGGTCGTATCTCTGAAAATGACGACCGAACGCTCACTGTTGAAGTGAAATCTGAGGCCCAAGGCCGTAAATTGTAGCGCCTGACTGAAGTGGTCCGGAAACTGATAGAAGTGTCGATCTCTTACGGCGATATTCTGAAGAGGATATTGTCGACGGACTATCATACCTTGGTGTGATTAAGGTCCATCGAATTAAGAGGCGCACGCCATCTGGTGACCTTGAACAGACTTATACGTTAGTCTTAACATTTGACACTCCAACTCAACCTGATTGTATTCGGATCCGCGCAGGTCTTTCTGAGCGCGTCCGTCCGTACGTGCCCCTTCCTCGCCGTTGTTACAAATGCCAACAATATGGACACGTGACCAAAAACTGCATACGTGATCAAGCCATCTGCGGCCGCTGCGGTCAACACTACAGTGAGGATCATGAAACTGCAACATGTCAACTGCCTCCGAACTGTATTCATTGCAACCAACCCCATAGCACATCAGCAAAGACTTGTTAGAAATACCTCATTGAAAAAGAAATATTGGCTGTTAAGGTCAAAGAACACCTGACCTTTAAAGAAACCCGACATAGAGTATCCTCAATGTACCCAAATACCAGAACTTTTGCGTCTGTTGTGCAAGCAGCACAGTCTAGTGAGACCCCTTCCGCTTCGTCGAAGGACCCCGGGGAATTCTGCACCGTCACTACCTGTAAAACTTTAAACTGACACCACTGTTCGACGCAAAACCAAACATTCTACCTGTGCTTCCCCAAAGCGACATTTAGCAATAAACGCAAATCTCCAACATCACCCACATTGGGTGCCACTCCTGAAAAACCCAAACGCCAGAAACCACCCGATCGTTCTGTAAACATCACTAGTATTTCTTTACCAAAATATAGCCGCCCACCTGATAAGAACAAATCGAAACAGTTCGAACGCAAAACATCACCATGGAAACCGTGATATCACACTGGAATATACGTGGATATCGAAATAATTATTTTCATTGAAGAACGCTACTTTCAGATTCATAGGCGGCAGTCATGTGTCTGCAGGAAACCAGAATGCCAGCAGCCCTACCAAACCCACCACGAGGGTTTCTTATGTACTACGAGGCTGGCCCTCTCGGCAGGGATGGATTGGACCACGGTGGGGTTTGCACAATTGTGAAGCGCGTTGTTGGTCACGCGAGGATCTAGCTGACATCGGACTTGCAGGCCGTTGCAGTACGATGCCACCTTGACAGATTATACACGATCTGAAACGTATATATCCCTCTGCATGTTATAGTTAGCGCTTAACAAAAACATCAACTGGTTTCACAACTGCCACCTCCGTATCTCCTTCTAGGAGATTTTAATGCTCAACACATATTGTCGGGAGACGCTGTCGTGAACCAACGAGACAGAATTGTAGAGTCCTTCCTTAACACTGGAGATTCTATAACACTAAATACCGATAATCCTACTCACTTCCACCTACAAACAGGCACCCTTTCTTGTATCAATCTTTCTATATCATCTCCAGATTCCGCACTTAACTTCTCCTGGTCCGTCAGCCAAGATTTATATAATAGCGACCACTTTCCAGTCATTTTATCCATTGCAGACATTTCCCTCTCCTAAACACCTCGGTATATTTACGAACGGGCAGATTGGGCGAGATATATGCTGTGGCGACTACTGATAGATAGGGAGGTTACATCCTTTCCTACCGTTGATGATGCTGTCGAATACTTCGCGCCCTGTGCGAGCTGGGACGTCTTATGCCTCAAAAGTCAAGCAGGCACTCTTTGCTTCTCTCCTTTTGGACCTACAGGCTTACGAGCACGGTCGCTACCGCGTCCAATCGGACCCATTATATGGGCTCTACTCCCCTAGGGTGCTCTCCTGATTGAGTTGGCGACTCTCAGGGCTCACACCGCTCCTTGGCTAAAAAAAAGAGCTCCTGCGCGTGTCCATCGAGTCGTTAGAGTCACAAGACGCAAACCCCCTCGAAATTGGTCTTGATACCGTCTTCGGGGATTTCTAAGCTTGTCTCCCTAAAGGAGGACAGCACGAAGCCCCGAAGGCTTGTGCGGGCGATTCGGAGTGGCCAATAAGTCAACACCTCCGGGAAGCCTGCGGCCATGAAAATCTAATAAAAAACCATCTTCCTCTTTCGCCCTCACGATCGACGGAGCTGCTTTCGGGCAGCTCCACAGAAAAAATGGAGCTTCTCCCCCCTCCCTGTGCTCTCGCAGGAAACCCTCCAAATCTCTTTAACCGGAGAGGAGGCTTACTCCTCTCCTTCGCCTATGGGTGTAGGGGACTCCCCCTCACCCCCTTGTCTGAAGGTGCCTTCGGGCGCATCCCTCTTTCCAGCGGCAGTCCCCCCTTTACTTTCCAAGGGGACTGCCAAGAAAGCCAGTAGGCAGCCCATAGCCGACCGCTTCCCATTGAAGCGGCTTGGTAGTGCAAACCTCCTTAGGGGGGAGAGGGAAGCCAGGCCCCATCGGTCGCTTCGGTCAAAAGACCTGCTGGCTAGAATATTAAACCTAGCGGGGGTCAAGGCCTGTGCCTCCCTAGACTAGACTTGTGACACCGCTGCCAAGGGAACCTGTGATGTCCTGGGGGAGGGGGGATGACCAACTAGAGCAACCCCCCCTCCTCGAGATAGACATGGTCCTTGAGGCAACCTAGCCTCAGATGGTAAGGCCTTCCATGGGAGTGAATCCGAGCTCAGCGCCAAGCACCAACCTCGAGTCCGCCCCTATGCAAGGTCCTCCCCAAACGGAAGTGGTTGAATCGCACCGTTTCCTTGGTCTTGTATTTGACCGACGCCTCACCTGGGAGGCTCATATTCGCACCCTTAGGGTCTCTTGTATCCGCACCATGGATATTCTCCGTTTCGTGGCGTTCAGCGTTTGGGGCGCTGATAGGGATACTGCCTTACTTTTTTATCGATCCTTTGTTCGTTCGAAGCTCGACTACGGATGCGAGTTTTATGCATCCGCAGCTGAGCGTGTATTGCGGAAGGCGGACTCGATCCACCACACCGGCCTTTGCCTGGCGACCGGTGCCTTTCACACTTTTCCCATTGAGACCCTACTAGTCGATGCTGGGGAGATGCCGCTCGCTCTATGCCGTGCACAGTGCATTATTCGCCTGTACGTGTGAGCCCGGTGCCTCCCTCAGTCGCCAACAGCTCTCACAGCACCCGCCGCTGATTTCGACGGTGTCTATGCCGCCGAGAGTCGCCAGTCATACCCTAAGCCCTTTGGGTTTAGGTCTAGGAAACTCGTTCGAGAGCTATTTATAGCTCTCGGGCCGGTGACGCCCCTGGTTCTGCCAAGGACGCCACCCTTTGGCTATTTGTCGCTACGCCTCTACTACCAAAGCTTGTACAGCGCCGGGAGTATTGCGTTCGACCTTTTTGGAGCACATCTCGTGTCACGCTGGAACCGTGCTAGTGTATACGGATGATTCCAAGTCCCAAGAGGGGGTCAGCCTCCACGCTGTATCCCCTCTGTTTGAAGTCAGCGTGGCTCTACCAGGCGCTGCGTCTGTCTTCACGGCCGAGCTGGTGGCAATACACCACTCGGTACGGGAGATTACGCGACGTGCCCGGTTCGGAGACCGGATTGTGATCTATAGCGACTCACAAAGCGCCCTGAGTGCTCTCGGGACATTGGAATCTCCGCATCCCCTGGTTCGCGATATTCGTGACGCCACGGTATTGGCGAGCCGGGCGGATGTCAAGATTATCTTTTGCCTGGTTTCTCGACATGTAGGAATTGCGGGGAATGAGTGCGCCAAAGAGTCCGCGGGGACTCGGCGACCGGAGCAGCGTTTCGCTCTTCCTCACACCGACTACATGGCAGGAATATGGGCAGCTCTTCGGCCTGCTTGGCAAAGAAGATGGGAAACGGTCGAAGGGAACTTAAAGTTATGTGCCATTGCGCCGCGACTGTTCCCATGGACCTACCCCCCAATGCCGCGAAGACTAGGTTGTCTTCTGTTGTCTCCGAATTGGACACACTCGCGAGACGCACCGCCATTTGATGGAGCGCTCGCCAGCGCCCTACTGTGAAGACTTATTTGTCCCCCAGACTGTTCGGCACATTCTTGTTGAATGTCCCAGTCTGGGCGATCTCCGCGCACGTTACCTGTCCCGGTACCGGGATGGGCGGAGTCGCTACCGCCCAACCCTTGTATTCGGGACGAGTTCGTGCACATTGACTCGTGGACTTATAGACTTTGGGGGAAAGGCTGGCCTTCTCCCCTTTATTTAACTAGTTGTTTTTTTTTTTGTTTTCTTTGTAGGTCGCACGTTCCTGCGCCGGGGTCTGGGGCGGACCTTCCCCCGACGCTGGAGCTTGCTTCCTCCTTGTTGCCATTTTCCCTTTTTATTTTTGTTGTTGTTTTGCATATTCTTATTTTAAAGTAGCCTAGTGCTAGGCTTTCGTGAGTGCGGCGACTTGTGCCCAGGTGGGTAGTCGCCAGATAGGCTCCTAAAAATAATAATAAAAAATATTCCTTAATTGCCCTAACCTCACACTCGCACGTAACACGCACGCTATCTTATTACTAAGGGACCTGTGGACCCGCCTGGGGGATGCTGTAGCATTCCTGAGGGCTTCCTACCCCACTAAAGAGATTTAGGGGGGGGTGAACAAGTAAATGACTTGTGGAGTGCTGGTTGAGCACTGACCGCTGATTGAGATATGTTGTCATCCTTGAAGATGTGATCCTATGATTCTTCGACAACATGCACTTTAATTCTTTGTCTCTCTCGCTGAGCTTTTCTTTTCATCCGCTACTACTTATGTCGAAGCCCATCTTGTTCTGAATGGCAGTAAAGATCTTAAAAAAAAACAGTTCCTCCAGTAACATTTGACCTGCTTTTGTTGCCGATGCTTATAGGCAGAATGGTCTGACATACCGATGGTATAAGACAAGGGTTATACGATGTTGCTATGGCTCTTTTATAAGTTTAGGGATTGGAGTACTGAGATTCGTATGGGGATGAAGGAGAGGCATGTGAAATTGATGAGGGATGAGTTCTCTTTATGTTGCTGTTTGCTAATGACTTAGTGGCTGAGTGAGATGGATTTGGGAATTTTGATTGTAGCTTTTGAAAGGGTATGTGAGAGAGCGGTTTAAAAGTGAATACAAGAAATAGTAAGGTATATTTAGGAGTGAGAGCGGGTGGAGGGGGGGGGATATCCGAGTCTGTGGGGTCACCCTTGAACATTTGCGAAGTTGTACGTGTCTAGTATATATGGCAAGCGAGCGTGTTAAGCAGACTGTAACCACTGGGTTTTAAATGGTAGGAAAGTCCCCGGGACGTTGATGAATGTTGATTCCATCGATGATGTGAGTGAGGAGGTGGAGGATAAGGAAAGGTCCTGAGTGAAAGCTTTTCAAATAGACAATATTGTGTGAAAGATAGAATGAGGAATGGGTGGATAAGAGGTGTTAATGGTGTAAATGAGGTTGTGACTGAAAGTGTTCTGAAGTGGTATGGGCATGTGACAAGCAGGTATGCAAATGAATTTGTGAAGAGAATGTATGGAAGTAAGTGTCAAAGTGTGAGAAGGGTTGGAAAACCGCGTGAAAGTTGGTTTAATTGTGTGAATAAGTGTGTGAGAGAATGAGCTGACCGAGGAGAAGGTGGATGGTATGGTACGGGTGCATTGATGGAGTTTGCGAATGTGTATGTTCGGGGCCTTTCCCCCTGAGATGAACCTTAACGGGGCCGAGCCGCTACCTCACACAGGACCCCCATCGCTATAGAAGGGTCAATTTGGGGTGGAGACACTTAGGATTGACCCTTTTCTTACTAGAACATGAGGAGGTGGGGGGTTGTTAGTGGCCAACACCACTTTGTGGGAAACTGGTTGAAGTGTTGAAAATTTTATATTCCGGTAAAGTGGGGGATCGAGCTCGGTTCCATCCTTTATCTTCTTCCAGAAACGGAAGAATTTGCTTCAGGACTTTGAGAAGGTGAAAGGAAGACTCGAGAAATCCCATTCGAAACTCGTCACTAAAATTTCCAGCAAATCCAAGTGAGTGGTGTGCTTTACCTACTCTACCCTGCCCTACCCTACCCTACCCTACTCCGCCTGACCCTACCCTACTCCGCCTGACCCTACCCTACCCTGACCTACCCTACCCTACCTACGATTTTGAAAGGCCCCGTCTTGTAAGCTCTGCTCTTTGCCTCCACCCCCTATAGTCTTCGATTATGACGGACCTCGCAGGGGAATCTCTCGCTGGCAGTGTAAATCAAGTCACTGGAGGAGGTCCACCTCATTTTAGAGGCTTTTCGTGCTATTTGTTGGGGGGTTACTCATTTTGGGGTGCGGGGGGGGGTTGGGTTCTCTTACTTTGTGTATATTATTGTTAGATATACATATGTATGTTTGTGTACCTACTTACACATATATTCAAAGATTGATTTGGGGTTGTTCTGATGGAGATACCCTTGCTGGGTTGTCACAGGGTGCCCTACCTTCGTTGCCGAATGTGGGTAAGTTTAGGAGAGCTGTGCGCACCTCCTAATACCTACCTACCAAAAGTCTAGGAGCTTTTTATTTCCTCCAATTTTCACCTACCTTAACTTTACCTCTTGATAGGATCGCCCGAACACCTTATTATATTTCCTTCTTGATTGTCGCTTTATTACCTTATCTCAGAGCCAGTGAGCCCCGCCTCCTAACTCATTGAATTCGTGAAATTAATATACACGAGAGCCGGTTTTAACCCATCGTTGCCTGTCTATTTCACGCTTGGGTGCAATCACATTTAATCGCCTATGACGCTCGGCTTTTACCATGGTGGAGGTATTCTTTCACCCACCAGTGGGAGGATAAATGGTGAAAGACAATTGTATCGCATTCACGACACCTCTTCGTAACTCCTTCCACAGTAGTGAACCTCCGACTGTTAAGAAGAAGAAAGGCGACCTCACGAATCAGATGAGCGTCGAGTCCCATGAATGTCGCGTTCAGGAGCTCAAGGGCACTTACAGAGGAAGTTTGGTGAAACTACACCAGGAGCACTTGCTGCAGGCCAAGCGGATCCAGGAAGAAAATCACGAACCAGTAAGAAGGGATGAGTGGGCATGGAAGAAATGATGGGGGAGGGGGGGGGGACTTGTGGCTAAGGTGTCGCGGGAGGGGGTTTCGTAACGATGCTTGCTCACCCCAGCTTGTGGGGAGTGGGTTACAGTTTAACCCAAACTGGACTAGATTCTACAGCACATTTAGCGCCACATCGCTATGAAGTGCTGATTTGGCGTGGAAGAAAGGACGGGTGAGGTGTGCTTAATAGGGCTTTGGGGAGAGAAAGAGGCGGGTAGTTTTTTTTAATGGCATTGATGAGCGCTGACACAACTTTGTTAGAAAGTGGTTACAATGGAAGTCTGGAGAGGAAATTATTGTAAAAAGGGAGCGACAGGGATCGTGAATTGGGATGTAGTTGTGAAAAGTGTATGGATATTTAGGATGTAAAGATTAAATAAAAGCTCCGCCAGGTTGTAAATGTGAAGTTTATGTTTATTACCATCACCAGAATGTCTCGAACGGGTGTTTGCACCACCCTTACGAACCAACAAATGCTCATCACCCCTCACACATCTCTCCCTCACCTTGACAATAAAATTCCTAGACCACCCGAACAAACCCCTACTCTGAAATTAGCCAACTACCCACCAGCCACAAAATTAGGAAAACACAAAAAAACATACCCAAATTACACAGACTCCAGGTCCCAACCCCTATTTTACCCCCATTCAGCAACACTCACCATCAAATCACTCCAAAACTCGCGAGCTGACCGACGAGACCACCTCTCAAACATTCATTAAAATACCTTTGCCCCACAGCCATATATGCACTCACAGACATCATCAACCTTCATCGTTACACAATAGTATCCCCCTCCTTCTGGAAACATGCTCACATCACCCCCGCCTTCTACCCCTATCTAGCTTCTCTTAACCATCTCAAAATCACTAGAAAAACTATTCTTCAACAGAATTAAACCTACCACACACCCAACATGGCTTCAGAGAAAAACACTTCACAACCACACTATTGACCACCCTAATAACACAATTCTTAGAAGGATTTAGCTAAAACCGTCCCCGCAGTTAGGCCCGCATTAGACATCACAGCCGACGCCACATCCTCATACATAAAATACTGGAAACCAGCGAGAAAAAATTGATACCAAGTCCTCATCACATAGCAGCAACCAAACTGGAAATGTTTCCCAACGGGATGCCCTAAGCTGCCATCTTCTTCCCTACCTTCCACCTTTTCATGCATCACATACCCCACTACCCAATCATTCTGTCTAAACATCTACACAAATTAGCTATCCATTACATCCCAATTAATCTCCATACGCACAGCCTCCATAAATCTAAACAGGTACCTACAACTCCTCCAAAACTGGTTCAGGCAAAACAATCTTCAGCTCCTACCCAAAATCGATACATCATCTTTGCTCCAGACAATTCTTTACTTTCCAGCCCCTCTACCTCTTTTCTGTGTGGTGGGTGGCCCCTAGTAAAACCACTGTTTTCCCGAGGACGGGCCCTTAAGGTTGGAGGTGTACGTGTGTGTCTGATATTCGAGCAGTCGAGGAGAGGGTGTTTGGTGTAGTCAAGGTGTTGGTTGCACGTGTGTGATCGGGATGTGGTTTATGTTTATTCTGTTTGTAATGGCATGGCCTTAGTTGTGACAGAGTGACTCCGTTTCCAGTGTAATGTTTCTGTGATTGGTATATTTGGAGGGGGGGGGGGCGGCATTTAGGGTGTTGTTTGATGGTAGAGTATTCAGGTGTCTTTAGGTGAGGTAGGTGTGGATATGTTTTACTAGGTTGTGTTGAGGCGGCAGGTTGCGGGACAGGTGCTGGGGATTCTTTTCTGTGTCTACGTGGTGGTTGGGGTAGGATGCGTTGAATGCTCTTCTGAAGTGGAGTTCTGATCATATCCAAATAAACGTTGGGTGTGGGTATTTTTGTATCGGCGTGGAAGTGTGCGATGAGTGTGGTTCAAGTACATCCCGTCATTTCACCCTTTTCCTGCTTTTATACATTAGTAACTTGAGCTGTGCCCCTGCAGTTATACAATTTACTGGAGAAAGAGCTGAAGGCTTCACAGCAAACTCAGATGAAAATTTTGCACACTCTTCATAACAACGGCATTGAGGAAATGAAGAAGAAGCAACATGAATATCACAAAGAACAAATGAAGATCATTTCCAGAAATACTAATGACAAATCGGAGCTAGAGAGGTAAGAAGCCAAACGATTCTCGCTGGCGATCGAGCACACGGTTGGATTTACGGTTGAATAGAAATCTTTGACAGAGCTAGGGTAAGTTGTTGGTGCGCTTCCTCCTCGCTCCCTCTCAGCATTCCTTTTTCTCTCCCACTATCCTCTCAACTCGGGAAGGTCTATGCAGTGCATCGGGGTGCCTTGTTCGAAGCTAAACATGTTGCTTGGGTAGATTGCACGCCATCCCGAGATCACCGAGTATCGCGTTAGGATAATTGGACCCGCTTATTTCGACTTCTCTTTATTACATTACCGCCTGCCCCCTTCTAAACTTGCTCTTCTATCCACAAAGATTTTGGCTGCTCGTACACTTTCGTCCTCATATAATAATAATAATAGGTATTTATAATGCGCCCTTCAGGGCTGTTAGCCCTCCCAGAGCGCAGGTTGTGTAGTGAGTGTAGAGAAAGTTTAGAGGGGAGAGAAGGCAATTCTGAAGAGATGAGTCTTCAGGAGACGTTTAAAAGTACCAAGGGAGGGAGATGATTGGACTTCGGCAGGAAGAGCATTCCAGAGTCTGGGAGCACAAACTGAGAAGGAACGGTCCGTCATCGAGCAGAGGACAGAACGAGGAGTGTTCAGGAGGGAAGCGGGGTTAAACCGGAGTGCCCGAGGAGTTTGACGACGGGAGAGGGCAGACGAGAGATAAGGTAGAGCCTCGAGGCTTAGGGCCTTGTAGGTGATGAGAAGAATTTTGTAGTGGGGACGGAAGTGAATAGGTAACCAGTGTAGCTCCTGTAACAGAGGCATTGGAGGAGAGAACCGGGGGCGGCGAAGGAGGAGCCGGGCAGTATAGTTTTGAACTAGTTTTATGGGGCGAAGTGACGAAGAAGGGAGATTCACTAGAAGAAGTTGCAGTAGTCTAAGAGAGGTGGAGAAGGCATGAATAGCAGTCTCGAGGCTTCGTCGATCAAATTCGGATCGAACACGTGAAAAGTTGCGGAGGAAACCGAGGGAAGACTTACAGATACGATAGATGTGCGGTTTAAACGAGAGTTGCTCGTCGAAAATAACACCAAGATTACTGACGGTAACAGAGAAGGCGACATTGGTTTCCCCAAGGTTAAGGGAGGGGAAAGGAGCTTTAGATTTCGCCACCATCGAAGCGGTACCAACAAGGAGAACTTCAGTTTGGTCGTGGTTAAGTTTGAGAAAGTTGGCAGACAGCCAATCGCTTATGGAGGTGTAGGCTGAAAGGAGCTTGGTAATTGATTGAGAGGACACAGGGGATGAGGAAAGATATATCTGAGTGTCATCAGCATAGAGGTGGAGGGACAGACCCAAATCGCGAAGAAGGGAGCCAAGAGGAAGTAAGTAAATGCGAAAGAGGAGGACCAAGGACTAAGCCCCGAGGCACCCTAAAATGAATGGGTGCGGGCTCGGAGGAGAGGTTATCGAGCGCGACCGACTGAGTGCGGGAGGAGAGGTATGAGCGGAACCAAGCAAGTGCAGTGCCCGAGAGACCAAGGAAAGTTTGAAGACGATCAAGGAGGACAGTGTGGTCGATGGTGTCGAAAGCAGAGGAGAGGACTAGAATGGACGTACAACCCCTATCGGCAGCTCTACATACGTAAACCGTCTGAAACATTAAGAAGAGCGGTTTCAGCAGAGTGCTTCGCTTTGAACCCCGATTGGTACGTTTCATCGATATTGCAGTTAAAAATATGGTCACTAAGGCGAGAGAAAACCACAATCTCGAGGATCTTAGAGAGGAATGGAAGCTGTGAGATAGGGCTATAGCTAGATGGTTCAGAGGGGATAAGGTGTGTTTTTTTAAGGATAGGAAGAATTGAGGCATGTTTGAAGGAAGAGGGAACCACCCCTGTGGCAAGAGAAGTGTTAAAGAGATGAAGAATCAGTGGGAGGACAGCAGGGAGAATTTGATGGAGGAGTTTGGGTGGAAAGACGTCCTTAGGGGATCCAGATTTGTTAGAGCGTGAGATCAGGGTAGTTACTTTCTCAGGACGCCCGAGTGGGGACGTTAAGCGGCCATGGAGTATGGTCGGGAAGAACATCATGGGGCTGGTTCAGACGACTGAGATAGTACGGCGCGAAGGTTAATAACTTTATCAGAGAAAAAATTAGAAAGAGCAGAGGGGTTGATGGGAGGAGAGGTAGGGGGAATGGGGCTAGGCAAGGAAAGACGACAGAGGAGATGAAAGATAGTCCGAGGGTCATTCTTGCTCTCAGACAAAAGTTTGCGTGAATGAGCCTCGCGCGCTGATTTTAATTTGGAAGAATAAGTCGAAGTAGCAAGGCGATAGGCAAGTGAGAGGGAGATCGTGTCCTGCCCACGGGAGCGTGCTTTACGAAGGGCACGCTCATGGGGTGATGGCGGTTTGAAGAAGGAGTGATAAGTGGGGCGTGCACGTCAAGGCAGGCGGGTAATGATTGGGCCAGTGAGTTTAAGGTTTGGTCAGGTGAAGCAGTAGTATCAATAGAAGGTAGGGCAGAAACAACATAGTTAAAGAGAGTAGTAGTATCAATTGACGATAGTCGCCGGAAAGGAGTAGGATCTCGGGACAAGCGAGTAGGTAGGTGGTAGGAAATATAGAATTTAAAATTGAACAAGAAGTGGTCGGAAATCGTATTAGAAAAGTCAGTTACTGTTAGATTAGATATATAGAGGTTCGAGATGACTAAGTACAGGGTATTACCATGTATATGTGTTGGGGATGACACATGTTGTGTAAGAGAGAAGAGGTCGATGATGTCAACTAAATCGCGAAAAGTCTCATTGTGGCTAGAAAGATTGAAGTCACCTAGAATAAGGAGAGAACCAGTAGAGGATAGGTCCTCAGTTGAGTGGCAGTGTGTACCGTGAGGCACTACCTGCTGTGAGGGTCGAAAGTTCACTGGCTAAGGCAATTTTTAGGCACGGGGTGTGCTGGACTCTCGAGGCTGCCCACCTTCGTCCAGTACATATATATGTTGGCTATGTCGGCACCATTCTTTATGGCAAAGCTCGCGGACAAATCGCATGAATAGCATTTTTTTATACATACTATGGTTACAACAGAAGGGAATAGTGGGCGACCGGAGGCGGATGGAGCTCCGCCTCTAAGCGCTGCCCCGCCCTCCTTAGGTGTCGGAGAGGACGAGGTAAAAGGACACAGCCCCTTCTACCGGTGGAGAGCTCCCCTCTCATCATATTCATGCGGAAAAGGATCTTTCATTTTGCCATCTTTGGAGCAGGCCGCTGTCAACTCCACCTCAGAAAAGGAGGTGCTCATCTCCTGTGCTTTTTCAGTGGCATACAACCCTCTTCTACCGAAGCGGAGGTTTACTCCTCTCATCCGCCTACGGGTGAGTTGGATTTTTTGCTAGATTTGTTCAATACGATATGGACATAGGGTATCCTCCCAGACTCCTGTCGAATGGCGACTGTACTAGCTTTTCGCAAACCAGGGAGAGATCACTCTAACCTGGCCAGTTTCCGCCAATTTCTCTAACCTCCTGCGTGTGCAGGTTGATGGAGAAATTGGTAAATGTTAGATTGGCCTTCTTTCTGGACAGCGGATGCCATCTGTCTTCTGCACAGTGCTGCTTCAGCAAGTTCCACTCCATGTCGGATGCTTTGCTCCGACTAAAAAATGCAATCTGCGAGGCCTTCCTTCGTAGACAGCACTACACTTCGGTGTTTTCGATCTGAAGAAGGCCTATAATACTGCATGGAGATACGATATCATGGATACTCTCCACACGATAGGGGCGAGGGGACGCCTCCCAATCTTTATTTCTGAATTTCTGAGATATCGTCGATTCCGCGTACGGGTGAGGGAGCCATCTCCTGCCCATTGGAGCAGGGGACGGGCTTCACGCAGAAAATATCCTCAGTGTCACACTCTTTGCCCTGATCCTCAACGGTAATACTTCGGTGCTGCCGAAAGATGTTCTCGTTACGCTCTATGTGGAGAACCTTTCTATCTATTTTGGTGCCGCCAAGTGCCAATTCTGGAGCGTCGACTCCAACAGGCATTGAGCCGCGTCTCTCACTATGCCGAAGTGCACACATTTCGGTTTTCCTTGGCCAAGACTAAGGTGGTGCACTTATGCCACTATCCACGAATCCACCCCGACCAGGCCTTGTTCATAAACAGATATCGCATTGCAATGGTGGATTCGGACCGTTTCCTTGATCTTGTTTTCTACCGACGCCTCACCTGGGAGGTTCATATTCGTATGTTTAGGGTCTCTTATACCGCGCTATGGACATTATTCGTTCTTTGAGGTTCAGCAATTAGATCGCTGATAGGGCTACTGCCTTAATTTTCTACCGATCCTTTGTTCGTTCGAAGCTTGACTACAAATGCAAGTTCTACGCATCCGCAGCCGAGCGTGTATTGCAGAAGGTGAACTCAATCCACCACACCGGTCTCTTCCTAGCGACCGGTGCCTTCCGCACTTCCCCCATCAGAGCCTAGTTGTCGATACCGAGGAGATGCCACTCGCTTTGCGCCTTATATCGTGCATTATGCGTTGTACGCGAGGGCACGGCGCCTTACTCAGTCACCAACGTCTCTCACTGCATCCGCCGCCGATTTCGACGGTGCCTATGACGCCAAGAGGCGCCAATCATACCCTAAGCTCTTTGAGTTTAAGGCTAGGAAACTCTTTCGAGAGCTCAATGTAGCTGTCGGGTCGGTGGTGCCTCTGGTTCTACCCAGGATTTCACCCTCGAGGGTACCACCTTTGAATATTTGTCGCAACGCCTTTGCTCTCTAAGCTTCCACAGCGCCGGCTGTATTGTGTTCGGGCTTTTTGGAGCACACTTTTTGTCATGTTGAATCCATGCCAGTGTACACGGATGGCTACAAGTCCAATGAAGTGGTCGGTTTCCACGCCATATCCCTTCTGTTTGAACTCAACGGGTCTCTACCAAGCGTTGCGTATGCTTCGACGGCCGAGTTGGTTGCAATACACCGCTCGGTACGAAAGAGAACGCGCCATATCCGTGACGCCACAGTTGCCGCGAGTCTGGCGAATGTTGAGATTGTCTTCTGTTGGGTTCCTGGACATGTGGGAATGAGGGCGCCAAAGAATCCGCGAGGGCTGGGCAACCAGACCTTCGTTTCACTCTGCCTCACATTGACTACATGGCAGGCATCAAAGTAACCTTCCGGGCGGCCTGGCAAACACGTGGGATACGACCGAAGGGAACATAAATTTTTTGTCATTGTGCCGCAACTGTTCCCATGGACCTTTTCCCGAATGCCGCGACTTCTTCATGTCGCATTCTGCTGTCTTCAAATTAGGCACACTCGCGGGACGCACTGCCACGTGATGGACCGCTAACCTACACCTTGCTGCGAGGGCTGCGTTCTCCCCTGGACACTCTACACATTCTTGTTGAATGTCCCAGCCTGGGTGATCTTCGCGCACGTTATCTGTTCCGGTATCGGGACCAGTGTGGACGCTACCGCTTGTCCCTGTACTCGTTACGGATTTTTGCGCTCATACTTGTGGACTATCTGACTTTTTGGAGGAGGCTGGCCTCCATTTTAGTTGATTCGTTTTGGTGTTGGTCGCATGATCTTCACACACACGCACACACTCATTAACACTCTTCAGCCCAACCACCGTCACCTTGCTCTATTTACCTAATAATGATAATAAGGGAGTGGCATCTTGCATTGCAGGGGTTTGTGTGAGGGTGCGCTGTGGAATGACTGTAAGAAATATTCCAGCGCAGACTTAATGCCCCATCACCATGAAGAGCTAATGTCGTAGGGATGATGCGCATGAACCACACCATGTGGAAATCTGCTAGGTTTTAAAGTTATATGAGCTACGGTTTAGCCGAGTGATAACCCCGCTTCCGATTCCAGCGAATGTTAAACCACATCGGCTGCGGTAAGTCTCTGGATGAAGTCCCCATTCGATTAGACTCCACAGCAGCTTCTAATACGGATTCCACGTTAATCAGTATGTCCCCTAAAAAGAAATAAAAGGCATTTTAAAATCAGTAGGGACCAGTGGTCAAATTATTTTTTTAAAGTTATGTTGTTGTTTTTTAGGAAAAAGCGTGAAGTGTGTCAAGATATGGTGGCCAAAGGTACTCAGGAGCGACAGAGATTGATTGAGATTTTCGAGAGGAAGAAAACAGATTTGGAGAAACAATATGACACGGTGAAACAAAAATACCTGGAGGAAAAGGCAAAGGTATGGCCCCGGTAACACCCAACACCCCCTTATTTCTCCTCTGTGGGGTATTAAAGTAATCTCGGGTAGACATATTTATGCATCTGTTCAGTTGAAGATATTTTTTGTTCTTTAAACTGTCTGTTGAGCACGAAGGATACAGTGGCCGTTTCCCAGCGCCTGTCGTAAAAGGTGACTAAGCTCTGATAGCGGCTGCTCTGGGAAGACGCGGACTCGAGGGTTCACTTCCTGCCCGCGCAATGAGGGGCGTTGTGGTGCGCCAAAGCGACGGATGAGGATGATGATAACAAACCGTTGTTGCTCTGGTTGACTTTTATTGTCTTCTTTGGGCGCGCCCACATGGTCCCAAGTTCCCCCGAATTGTTTACCAGGGCTATATACCTTCGGCACACTTCCACTTCCCCTAATTTCACCACTTTTTTGCAAATCTCTTTTTCACTTTTTATATTTTTTTTAAATTTTAAGAGCTCATCTGGCGACTGCCTACTTGGGCATTAGTCGCCGTTTCAACACTGCCTAGTACTAGGCATCTTCAAAATAAGAGATCTCTTTTCAAATACTGGCACCGATGCCATCATTGTTTTGTTTTTTTTGATAAATTAAGTTTACCTGATTTACATTTTCTCCCAAATCAAATGCAAAAATCGATACACCCCGAGTACTCACTGCCTCCTCAGTCAGTCCCTTCTCATCATCCATCACCCGCACACACCTACGAGCACTCGCCCTACATGAGTAGAGTTTGGCCGACCTGACTTCGCATCCACTCTCCTAAATACAAAACAGTTAAATCTCGCCACGTGTTGCTTTCGAACCATTCAAAACACCACTTCGAAACGAAGTAGTGCCCTAAAACAGCACTACACCTACCTCATCGGGGCCACACTTTCTCATCACCGCAGGAGACCGGAGACTAAACTACACCTAACTACTCCAAGACATCCTTCTACTCCGATACCCCAGACTATTATCACACACAAAATTCACATAAAAGGCCAACATACCACCAAATCCATGGGTTCAAACTCCTAAACACCATTCTACCCAATATCAACCTAGAAGACCTCCGCAACCCGCGGTTCATTCTGGCAAGGCTCCGATGCTGCCTTCAACCTAAACTCCAACACCTATAAACACCGCATTGTCTCAACCTCAACCAACACGCAACAAGTACCGATACAGATCGACACATATACACAGCATAACCACCTTCACAACTAGCCAGGGAGCGTAGTTCGAGATGCCTGCTCGCCAGCGAACAACAAAACAAGGAGGTTATATGAGCCTGAACATGATTTTGAACTATTCATGTCTTTTTCATCATCCTGAACATGATTTTGAACTATTCATGTCTTTTTCATTATCCTGAACTTGATTTTTAACTATTTATGTCTTTTTCCATCATCCTGAACTTGATTTTAAACTATTCTTCTTATATTTGTCTTTTTTTTTATTATCTGTGTGCATCAAGTAATGTACCGAGAGAGTTTAAAAAAAAACTAGATAAGGTGTAAGGTGTTTTTACTGGATTCATAAATAGGAGAAAGCTTATGAATATGTAGATAGAAAAGCATTATGACCGGTGCTAAGAATGTATGGTGTGAGTGGTAAAAACGTTGGATGGTGTGAAGAGTATTTATGTTGGAACTAATACGTGCGTTAAGATGAAAGAGAGCTGGGGTGAGTGGTTTGGCATATGTGGTGATCTAAGTCAAGGTTGTGATGTCGCCATGGTCGTGTAACATCTTTACAGATGGAGTACTGAGAGAAGGATGTGTGGGAATGAGTGAGATTGATGAGGAATACCCCGTAAGGGGCGCTTGATTTGCCATCCTGGCTGCCGTGCTGACGGGACTCAGCACCCCGTCCGACCCCAGCTAAGCCTCTTCTTCCTTCAGAACACTTGTTTCCTCCCTGTTTCCTCGCTTTTCATACAACCTCTCCCACAACTTTCTCTGGTCAGCCTCTAATTTCACAGGGTAGATGCTGACCTTCTTCTCAGCCAACCGTCCAGGATCGGGTCAGAGGGGGGAGGGGACAACGTTCCCTTACCCATGAGCTCCGGTTCAGATGATGTTTTTTTAACAACCTGCTTCATCCCCACTCATACCTTCCTCACATTCCATTTCCTTTTCTCTTCACACACTATCAAGGTGGAGCCGCCATGCTGAAGGGCTGCCAGATCACCAGGCGGGAGAGGTGGTCTTAAATGGCGGCACCTGGCTCTGCCAGGACTGTACGCACCCCTTGAAGAGCGGGCTACTGCGAGGGGTGATGAGCGATTGCTTCCCGTATAAAATGTAGGGTCACCATGCCCAATGATGAACGAATACAAAATCAACCCTCAACTTCCCGTGCTCCATCGACGGAGCCGCCCTCGGGCAGCTCCACAGAAAAAATGGAGGTCCCTTCCCCCCTGTGCTTGCGCAGGGGACCCTCGAAATTTTTCTAACCGGAGAGGAGGTTTACTCCTCTCCTTCGCCTACGGGTGCAGTGGACTCCCCCTCACCCCTTCTCTGGAGGTGCTTTCGGGCACCTCTCTCTTTCCAGCGGCAGTCCCCGTTTTTCTTTCCAAGGGGACTGCCAAGAAAGCCAGCAGGCAGCCCATAGCTGACCGCTCCCCATTGAAGCGGCTCGGTAGGGCAAATGCCCTTAGGGGGGAGAGGGAAGCCAGGCCCCTTCGGTCTGGCTGCCGCCCCCCCCCCATCCTGAGATAGACATGGTCCTTGGGGCAACCCAACCTAAGAAGATAGGGCTTTCCATGGGAGCGAATCCGGGCTCGGCGCCAAGCACCGAACCAGAATCCGCCCCTATGCAAGGTCCTCCTCAAACGGCCCGGGTTTCCAAGGCAGTACAAGGAGGGAAGGGATCTCCTCCGACCGGTGCCCCTGCGACTGCCAGGACCTTCTCCATCTCGGAGAAGGGCTGGCTGAGGTCGGTCCATCTGGCCTAGGGGCTTCTGCCAGCGGAAGGGAGAAGTGGGTTCATTCCCCGCCCTCCTCTCCTAAAAAGAAAAAAAATAGGAAAAATACAAAGAAGACTCGGGGCTCCTCTCCATCCGCGGGGGCTGTGGGGACGGATTGGTCTGCTGCTTCGGGAAGCGACCCAACTTTAAGTCCATTGCGCCGCGACTGTTCCCATGGACCTATCCCCCAATTCCGCGGCGGCTTCAGGTTGCTTTCTGTCGTCTCCGAATCGGACACACTCGTGTGACGCATCGCTATTTGATGGAGCGCTCGCCTGCGCCCTATTGTGACAACTGCATCGACCCCCAGACTGTTCGGCACATTCTTATCGAATGTTCCAGTCTAGGTGATCTTTGTGCACGACACCTGCCCCGGTACCGGGATGGGCGGGGTCGCTACTGCCTGTCCCTTGTACTCTGGATGGGTGCGTGCACCATGGCTGGTAGACTTCTAGACTTTTGGGGAAGGCCGGCCTTCTCCCTTTTATTTAATCAGTTTTGTTTTGTTTTTTTCCTTATAGGTTACACGTTCCTCCGCCGGGGGGACCTCCCCCCGACACAGGAGCTTGCTTCCTGCTCGTTGGCTTTTCCCTTTTTTTAATTTTTGTTGTTGGGTTGGGTTTGTTTTGTGTGTGTGTTTTTGAATTGATTTTAAAGTAGCCTAGTACTAGGCAAGTTTTTTAATACGGCAACTAATGCCCAAGTAGGCAGTCGCCAGATGAGCTCTTAAAAAAAAAATTGCTGAGGAATAGTAATGGATTTTGGAAATGCTGACCCACGGAGTGTGAGAGGATGGGGTGTTTAAAGTGGACGCAAAAATAGTGAGAATGCCGTGGGCTGTGATATCCCAGTTCGTGGTGTCACCCTTGAACAAGTGCGAAGTTTTAAGTATCTAAGATGAATTGTAAGAGTGGTACAGATGAAGTTGAGTGTTACCACAAGTTTTTAAATGGTAGGGAAGTCTCTGAGGGCGAATAGACAGTTGATGAATGCAGTGTTTGAGTGTGGAATGTGCCAACGTCGGTATATGGGAGTGAGACTATGCTATGAAGGGAGAAGATGGATCTCGAGTGAGAGCAGTGCAAAGAGACAACTTGAGATGGATTTTTTGGTGTGCGAAAGGTGACTAAATGGAAGAACTGAGTGAGAGGTGTTTGTGGTGGATGAGTTTGTGACTGAAAGTGAGCTGAGGTGGAATGGATGAGAAAAAAGACCCGAAAAAAGAATATACGAGACTGAGGGTCAGGGTGTGTGAACGATTGGAAGACCGAGTAAAAATGGGGTTGATTACACAGCCAATCATCACTACGCCGCTGTCTCTTCCTCACCCTCTTCGCGCATGCGCTACTCTTGCGTCCCGGAACCTTCAGAAGAGGTTTTCATATCCCTACTCCCCTCATGCCGATTGGGTGGCCCTTCCTTCGGCCACGCAGATTCCTACTCATTGGGGGAAATCACAAAACATTGTACTCTCTCACCGAACACTCCCCCCCCCCCAAAGATGACCTGACCCTGGTGCCATGAAATTACAATCAAGTGGCATTCTAATTTTTATATGTATTTCATTACTCGATCTGGTGGACCTCGTCCACGATTAAAATGGGGGAAAGGTGTGTTAATTAACTCAACTTAAAAGGTGACACCCCATTTCCTCTTCCTCCGCCAGGCTTTGCAAGACATTCAAAAAAGCTACGAAGAAAACTTAGTCCGAATAAATGAAGAAATTTTCGAGAATTTATAATTAGTCGGCGCCTCACGTCGGAGGTGGAGGCCGGCGGTATCCCTGCCCCCCGTTCCGGGGTCGCGAAGGACCGGTACGAAGTTGACCTTCACATCAATCACTCCTCCCGCACTTCCTTTCCTCCATAGGGCAAAGTAGAAGGATCATTTAGTAGCATTTCATACCATTTAGTATCCGAAGGGCGTAGATTATGTAGCAAAGCTACACCCTCTGCTACGCATGAAGGAATAACGCGCCCTCCTGGCCCCAGTATGTAACCTTGCAAGGTGGTGTTAGGTTTAGTATGGGTCAGGATGCTGCAACTAACAAGAAGCTCGCGTGCCTTCCATGCTCCAATACTCGCAGATCTGGGGCTATATATCTTACACACATTTTTACTTAACAGATTTCTCCTTACAAACTTTCTGCGAGAAATGCCCTCGTTGGTTATTACTTTAAATTTCATTTAAAAAGGCCTAATTTGGCCTACTTTGCACAATTCATGAGTTCACCAACCTTTACCAAGGAACCCCCGAACCAATCCAGAGCAATTTAACGCCTTCGTGGGATTATTTTAATCAAGTGGACGCTTCATCCTAGCGTCTCTCCACAGTGCACGCATGGTTGTGGTCATATTTCGTTGCCGACGACGCACAGCTGTCACCATGTTGCTGGTAGTCCCCCTTGCATAGGGAGAGTGAAGAGGCACCTGCAGGATTGCCTGTTTTTTGCCACTGAACGGACCGGGGTAGAGGCGGGGGGGCCAATTGTGGGCATCTGTAAAGATAGGGAAAGTGAAAAAGTGTGGAAGATACTTACTTACTTGCAGCCTCCCCCTTTCCCTCTAGCTCTCTTCTGCGAAGTAGGTGGCCGGTCGAAAGGCCACCGCGCTTCCTGAGTGTGTCCACAGGGCCCTGAGACAAGAGATGTTTTGTGTAGTGCGAGCTTGTGTGAAGTTTGGGCAGTGTATAAATAGGAGTGATGATGTCTGGGCTTTAGTTGCATATTGGTGCCGGGAAAAGGTTTATTCTCTGTTTGCATTATCGTAGTATAGTTGAATGGCCTGTGAAGTATGGTGGAGTGGTCTGACCTGAGTTGAGATAGGATTACTTTGTGTGTTTGGTGTAGTGATTTCTCTTATTAGTTTATTAAGGGAGGGGGGGACTCGTTTACGATGTTGTTTGGTGGTAGTGTGTTCAAGTATCTGTGGATGTGTTTGATAAAGTTTGGGTTTGGTAGTGGAGGAGGAGAATAATTGTAGAGGTGAGGGAGGTATTGTGCTGGGCCCTTTTTATTGTGTTTGGCTGGTGGGGGCTTTGCAGATGGATGGTTTGTTGGGGTGGGGGACGGGTCAGTGCTCTGCTGAAGTGTTGGGTTCTAATCATCTCTAGGTGTAATTTGATTGGGAGTATTTTTGTTTCAGCATGTATGTGTTGGGTGAGTGTGCTGCGTGTACATCCAGTGATTTCTCGGTTTAGTTTGGAGTTTGTTAGCGTGAGATTTGCCTGTGGGTGGGTGACATACTGGTGCTGCCTAGTTGAGGGTGGTGCGGATGAATTGTTTGTATAGAGTGATGAGAAGCGCTCTGTCGTCCAAATTTAACGTTTGATAGTGTTTGAGGGCGTCGATTTTCTTTGTGGCCTTGACTCGTGTTTGCTTTGTGGATTTTGAATGTCAGGTTGGTGTCTAGTGAGAGTCCTAGAAGGGTGGGGGTTTTGTTTAGTGGGAAGTGTTGTCCGTTTAGTCTGATCTAGAGGGGTTTGTTCGATTTGTAATAGTTGGGTGTTATAAGCGTTACTGTTGATTTGTTTCCTGAAGCGGTTTTGTGTGAGCCAGTGTTCTAGTGTGTTTATATGCTGTTGGAGTGTCCTCCTTGCTATTATGATGGGGTTTATGGCTGTGGAATATCATGTATGAATATGTTGAATAGTAGGAATGAAAGAATGGCTCCTTGTGGGACGCCATTGTAGAGTGGTGTGTGTGTGATTTAAGGGTTCAGTGAGTGACTTTAGCCTGTCTGACAAAGGTGAAGTTTATTATCCACTTTTTGTCTTTGTTGGTAAGGTTGGTGTTAGGATGTGTTTCAGTACTATGTCTAAGGCACATGATGGTGCAACAAATTTCACCGCCTTTCCTCACAACTATTCACCCCAGTGGATATGCCACCCATTCACAATCTCCATTACACATCCCCACAAGCACCATCCACTCACTAAACATCCGCCACTTTTGTGCACCTGGCGGCGGGTATGATGCCCGCCCCCGTCTCAGGAAATCCGCCACCGTCATGGACCGGACCCACAAGTTTCTGACCGACGAGACGCTCTCGGTGGAGTTCGAAGAGGTTGTAGGTGGATCTTGGTCAGTTTGTGTAGTTGGGTTGCCGTGGTAGGGATTTGTTGTACTCTAGGGATCGGTGGTCGCCAAATTTGAGCCTGGATATGGTCATTCGGGTGTATCTGGGTAGATGTTCTTCTTCTTTTGTGTCTGGTAGAGGTGCCAGTAGTATTGAGTTATTTGGGAGATTGGGAAGGTGTCATGCGGCAAATTGGGTGTTTATGTGAGACATGAGGGTAGAGAGGAAGTAAAAAAATGTCAGGGGTCTAACCACCGATTTGCACTCACTTAAGATGTCTTTTATTTCTTTTTATGGGACCTACTGATTAACGTGAAATCCGAACCACAAGTATCTACAGCGTATGGCAACCACCAGGAAGGCGACCTAAATTGCGAATCCATCCGGCGACTAACCACACCCCCTGAAAATTGGTAGTAGTGTTTCCACTCGGCTAAGCCATAGCCCGGTAGGAAGGTGAGAATGAAGTAGGAGTGTGCCAAGAGAGTATTGTTCCTGGGTGTTGTTTTCTTAGTTGTGAGGTGGTCTCCAAGTGTAACATTGTGCCCAAGTATGTTCAGATGGGGATTCTTTTATCTGCTTGTATTTGCTTAATTGGGATAGATTGTGTCACCCTTTGTTTGTACCTAGGACTTTGTTTTGTGAGAGTCGGAGTTTGTTGACGTAGGAAGAGGCAAGTGTAGTTAAGTGTGGTGAGGATGAATGGTTTTTAGTGTAATGAATGTTTCTCTTTGTTGTCCGAAGGATGTGCCAGTGAGTAGTGCTCTTAATGCGGGTTTTTTTACGCTTTGGCATGTGTTATGTGATTTAGGTCATGTGCGTGTCGCGTCAAAGTATGAATCGACTGAGTGTGGAATATGAGAGGTATATGTGATGTGGGAAGGAGAGGAATGGTTGTCTGTCTTTAAAACGGAGATTGCAAAGGCTTGCTCTATGTGAAACAAACATGAAATGGAATGAAGAGTTTGTGTGGAATAGAGTGAATGGAGTGTGATCAAGTTGCTAGGACTAAAGGTGTGGTAGTGCTTTTGAGTGATAACTGTCATGATGCAATAATAGGGTATGAATGTGTGAGCTCTAAAATTCTGTGGGTGAAGCTGAGATTTTCAAGGGAAAAACTGTGTGATTGTTGTGTATGGACCCTGTAAGGACAAAAGAGAGTTTCTGAACTGGCTTGGGCTTAGTGTCAGATGGAAGTGGGGATGAGTATTGGTTGATGGTTGCAGGAGATATGAATAGACGAATAGGTGAAAGAAAGAGAAGGGATAAGATTAGCTTTTAGTACACACAGAGAGGATAAAAATGGAGAGAGATTGGGAGGGTTATGTGCTGAAAATGACTTAAGTGTTGTAAACATTCAACAAAACGATGTGCATAAATACACACGGATTGTGCAATAGAGAGGAGGAAAACTTAAGAGTACGATTGATTTGTGCCTCGTAAGAAAGAAACTACTTTCCTTTCCAGTTTCCCTACCTCTCTTCTGCGAGGTGAGCGACCTCTAAGGAGGTCAACACGTCCCCAGCCTGTCTGAGATTCGGGTTGTGAAAAGGTCTTTGGTGTCTGTCGTCAAGTGTTGATTGTATGTTGTTTATAATATTGGAATAATGTTGAATAGTCTTATCTTAGTTGAGCCACGGTGACTGTATGTCCGGTGTAGTGACTTCTCTGATTGTTTATCTTGGGGATTCGTTTTTCGTTTACGATCTTGTTTGGTAGTAGAGTAAAGTGTCTTTGGGTGAGGGCGGTGTGGGTTAGCGGCGGTGGGGTATGGGTGCAGAATAGGTGTTTGAGATTTTTTCTTTGCGTCTAGGTGGTGGTTGCGGTGGGATAGATTCAGGGCTCTGCTGAGAATTTGAGTTCTGATCATGTCTTAGTAAAGGTTGATTGAGAGTATTTTTGTTTCGCTGTGTAGATGTGGGATGGGTGTCGCTTGAATACATACTGTGATGACTGAATGATGTTCTGAGGGGTTGGGTGCCATGCTAGCACTGCGTAGAAGGTGGTGCGAATGAATTGCTTGTATAGTGAGGTGAATGTTTTATGTTGGACGAATGTGATGTTTGAGGGTGTTAGTTTTCTGTAGGGCCTTGTTTTTGATGTTGGTGACGTGAGTTTTGAATGTTGTGTGGGTGTCTAGTGTGATTCCCAGGAGATAGGGTTTTGTTTGGTGCAAAGTGTTGTCCATTTAGTCTAATTTTAGGAGGTTTGTTTGATTCGTGGTAGTTTACTGTAAAGAGTGTGACGATTGATATATGGTCTGAGACCGTCATGCGATTTTGTGTGAGCCATTGTTCCAGTGTGTTTATGTATTGTTGAAGTGTTCTGTTCGCTGTGCGAACTGATGGGTGTTGTGCAATGATTGAGTTGTCATCTACGTATATGTTGGTTTTGATGATTTAGATCGTAGGATGGCCTCTGGGAAGCGGCTGGGTGCGTGATTGTGTGATTTGTGTATCACTTGGCCTTGTCTGTCGAATATGAAGTTCGTTAGCCATTTTTTGTCCTTGTTGAGGGTGGTGTTCAGGATTGTGTGAGTTTGTGTTTAGGTACCGTGTCGAAGACTGTTTATGTCTATAGCGGGAGGATTGTGCGTGAGGGGAGGTGCTTGTTGGAGCCATCGAATATGTGTTGTGGCTGGTCAGTGAGGAGGGTCGTGGTTGACTAGTCTTTTGTTGTGTGAATTTGTTTTTAGTACTGAGATGGCGCGATATAAGTTGGGTTGGGTTAGTGATTTTCCTAGATTGAGTATCGGTATGATATGGGCTTTTTTTCCAGATTGAGGGGGATTGTGTTGTTTAGCGAGGATTGCTTGATTATTTGCGTCATGGCAGTTTCCAAAGTACTTAAGATATGTTAGAGATGTTGTTCGGGCCGGTGTCTTTGAAGGTTTTGAGGGACTTGATGGTTTGGATTACAGTAGGTGTCGTGAATGCGGCTGGCTGGTCTTTTTTCTTCTTTTTTTATTTTCCTATAGATTTGTCTCTGCCTGTGTGTGGGTAAGAAGCTAATGCTGGAAGTGTTCCATGAGAAGGCCTTGCGAAGCTGGTGCGTTTTCCGGTATATTTATACACTCTTTCCACTCCGACTGTCCCTTCCTTTATCCCTTTCATTGGCCGCATCTCATACTGCTTCTTTTTTTTTTACCTCGTTTCGGATCTTCTTGTAGTGGAGGTCGGGCGTAGTGAACCCGACATCTCCGCGGTCTGTCACCAAGCCGAATCCGCCCCCCCCTCCTCGACCTGCCTACCACGCCATCAGTACAATTTGGTCTGGGCTTCCCAAAGAGTGGCGGTGAAGTCGTATACTGTCCGTCCCACCGGTATTAGACTGGGCACTCAAGAGGCCCCACTGGGGGAGCAAAGTAAGGCCGCCCCGGACAGGAGCAGGGAATTCTTTCCTACGGCCATGAACTACTATGTCCCCGTTATCTCCCATCTAACCTTGGGAAGGGGCTTCCCTCTCACCACTCCATACCTGTAAAGGGCTTTGGCCCCTTTCCCCGTGCTTTCTCGGGGGCCCCCCCAAATATCTTATAGTGGGGACGGTTTTCTCTCTCTTCTTTGCTTACGGGTTAGGAGGGGGTTCTCCCTACCCCCTTCTGTACAGTTGCCTTATTGGACTCTCCACTTTGGGCGGGTCCCCTTTTGCTTCCTCAGTGGATTGCCAGGAACACGGCGAGAGAGAAGACGCACCGCCTCAGTTTCCGGCCTCCCCTATGGGAACAGGTCAACCACTTCTACCCCTGGGCACTACCAAAACACCTCGTTGACCCGAAATTAATGTCTTTGATGGGAGCTGACATGCCTTCCCCCCTATCCCCAATGGCAGTCGGCAGGCTAGCCCCAATGTCGTTTTTTACGGGACATAAACCCTTTGAGTACCCAGGCGGGTTACCCGACATCTTGGTGGTAGTAAGGGAGGGATGGGGGAGCCAATTGGAGCTCCCTGAGGTGGAAATCATACCAGAGGTAGTTTCCCGATGGTAGGGGCGCTCTTCCCTGGTAGCGAACCTAGATTCAGTAGGAGATACCACCGCGCCTGAGTGCGCCCCTATCCGAGATCCTCCTGAGTTGTGCGGGACCCCAAAAACTTAGAAGAAGAGGAGGGACCACCTTCCCCAGATGGTATGTAAGTCCCTGTGGCCCCTCCGGGAGTGAGTGAAGCGGGCACACTCCTCACCCCCTCTCCATAAAGAGAGGAGCAAGAAGAACAAGGATTCCAAGCCAAGACAGGCACGTCCGGCCCCGAAGCGCCCTTGGGCGGGAAGACCATGACTAATGTTGAGTAGATTTTCGATGACGTCGGGGCGCCTCATTGAGAGACCCCCTGGTGTTTTCGAGCCTACTGACTTCAAACGCTTCTTAGTAATTCGCTCTTGTGATGGCAGGACAGTATGTTGGTCAAAGGCCACATGTTCCATCAGAGAATAACACTAGCTAGGCTAATTGGTAGAGAGCCAAAAGTCACACGTTTCTCGGACGAGAGATCTCGAACCCCTCGAAGAGGGGCTCGAGATCCACCCCCTATACTCTTTGTCACGTTCAATCGTGACATGCTCCCTGAGTCAGTGTACTCTTATGTCGGGTTCGTATCGCTACCGCGTTAAGGCATTCGTGCTACTGCCGCGGATGTGCTACTACTACCAAGACTCACTGAGCCAATAACTCGCATAGCAAGCCCAACCGACCCCAGTAAGTGCTGGAATATGACAGCGCCTTCTACGACCATTGCCGTGAAACTCTTCTACGAGCTGGGCCGTGGACTCCGGGCCATCTGAGAGTAGCTGCAGAATATGGTCTTCTCTCGATCCCCGTTAATCTGTTTGCAGGAGACCATGCTGAGCGCGTGCCCCCTTCCCATTCTTCCGGTGAATAAGGGTTTTGCGACCTCATAACCAAAGGGATGGGGGCCGAGCAGGAAGATGCATGATGTCTCCGTTTTCATACTCTATAAATACCTCGTTTTGGGTATTTGGAATGCAGTTACACATGATAGTAAGTATAACTTATTTTAGCGTATATTCCAGCGTTAGCTGACTTTGATACGTTGGATTTCTGTTTAGTGGTGGCACAGTTGTCAAGGCCCTTTCTCTTTGGTTGTCTTGCCTCCGCGTGTTTGATGGAGTACCGTACCCATCCATTGAACATTGGAATCTGAAAGGTAGGCACCACTTATGTGGGAATGCACGATCAGCCCCAGGGGCTACGTCCTTGCCGACCCTATCGAAGTGCGGTAGTTCAGTGTCCTAAATGTAAATGAATTCACGCATACTGTCCGAGAACCGCTTCATTATCTTACATCGATATATACCTGTGCTCTTACGATTCCTAAATTGATTAGTGTGGGTACTCCATGACCTTCATGGTAGTCAGCACTTTCCCATTTTCCTATTCATCTATCATTTTCTAGACTGCTGCCGCCTGAGAAACCCCTCTCGGTGGTCCTTGGATCGGCGGGGTTGTCTGCATTTCAGGAAACGACTGATTTATCTGTCCCAGTTGTGGAGCTGAGGTCGTTTGATGATTACGTTTTTCTCTGACAATCTCATCGCCATCAGCCCAACTACTATTCCTAGAACGCCTCTGCATTCTGCACCCCGTCCGCTTCCTTGGTGGTCTTCCGTGTGTGAGGCGGCCCTCAGAGATAAGCGATATGCCTACATGTGATATATGCGCCTCCCGAACGATTTCACCGTCGGTGAATTTCGTCAAGCTAGGGCTAGGTTCCGGTATGATTCGAAGGACGCACGCCGCTCTTCTTGGCAAGCATACCTGTCTTCACTTAACGGAGAGACTACTCTTTTTGTGGTGTGGAAGCGAGTCAAAAGAATTGAGGAAAAGTTGTCACAAGACACCCTCCCGCTTTCCATGAGAAAGGGGTCGCAATCTCGTACTCTGCGTCCGTGGCGCATTCCTTTCCGACCGCTTAGAAAACATTCTCTAGCCGGAATGCTTCTTCGCCAGCATTCATTGCACGTCATGAGTTTGTTGAAGGCAACCACTGGACTTTATCTCTAGAGGCGAAGAACCTTTCAACGATAGGTTTACGCTGAGTGAATTGCGTCCCGCGCTCACTTCTGCACTGAAACTCTTCCTATTCTGGATAGTGTCTTGTATGTCATGCTTCGACACCTAGTGAGCGAGGCATGACATTTTTATTAGATTTGTTCAACTGGATCTGGACAGAAGGTATCCTCCTAGGCTCCTGACGAAGCGCTATTGTGCTCCCTTTTCGCAAGCCGGGGAGAGATCACTCTACCCGCCCGCTTTCCGCCTAATATCTCTAAACTCTGGCCTGTACAATTTGATGGAGAAATTAATAAATGTTAGATTAGCCTTATTCTTGGACACCGGACGCCACTTGTCTTCTGCACAGTGCGGCTCCCGCAAGAAGTTCCACTCCAAGTCAGGTGCTCTGCTCCTAATAGAAAATGCTAACTATATGCGAGGCTTCCTTCTATAACACCACTACGCCACACTGTTTTTCGATCTGCGGAAGGCCTATGATACCGCATGGCGATACGGTATCATGGAGACCATCCATACGATTGGGGAGAGGAGACTCCTCCCAATTTTTATCTCTGAATTCCTGCAGGAAATCGCTGAATCCGCGTACAGATGGTGGGAGTCCTCTCCGGCTAATAGGGCAGTAAGAGTGTGTCCCGAAGGTTAGTTCTTAGTGTCACATTATTGGCTTTGAGCATCAACGTTATCACCTCGGTGCTATCGGAAGAAGTTTTCCCTACGCTCTAGGTGCACCACCTTTCGAGCTCTTTAGGTTCGGCCCAGATGCCCTCTCTGGAGCGTCGACTCCACAAGGCAATGAACGGCATCTCTCGCTATGAACTATCACACATGTTTCGGTTTTCTATGTCCAAGACTAAGATGGTGCATTTCTGCCACTATCCACCGCTCCACCCCGACCCGGACATTTTCCTAAACTGGGCTCGCCTTGAAGTAGTAGATTCGCACCGTTTGCTTCGTCTCGTTTTAGATTAATATCTCATCTGGAAGGCTCATATTTGCACTCTTAGGGTGTCTTGTACCAGCGCCATAGACATCATTCTTTCCCTGACATTCAGCATTTTGTGTCCTGCTAGGGCTAGTGCTTTAATTTTCTACTAATCTTTTGTTCTTTCGAAGCTTGACTACTGATGCGAGTTTTATGCATCCACAGCCGAGTGTATATTGCGGGAGGTGGACGCGATCCACCACACCGGCCTCTGTATTGCGACCAGTGCCTTCCGCACTCCAGCGCTCCGTCCGGCCCCAGCTTAGCCTCTCTTCCTTCCTTCAGATAGCCCGATTTCTCCCCTACCTTGTCGCTTTTCATACAACCTCTCCCACAACTTTCTCTGGTCAGCCTCTAATTTCAAAGGGTAGAATGCTGACCTTCTTCTCAAGCCAACCACCCCGGATCGGGGCTGAGGGGGGAGGGGACATTGTCCCCTAACCCCTGAGCTCCGGTTCGGGATGGGGGTTTTTTAACAACCTGCTTCATCCCCACCCATACCTTCCTCACATCCCTTTTCCTCTCCTCTTCACAACCTATATTTTTTACGCCGTGTCCAAGGTGGAGCCGCCATGCCGATGGACTGCCAGGCCACCAGGCGGGAGGGGTGGTCCCGAATGGCGGCGCCTGGCTCTGCCGGGCTTGTAAGCACCTCTCGCAGTGCGGGCTACTGCGAGGGGTGATGAGCTATTGCGTCCCGTGGCAAAAATAGGGTCACCATGCCCATAGATGAACAACAAAAAAAAAAACCCAAACCCCTTTAACTCCCCCTTGCTCATCGACGGAGCCGCCCTTGGGCAGCTCCACCGAAAAAATGGAGGTCCCCCCCCCCCCTGTGCTTGCACAGGGGACCCTCCATATTTCTCTAACCGGAGAGGAGGCTTACTCCTCTCCTTCGCCTACGGGTGCATGGGACTCCCCCTCACCCCCTTCTCTGGAGGTGCTTTCGGGCACCTCCCTTTTCCCAGCGGCAGTCCCATCTTTTCTTTTCAAGGGGACTGCCAAGAAAGCCAGCAGGCAGCCCTTAGCCAGCCGCTTCCCATCAAAGCGGCTCGGTAGGGCAAACCCCCTTAGGGGGGAGAGGGAAGCCAGGCCCCTTCGGTCGCTTCCCTCAAAAGACCTGCTGGCAAGAATTTTAAACCTTGCCGGGGTCAAGGCCTGTGCCTCCCCATACAAGACTGGCGACACTGCCAAGGGGACCTGCGATGTCCTGGGAGGGGATGGCCAATTGGAGGCCCCTCCTGTGATAGACATGGTCCTTGAGGAGACCCAGCCCCAGACGGTAGGGCCTTCCATGGGGGGGAATTCGGGCTCGGCGCCAAGCACCGAACCCGAATCCGCCCCTATGCAAGGTCCTCCTCAAATGGCTGAGGGCTCCGAGGCAGTAGAAGGAGGGGAGGGATCTCCTCCGACAGGTGCCCCTACGACAACCAGGACCTTCTCCATTTCGGAGAGGGACCTGGCTGAGGCTGGTCCATCTGGCCTGGGGACTTCTGCCGGCGGAGGTGAAAAGCGGGTTCATTCCCCGCCCTCCTCTCCGAAAAAGAAAAAGACTAAAAAGACCAAAAAGACTCGGGGCTCCTCTCCATCCGCGGGGGCTGCGGGGACGGATGGGTCTGCTGCCACTCTGGCAAGCGACCAAGCCAAGATCGGCACATCCGCCCCCTCTGCCCCCCCGGTTGCGGAGCCCCTGACAAAGAAGACTACTACCAAGAGTGCACAGGGCGGAGCCTCGATGACATCGGGGCCCCTGATTCAGAGGTTACTTGGCGTTTTCGAGCCCGCTGGCTTCAAACGCTTCCTCGTTATTCGCTCCACTGATGGCACCATGTTGTCCAAGGGCAACATGATCCATCAGCGGAGAGGATTAGCTAGTGCAATTGGTAGAGAGCCGAAGGTAACCCGTTTCTCGGACGGGAGCCTTCTGGCGAATGCGGCGAATCCCGCCGAGGCGGCCGTGATTAGTGCTCTTCGGACACTTCATGGCACCCCGTTGAGTGTGACGCCGCACTCTACCATGAACTTTGTGAAAGGAGTAGTTTATGCGAGGGAACTCGTTGACTACTCCATTGAAGACATCACCTTAGAGCTGGCCGACCATGGGGCGGTCAAGGTCGAACGTGTGATGAGAAAACAGGGAGGGGCCTCGAGACCCACCCCTACACTCTTCGTCACGTTCGACTGTGACAAGCTCCCTGAGTCGGTGCGTGCCGGTTGGTACCGCTACCGCGTGAAGGCATTCGTGCCACTGCCGCGGCGGTGCTATTACTGTCACCGCTTCGGCCATACGAATCGCTCATGTAGACGTGCAAAGTCGGGGTCACCCGAAGTCTGTGTAAATTGCTCCAAGGTCGCACACGATAAGTCCAAATCGTGTGTGGCCAAGTGTGTCAATTGCGGAGAGCCGCACCCTGCTTCTTCGAAGCAATGTGGTGCATATCTCCTTGAGAAAGAAATCCTGGCCGTTCAGGCCCAGGATCGACTCTCATTCCGCGAGGCAAAGGACTTGGTCGTGGCGCGCCCGGCTCTGCCTGGGACGTCATATGCCTCAATAGTTAGGAAGGCACCCTCTGCTCCCGGCCCATCCAGGCCAACGAGCACGGTTGTTTCCGCGCCCATTCGGAGCCCTTCTGCGGGCTCTACCCAACCCGGGCGCTCCCCTGGTAAAGCTGGCGGCAAAAAGGGCTCATACCCTGCCCCGGCTAAAACCAGGGCTCCCCCCTCTTCCCCCAGCGTGACCGTTTCCCGTAAGGCGAAACGGCCACGCGCCTCCACCGAGTCGTTAGACTCACAGGAGGCAACACCCCTGAAGATGGTCGCTAGGCCATCTTCCGGGGTTCCTAAAGCTGTCCCCCGAAAGGAGGACAGCAACAAAGGAGCTTCGGCTCCTTCGCCCACGTCCCGAGGTGGAGCGGGTGGCTCGGAGACGGTGGTTCCTCGAAAAGAGGGCCCCCCGCCTCCGAAGCCGCAACGCCCGCCTAAGGTTTCGAGGCGGAGGGAGGAAAAGACTCGCATGGCGAGCCCAACCTCCCCCAATAAGTCCTCGAAGGCGACAGCGCCTTCAGCGCTTTGTCCGGCCAACAGCGCCCGGGGTTCTGCCCCCGGGAAGCGTACGGCCATTCCCGTGAGGGTCTTTAATTCGAGGAGGGCCCCCGCGTCTCCTCCGAGCTAGGCCTGGAGGGCATATTCCTTCAATGGAATTGCCGTGGACTCCGGGCCAACTGGGAGGAGCTGCGGAGGCTCGTCTCGTCCCGTTCCCCGTTAGCTATTTTTTTGCAGGAGACCATGCTAGGTGCGTGCCCCCTCCCTGCCCTCCCGGGGTATAAGGGTCTTGCGACCCCACCACCTCGGGATGGCCGGGCTGGGGGATGCGCAGTTTACACCCGGCATGATGTCTCCGTTCTTCCTTTCTCTTTAGATACCTCCTTTCAGGCAGTGGCTGTGCAGCTGCACCTGGATAGGAGGTATACTATCATTTCTGCGTACATTCCACCGTCAGCTGACTTCGACGCGGGGGACTTCCGCCGCGTCGTTGCACGGTTGCCGAGGCCCTATCTCTTGCTTGGAGATCTGAACGGCAGGCATCCTCTCTGGGGAGATTACTCCATAAATCCCAGGGGACAAGTCCTTGCCGATCTGATCGAAGAGCTTGAGATGGGTGTCCTAAACGTGGATGAGTTTACGCATCACTGTCCGAGAACCGCTTCATTTTCTTGCCTTGACCTATCTTTGTGCTCTTCGGATGCACAGCCTGATTTTGATTGGGGGGTGGTCGATGACCTCCATGGTAGTGATCACTTTCCCATTCAAATATCATTTTCAGGGCAACTGCCGCCTGAGAGACCACCTCGGTGGTGCTTGGCGCGGTGGCCTGCATTTCAGGAAATGACTGAATTCTCTATCTCAGTCGAGGAGTTTAGGTCGGTAGATGATGCCGTTGAGTTCTTCTCCGGCAACCTCATCGCCGTGGGCCTGACTACTATTCCTAGGACGTCTGGCCGTTTTGCACACCGACCACTCCCATGGTGGTCGGCCGAGTGTGAGACGGCCCTCAAACAGAAGCGTTATGCCTACATGCGCTATAAGCGCCGCCCGAACGATTTCACTGTCGCTGAATTTCGTCGGGCTAGGGCTAGGTTCCGGTATATTTCGAAGCACGCCCGCCGCTCTTCTTGGCGGGCATACGTGTCTTCACTTAACGGGAAGACCCCTTTAGCTGAGGTGTGGAAGCGAGTCAAAAGGATTCGGGGCAAGTTCTCGCAGGACCCCCCTCCCGTTCTCCAGGAGAATGGGACCGCAATCTCGGACCCCGCGTCCGTGGCGGAATCCTTAGCGACCGCTTTTTCCGCATTCTCGAGCCGTGATGCTGCTCCGCCAGCATTCAATGCACGTCGTGATGTCGCGGAAGGCCGCCGGCTGGACTTTACCTCCAGAGGCGGAGAACCCTTCAACGACAAGTTTGCTGTGAGTGAGTTGCGCTCCGCTCTCGCTTCGTGCGCGGACACCGCCCATGGTCCGGACGATGTCCCGTACGCCATGCTTCGACACCTGGGTGAGCGAGGCATGGCCTTTCTGTTAGATTTGTTCAACAGGATCTGGGTGGAAGGTCTTCTCCCAGACTCCTGGCGAATCGCTACTGTGCTCGCCTTTCGCAAGCCGGGGAGAGATCACTCTACTCCGACCGGTTTCCGCCCAATCTCTCTAACCTCTTGCGTGTGCAAGTTGATGGAGAAATTGGTAAATGTTAGATTAGCCTATTTCCTGGACAGCGGAGGCCATCTGTCTTCTGCACAGTGCGGCTTCCGTAAGTTCCACTCCACGTCGGATGCTCTGCTCCGACTGGAAAATGCCGTCTGCGAGGCTTTCCTTCGTAGACAGCACTACGCCACGGTGTTTTTTGATCTGGAGAAGGCCTATGATACCGCATGGCGATACGGTATCATGGAGACTCTCCACACGATGGGGGCGAGGGGACGCCTCCCAATGTTTATATCTGAATTTTTGCGAGATCGTCGATTCCGCGTACGGGTGGGGGGAGCCCTCTCCGGCCCAAAGGAGCAGGAAGAGGGTGTCCCGCAGGGAAGTGTCCTCAGTGTCACACTCTTTGCCCTGAGCATCAACGGCATCACCTCGGTGCTGCCGGAAGATGTTCTCGCTACGCTCTACGTGGACGACCTTTCGATCTCTTTTGGTGCGGCCCAGATGCCAACTCTGGAGCGCCGACTCCAACAGGCATTGAACCGCGTCTCTCGCTATGCCGAAGCGCACAGGTTTCGGTTTTCTTTGGCCAAGACTAAGGTGGTGCACTTCTGCCGCCACCCACGGCTTCACCCCGACCCAGATTTGTTTCTTAATGGGGTGCGCCTGGATGTGGTTGAGTCGCACCGTTTCCTTGGTCTTGTATTCGACCGACGCCTCACCTGGGAGGCTCACATTCGCAGCCTTAGGGTCTCTTGTACCCGCGCCATGGACATTCTCCGTTCCGTGACGTTCAGCGCTTGGGGCGCTGATAGGGCTACCGCCTTCCCTTTTAATCGATCCTTTGTTCGCTCGAAGCTCGACTACGGATGCGAGTTTTATGCATCCGCAGCCGAGCGTTTATTGCGGAAGGTGGATTCGATCCACCACACCGGCCTTCGCCTTGCGACCGGTGCCTTCCGCACTTCCCCCATTGAGAGCCTGTTGGTCGATGCTGGGGAGATGCCACTCGCTCCGCGCCGCGTGCAGTGCATCACTCGCCTGTACGCGCGAGCCCGGCGCCTCCCTCAGTCGCCAACAGCTCTCACTGCATCCGCAGCTGATCTCGATGGTGCCTATGCCGCCGAGAGACGCCAGTCATACCCTAAGCCCTTTGGGTTTAGGGCCAGGAAACTCCTTCGAGAGGTAGATATAGCTCTCGGGCCGGTGGCGCCCCTGGTTCTGCCCAGGACGCCACCCTGGAGGGTACCACATTTGGCTATTTGTCGCCACGCCTCTGCTCCCAAAGCTTGTACTGCGCCGGGAGTATTGCGTTCGACCTTTTTGGAGCACACATCGTGTCACGCTGGTACCGTGCCAGTGTATACGGATGGCTCCAAGTCCCAAGAGGGGGTCGGCTTCCACGCCGTATCCCCTCTGTTTGAAGTCAGCGGGGCTCTACCAGGCGCTGCGTCTGTCTTCACGGCCGAGCTGGTGGCAATACACCACTCGGTACGGGAGATTACGCGACGTGCCCGGTTCGGAGACCGGATTGTGATTTATAGCGACTCACAAAGCGCCCTGAGTGCTCTCGGGGAATTGGAATCTCCGCATCCCCTGGTTCGCGAAATCCGTGACGCCACGGTTTTGGCGAGCCGGGCAGATGTCGAGATTATCTTCTGCTGGGTTCCTGGACATGTAGGAATTGCGGGGAATGAGCGCGCCGATGAGGGCGCCAAAGAGTCCGCGAGGACTCTGCGACCGGACCAGCGTTTCGCTCTTCCTCACACTGACTACATGGCAGGAATACGGGCAGCTCTTCGGACTGCTTGGCAAAGAAGATGGGAGACGGTCGAGGGGAACTTAAAGTTGCGTGCCATTGCGCCGCGACTGTTCCCATGGACCTATCCCCCAATGCCGCGGCGGCTTCAGGTTGCTTTCTGTCGTCTTCGAATCGGACACACTCGTGTGACGCATCGTTACTTGGTGGAGCGCTCGCATGTGCCCTATTGCAACGACTGCGTCGTCCCCCAGACTGTTCGGCATATTCTTGTCGAATGTCCCAGTCTGGGTGATCTTCGCGCACGATACCTGTCTCGGTACCGGGATGGGCGGGGTCGCTACCGCCTGTCCCTTGTACTCGGGACGAGTGCGTGCACCATGACTGGTGGACTTATTGACTTTTTGGGGGAGGCCGGCCTTCTCCCCTTTATTTAAGGTTCCTTTTTTTTGTTATTGTTTTGTTTTAGGTTGCACTCTCCTGCACCGGGGTGAGGGGGACCTCCCCCCGCTGCCGGAGATTGCTTCGATTGTTAAGTTTTTCCAATTTATATTGATTGTTAAGTTTTCATATTTTAACTTTAAAGTAGCCTAATTCTAGGCTGTCGTGTTTTTCGGCGACTTATGCCCAAGTGGGTAGTTGCCAGATGGGCTCTATAAAAAAAAAAAAAAAAAAAATGCCTTCCGCACTTGCTCTATTGAGAGCCTATTTGTCGATGCCGGGGCGATGCCATTCGCTCGGCGCCGTACAATGTTAATGCGTTTGTACGCGAGGTCCCGGTGTCTTTCTCAGTCGGCAACAGCTCTCGTCACATCCGCAGCTGATCTCGACGGTGCCTATGCCTCTGAGAGACGCGAGTCTTACCATAAGCCCTTGGGTTTAGGGTTAGGAAACTACTTAAAAGGGCTCGGTGGAGCTCCAGGTTCAGTGCCGCCTCTGCCTCTGCTCAGAACGCTACCCTAAAATGTACCAACTTCCACTATTTGTCGCCACACTGCTCCCATAGCTTCCACAGCGCAGGGGGTGTGGCGTTTGACCTTTAAGGAGCAGACTTTGTCATGCTGAATCCGTGCAAGTTTACACGTATGACTCCAAATCCGAAGAGTGGGTCGGTTTCCACGCAGTATTTCCTCTGTTTGAAATCAGCGGCGCTATATTAGGCGCTGTCTGTCTTCCTGCCTCGCTGATTGCAATACCTCACTGGGTACGGGAGATAACGCGTCTTACCCACTTAGGAAACCGGATTGTGATCTTTAACGACTCACAAAGCGCTCTGAGTGCTCTCAGGGCATTGACATTTCCGCACCCAATGGTTTGCGGTATCCGGGACGCCACGAAGCCGCAAGCCGGGTGGATGTCAAGATTATCTTCTGTTGGGTTCCTGGACATGTAGAGATTGCTTGGAATGAGAGCGCCAAAGTCTCCTCAAGAACTGGACGACCAGACAAGCGTTTCACTCTTTCTCACATAGACTCCATGACAAGAATCAGGTTAGCTATCCGGGTGACCTGGCAAAGATGGGAGACGGCCAATAGAACTTAGTTCCCAAGGTTGTATCCACCAATACCTCAGGTCGCTTTTTCGTCTCCGATTTGGGCACACGCGCAGAACGCACCTCCATTTAATGAAGCTTTCCCCTGCATCTTACTGCGACCACTGTATTGTCCCTCAGTCTGCCCGGCAGATTCTTGTTGAATGTCCGAGTCTGAGTGACCTTCGCGCACCTTACTTATCAGCAGATTTTTTGAGGAGGAGGTTTTGGCTTCCTTCATTTTATTGTCTTCGCTTCTGGATGAGTCGTCCCCACCACCACCGACGCTGGAGCATGTTTTTTCTTCTTGATATTGTTTGTTTGTTTTTTAACTTAGCCTAGTAATAGACTGATTTGATTACGGCGACTTATGCCCTTGGTGGCAGGCGCCGGTTGGGCCTCTTTAATTTAAAAATAAATGAAAGGGCCCACGCTTGGCTCATTCTTTAGGGCTTCTTGGTTTAATTTAAGATAACCCTTGAGCAACGATCGGAAATTACCGTTACCCACCTTTCTACGACTGATACAGAGCACAAGGGTTTCCTAACGTCATGGATTCGTACCCTGAGCCTTAAACCTCCAGCTATGCCCCCTTACACATGGCCTCCAACCACTCCCCCCTTCCTCTTACTTTGCTACTGCTGAAAGTGGATTCGATCCAGCCCACCTGTTTTCGTCTAGCCACCGGTGCCTTTCGCATATCCTTATAGCGAGACTCCTTTTCGACATGGGGGAGATGCCACAGGCTTTACCCCGTACACGGTGAACGCGGCACGAGTTCAGTGTCTTTACCCAGTCGCCATCGGCTCCCATTTTGTCCGAGGTCAACCTCGACGGTGCTTATGCCGATGAGAGACACCAATCATATCTTAAAAACCTTTCGGATTTCGAGTTAAGAAACTCCAAGAATTCGACGTAAACCTTGGGCCGGTAGCGCCCATGCTTCTGCCCAGGACGCCACCCTGGAGGATACCGCCTGTGGTAGCTTGGCTCCACGCCTCTGCTCCCAAATCCTTCACAACACTGGGATTATTGCGTTGCTCTTTCTTGGAGCATACATCGTGTCACAATGGAGCCGTGCTAGTGTACAGAGATTGATCCAAATTCGAAGGGTATTTTGGCTTCCATGACCCCCCATCCCTGTTTGAAGCCGGCGGATCTCTTGTGCGCGCTGCGTCCGTCTTCATGGCCGAGTTGGTTGCGCTAAACCAATCGGAACCGGAGATTATGCGTCGTGCCAAGTCCGGGGGTCGTTTTAGAAGACAAGAGGAACCGCTTCGCCACTAGGAGGAACTTGCGCTTCGCAGACAGACATTTGGTCTGTGGTCTACGGCCTATCTGGCTCTAGCAACGGGGTTTTGATCTAAATTTTTTTTGAAAGATTTCCAGTATATATCTAATAATTTACTCAAGTCTTTTTTTTCAGATCCATGCTTATATTTTAGGCCTAAACTTTTTTCGGAATTCTTTTGATATACGGAACAAAGAATCCTTATAGCTGTTTATTTTTTTCATCTAAATTTGCTTTTATATACGAACCAGGCAATGGCTTCGCCATTCCCTCCTACGGGACGGGGAGCAGCTTGCGCTTCGCTACTAAGATTAAAATTTAAAATCTTAAAAAAAGCAGCCATGGTTAAATTTTTATAAATTTTCTGAACTTCGCCAATTATAATAATTTTAAAAAGGAACTCTAAACTAAATTTCCCCCCTCTCAAAATATCACGTTGCTAAAACATAGTTATAGAAGGAGATATATAAAAATAAATGTTCTGAACTTCACCATTTGTAATTCTTTGGGTTTTAAAAAATTCACAAAATTTCAATATTTATATTTATTTCTGAACTTCACCATTTCGTTTTTTTATATTATAAAAGAATTATTAGAAATAACTTTGATAAAAAACATAAGTCATAACCAAACTAAGCTGAAATTATTATTCAAATACTCAAAAGAATCCCCTTCTTAAATTATAGAGTTAGTGAAAAAATACAAAAAAAAGGCCATGCTTTAATTTTAATACATTTTCTGAACTTCACGATTTTTAATTATTTTTGTTTTCAAAAATTCCAAAACATTCGATAATCATATTTATTTTTTCTGAACTTTAATAAAAGCTTCAAATATACGAAAAAGCAGCCTTAATTTTAATAATTTTGGAAAATCTCTCCGAACCTTTCTTTTCCAATTCTTTTTCTTTTAAAAAACTCCTTTAATTTAAAAGGGTTTCATTATGTTATTTTTTTAAATACAATTACACACACTTAACTAAAAGATAATTAAAAAAAAAATTCAAACTGTTGCATTTTTTTAGACCAAAAGCCCGTTGTCAGAGCCGGATAGGCAGTAAGCCTATAGTTTTTTGATGATATATTGGGGAGGGGGTAAAGTCTATTTTTATATTCTCGTTTTAATTTTTTTTTAGGGAGGGGGGGCGCTCCCTTCGTTAACGACCGACAAGCGAGATCTTAAAACGCATAACATCGCTCATTTCCTCTCAATTCAAGTCTCCTTTTCTATTACCACTGTCGCAGTGCAAACGGCTGCTTTCCATGAATGTAGGTCCTTCTTTATCAGGCAGTCTTTGTTTTATCAGGTGTGCTTGAGTTCTCTGAACTTGGTGTAAATTTCACCCTCCCAAGATGGATCGGACCACATAATGTTTCTTACATTCCTCTTCGTTTAATTTTGCAATAAAATGTTAATCATATTTTACCTCAACTATTATATTGATCCTTTCCAGTTTCTTGTGCTTCACTTTTGCCTCGTCTGGTATTAAGTCTTGGCTGCCTTTCTCCATAATTCCTCTACCTATCCGTTATTCATATCCGACATCTTTCGGGTCGTTTTGATAGCCTGATCCCCTCTCTGACCTTTCCTGGTCACATTATTCCAGGGGTTGGTGTGTGTGAAGAAGACCCCAACATAACTTAATAATGTGGTCACTCGTCATTTATGATTTTCTGTTTGGCAGATCTTTCGAATCTATCGCCTCGTATGGGGGAAGAGGAGCCCCCCCTGCCTCTTTTCATCGAAATAGGACTAAACCAGGCAAGGGGAGACCTTCGGCACCCCTTTCTTGAGTACTTGTCGCTCAGTCTACAAATTTGAAGGATCGTCAAATCGTGACTGACTGTGTATCGAAGATACCAGGGATCCAGTCATCCTTTAGATTGTGAATTCACCCTTTTTGTCTCGTTTTAGTACTCTGCGGTCCCCTCCACCCCCCTCCCCCCCGACGGCAAAGTCGCATCTATAGCAAGCTTCCAAACCACACAAGGTATTTTTAAGCAAACATTTCAGGCGTAAATTCAAGAGAAAATATTGGTCATTCATTCAGTTATTTATTGTAGTATTAGTTTACAATTAGGGGACCACAAAGTCTTTTCTTTGTGTTTGTTTCATATTGTTAATGCATCTCAAGTTTTAGTCTTTTGATGCCATGTATATATATATACTGTGTCAAATAGTTTGTATATTTTTTATATCGTTTATTTGAGGTGCAATAATTGTTTTTAGATGTGAAATCTTTTCGCTGGGAAGTAAAATTTGTTTTTATTATTATTGTTACGAGACAAATTTAGCCTTTTCTGATTAATCCAACGTCGGAGAGAGCTGACAAACGAAAGAAATGAAGAGGTCAAGCATTTTATCTCGAAACTGAGACGGCGAATGCAAATGTCGGCTGTTCTTCACCCTTGAAAGGTATTCGTTGTTCTTTAGAATCAATGTTAGAGCATAACATCGCGCACGTCAGTGACGTATCTTACGTTATGCGTATATTCCCTAGCTTAGTTCCCTTTTCTGCGGTCACATAGTCACTTTGTAAGTCATTCTAACAATCAATCCCTGGGTATTTGCTACAAAATATCCACCTTAACAGTACACCATTCCCGTATTGTGTATGGTATGTTGGTGCATTCTTTTGAATTGAGGTGGGACGAAAGTTGTTGACTTCCACGGTCTTCCAGATGTAAAACTCAGTAAGATGGTCAAAATTGTATTCCTCGAAACCCGCAAATCAAGTATTATGAAACCTCAAATTCAATTTGGCTGACTTGGAAATTCTAGCGAAAGAAATAAATCCCTATTATTTGGTGTAAGCTTTAAAATCTCCCAAACCCCTTGCCGTAATATACCCTGACCTGAATAGTTAGACCCTTCACACGTACCCTACCTGGACACAGCTGGTTCTAGACAACCATAACTTCTCGTGAGTGAATGCGTCCCTATAGAATTAATCCTATCTGTATCGATTGGCTTGTAGGAAATTATTCAATTTGTGATAAAAAAAAATCCCTTAGGAAGATATTCCTGCCCCACTATTATGATTTATCCTTATTACTAGTGTGGCTGTTAATTCATTGTGATAGTACACGTTCCAACTAGTCTGTTTACCGCTAGTATCAGAGCGAGACAGCCTCTATGGAAACCTCTGCCTAAAAGCCAGAAAACTCTTAGTCTGTTTTAACAGATAACTTATTATTACCACATAACAATATATATATATATATATATATATATATATATATATATATATATATATATATATATATATATATTACACACCCAGTATTTACAAAATCCTATATACAGATGTAAATTTAGAATGTAATATAGATATTCAATTATTTTCTTCCAAGTCATATCAGACGTTTCTTCATTTTTAAAAAATATTTTAAGCTTAAAGTCGATTTCTATAGATGTACCATACAGTATGTGCGATTTTATGAGGCCTACAAATGAGTGGCTAGCTAATCATTACTGGGTGGATATAATTGTGGCTGATTTACTGATTTGCTGTGTAACAATCATTAGATGTACTATTCTTATATTAATATATATATATATATATATATATATATATATATATATATATATATATATATATATATATATATATATATATATATCTCAAACATGTTTTAACTTGTTGAAATATTCGTGTGTAAATAAGTGTAAAATTAAAACAAACTCAGTTTGTTGACGTTTTCTATCGGCGTGACTTCTTCACACGTCCTGTTTCTGCTATGCATCTCGACGAAAAAAAATGTCTCGAAAGTTATGATGACTCTATATTCGAATGTGACTTACAACTGTAATTTTATTAATTCATTCATTAATATATATATATATATATATATATATATATATATATATATATATATATATATATATATATATATATATATATATATATATATGAGAAACCAGCACGAGATACAAAACATAATCAAAGTCATTTGTGTTGTTAGATGCTTTTATATCTACATTTAATTATCATTATACGCTTTCTCGAAAAATGTGCGGTTGGTGCGTATCAGCGCCACACATTTGAGTATCTCTCTCGCAAAAACAATTTTTGGCATGCGGCTTCCCAGGTCAGCTGCCCCATATCCGGGTTCAGTGTCCTTTCGTCGTGCGCCTGGATACGGTATGGGTATTCTTCCTACCTTAAAGGCTAAATCTATCAAGACTTCAACTTTAACCAATTGCCTACAAAGTGTGGTTGGCGCGGTTGATCGCCTCCTGCCCTTTACGCTCTATCAAGCAAAAGGGCACCCATCATTTTGTCCACGCCCTTCGATAGCGATAGGGTGACATGTGCTGTAGCATTTCGTCCATTCCTGGTTCATCCTTGGCCACAAGGCCCCTTCCCCCCTACCCTTACAACCCCCTCCATGCAAACGCATTATATACAATAGCATTTATCTACCCGTTTGCCAATTACGCCTACTAAAAAGAGCGAACCGTTCATTTTAGTACCACAAAACCATTACACTGGCTCGCTATGCAGTAATGCGTAACCGTATCGAAGTATTCTATTTTTCATCGAGGTCGCTACAGTGAATTTACAGGCGTCTCTCGCGGACTGTAAACGCCTTTGTAAATGGAGTTTGAACTTTGCCGAAAGGGGGTCGCCCTGCCCAAAAGATCCGCTCTTCTTGCTATCTTGATGCCCTTTGGCTTTTCCAGAGATTGGCATTCTGATCTTTATGGGAGTTTCTTTATCCGGTGGAGATACCGAATCCACGCCCAGTGGCCAAGGCTGCGTTTTTTAGACTCTAGCTACCCCGCAGGGAAAGAGAAAAGAAGTTTTAAAGGTCAGTCATTTCCAAGTGGGTATGACACAAACCCTCTCCCACACACACACCTGGAGTGAGGCCGCCCCACTTGGAGGTATTCCGCCTGAGGTTGTTGCATTTGAACTTCCACTTCTTAGTTGCATGGTCCGATAACAAAGGGAGGATGGGGTATCAAATTTCCACAGCATGCAACAGCCTCCCTCCACTCTAAGGGCAGTCTCACAGAAAGCGCGGCTCCCCCTTAATTGTGGTAACGTTGATGGGGCCTACAGCGTAGGTCCAAGATGTAGGCTCAAAGGCTTCCCCCCTTAATCTCCCAAGCAGTAAGGGGGGAAGGTAAGAACAACAGTGACTCATTCCCCGATTGAGGCGTGGCAGCTTATGTCTGTCGAGGAATAGGCTCGAGCGTTAGTTCGTTCGTCTCTTTCTTTCCTCCTTCGAATCGGTGGCGGTTGTTTTTCTTCCAAAGAACTTTCCCTCGCCAAGGGCCCACATTTGGAGGTTTTCAGAATTCAATTACTTATATTTGGTTGTTTTTATCTAATAATTGTGCATGGTATGAATCACGGTGCTTCGACCCCCCTTCCCCCAGCCGCACCCCTCAGTTCAAGTTCCGCGTTTCTCCTCCAGATATGGAGACCATCGTGCTAAGAGTTAGTCCCAGAGTAGTAGTAGGAGTAGTAGTGTTTCGCCAACCTGCCTTTATCTAGACGTATCCCGACCGAATAATGAAATAGACATAAAGGTCAGTATGATAATCGCTGGTGAGCCCGAAGGCACCACGGGCCGGTCCTCTTATGGGGGGAGGTGCCAGGAAGTATTATGTTTTGACACCAAACAGCGTTCAGGAGGAACCTTCGTCGCCCCCTAGGCAGAGGGACCTGTTATGCGTCAGAGGTATGTGGATATAGATACCCATCAGCAGGATTCCTTGGAACAGAGTGTGTGTTGTGCTGCGAAGATGGGAGAGGAAAGAAAGTAGTGTCCCTGGAGTAGCCCACCCTTCCTGTCTAGGTGACTCTACCCTCCCCCTCACACAAGCTTTTCTACGTCCTTCCCCAACCCCCACTCCCCATAAGCCATCTGTATTCACAGTAAATGGGTCGCTGGCCACCGCTACAATGTCTTCGCCTTATTTAAATTGGACTTTAACTGCGCGCTGTACTACTCCGTATCTTACTCGACCCAATACTGGTCTTCGTTTGACTAGAGCGGCTTTCCGTTCTTCCTCAAGAGCCAGCATTCACATCGAGTGTAACGTCCCTTCGCTCCCGCCGGATACACACACAGCCATTGTCCCTTTCACTTAAGGACCACTGCCACTTCTCGAAGTCAGTGGCACTGATTTCTCCGCCTTCACATCCTGTCTATTAGATTTCCTTTACCGGTGTCCTTCCTTGGATGCTGACCTCCGCAAGAAGCTGCCAGTTTACGAGTCACCGCCGACTGGTGTTCTCCGATCAGAACTCGGTACCTATGCGTCCGCCCACTCTCGGAGCACGGCCATCTTCACCGATGGCTCCCATTTCTTCCACAGGTCGTCTGCTGCCCTCGTGGCGGAGACGGTGCCTCGGCGCTCCTCTGCCTTCCGCCTTCCCTCCTTGTGGTCTTCAGACTTGGCAGTGGTATACTTCATCATGGAGGCCCTCCTTATCATCTTCCCTAATCCCTTCCACCGAATCCGTCTTGTTCTCGGATCCCCTAAGTGCGATTTCTTCCATATTCCTTTTCTCTCACCCCGACACCTTTGCTCCACGAAATCCGACTGCTGTTGCGCGAGATTTCGGCCTCGTCCAATAAGCTTGTTATCACCTTTTGGGTGCCCTCTAACATTGAAGTGCCTCCTAGTAATGAAGCGACAGACCAAGCTTATCAGTCAGTCTCTGACCGACCATACCTAGTCCTCTGCCTCCTTTATAAGATCTTTAATAAATCAGCAAATGCGCTTCGATTATGTTGCTTGTTTCCTACAGGTTTCTCGATAATATATATATATATATATATATATATATATATATATATATATATATATATATATATATATATATATATATATATATATATCCATATCCATATCCATCATTCCAACTTGTAAATAACTAATAATTATTATTTTAATACTGCAAATCTATGCCTAAAGGATATTTTTCTTTATATTATTTTTTCATTTCGTAATAGCTGTTCATAATATTTCCAAACACTAAAGATGTCGGAAATTAGTTGCCGCTATTTTTTTTCTTCTACTTGTGTACACGCACCGAAATGCTCGTTAGTGTATATTCTGTATAACTTTTTCCAATTGTAATCGTGTATAACCTTAATACTTCCTTTCTGCATTTTCTTGCATTCTCTCTGCTCTCCATTCCTTGTCTTCTTCGACCCGCGGCTCTACATTGGAAGTTCTTGAACCGTTACGATGAATTATTGTGTGTAAGTAGCAATAATTAAATTGCACCCAAATTGCATTTTGACCAATTCCTTATTATAACTGTACGTCCTTAAGCAGTATTATTTCATATTGTCCCAAATCTATTGTTTTTATTTAGACTGACATGGTATGTCCCCCTTCTTTCCTTTTTCGTACATAAACTTGTGGTTTCAGGTGTGGGTTAACTGCATATATGAAGTTTGTCAAGTACCTACACTCTATCCTATATCTTGCTTGCTAGACAACCCCCCTCTTTCATTTTGGCGGACTGCCTTTAATCGCAGCGGATATGCAGTTCAATTGACTGTGCAACATAAGAGGTTGAGTAGATATAATTAAGTGTTGCATCATTCCAATGTTTTGTTAGCAATAATTTGTTTATTCTTTAAGTATTTCTCGGTGCCTAGTAGGTTCACACTCCCTATAAATGTCGGGTTTTATGTGTACGTAGGGGAGAACCTCATTGTTTTATTATGATTTCTCAACTTCTTAGTCTGTCGTGTAATTTTTTTTACATATATATGCACAAATCTTTCTTTAGAAAATCCATGTTTCAATATTTTTCATTTCTATTGCCTATGATCTTAAAACTGTTACGTCACAGAAATTTATAGTTTGTTAATAGTTATTGTTGCAGACCATTACATACCTTTATGTGAACTCAATCGAGTTGCAACTCTGATTCGTGAGTAGAAGAAATCTTCCCTTCCATGGTGCAGAAATAAATGCTGCTGTGAACTAAAATAATGCGTTTTAATACCAACTTCTTTTTTTTTTTCATTATTTCACTTTGGAATAATGAGCTTTTAAGTTGTGTTTTTGCCGCTTTCTTATGGTAACAATCCTTATCGAGTTGTCATCGAAGTATTGTGGTTGAAACAGTGGGAAAAATATTAATCTGTCTTCTCTTTGGTGTCAATTTTACGATTATGATGCAATTCGATTTGGTGTTTGGTAAGTCCAAGCTGGGAGATTGGGTGTGGGGCAGTATTGTTTTTATAACTCGTCTTTCCACGGTTTTAGTATGCAGACATAAACTTAGGAATTAGTCGTAGTGAAACATCAAACAAAGAGTGTTTTGTCTCTTTTTTTTTAATTCAATAATGTGGGAGCAACAAACAAGAGAATATTCATTACAATACCTATTACTTCCTTTATATCTAAGAAAGTACCAAAGCATCTACCCATGATATAATACCCTCCACAAAGGAGTCAAAACAAAAGGTAAACAAACCCAAAAGAACGTTAAAAAATTAACAGTCATGTTAAAGTTAAGTGAAGAAGGGCTGCTTCCAACAAAGACTTTAGTACACCGTCCAAGGTAAGCTCAGATATCCTGCAGGAATCCTGCCTCGTTCAAGAACTGGAATTTTTGTGCGTGTGAGATTGGGGCAACAAATAGCCTTTGGTGCTTCCAAAATTTTCCCTCCTTCCAATTCTGGGAAGTCTTTCATGACTGCAAAATATATGAAAACTAAATTGCCAACTTCATAATGCACATTTACAGCTTGCTTTAAGCGTGTTTATGCCATAGAATGAAGAAGGAAGATAGACTCTGGAGAGAACCATCCTTTCAGCTCTTTATAAACCTGCTCCAAAAAGTCTCGAGAGGCTTCGTTGTCATGACAACCAAAGCCTAGGCGTCTCACTGTGTTGGATATTTGGATATTCAGACAGCGAGGCATAGGGCCTCCAGCACATCCATTTATAAATTGTCTCCAACCATAGCATACACGATTTCCCTCCATCTCTTATACAGGTGACAAGTCGTGCGTTAACTGGTATTGAAAAGAGTTAGAGTAATCTTCTAAGAAGAGAGATAACATGTTGCATAAGTCTGAAAAGTAATGGGCGGGATTGTCGCGGCCTGTGTCCAAACAATCTACGTCAAGATAAAAGATGCAAAGGAAATTACATAAACAAATCTCTTTATTTTTAAGTTTTATTTTTTACGTGATCATTGACGAAACCTTTTTAAAGCAATGGCTAAACAAAGTTAAATAGTAGAATTTACAGTTTCTTGCAATGGTAAAAGTAGAAATGATTTTCTTAAATGAACTAACAAGTGCTTTTATAATGAAAAATAGCTTCAAGTTTTAATGTGACTTCCATTTAAATTCCGTGTGGAAGTATCAAAGGTCAGAGTGCAAATCAACCTGGCAGTATTTTTTCATAGTGTCATCTCGTCTTTAAACTTCATCCACATTTTCGTCTTCATCCAAAGTTGAATCGAAGGCGACTTCTTCATAGTCTTTTTCTAAAGCTGCCAAGTCCTCTCTGGCCTCCGTGAATTCACCTTCTTCCATGCCCTCCCCGACATACCTGCGAAGAGACGAGGTTGATTAAAGGCACTGCCATATTTCCCTATCTTGTCAACGATGCAATAACAGTAATTGCGTCAATTAAAACCAATCAATCTATCTTGTCAACCATGATTTTGACATTTTCCTTAACTTTTCTGGTTTTACATTCATTATTTTGAAGCCAAATTGTTGTAATCCCCTGAAGGCCTTCGCTCCGTGGGGAAATGATAAAGGGGAGAGAAGAAACGAACGAACGAAAAAGCGATAGAAGAAGATATTCCCTCAAGAAGAGCAACGAGGGTACTTGCCCCAGAGTTTACGTGTGTAAGGAAACTTGCGAATGAAAATGTGTGAACATAACCAGAATAAAGATGATTACTTGGAGAAGAATTAGAAAAAAATTTAAGCTTAAAATTAAGACAAACTCTAGCCACAGGGCAAGAAAAAATAGTGGTCAGTCACAAGTGGATATGGTTATCCCCCCCCCCCCCCACTGAATGCAATCCTGCAGTGGAGCCACCTCACTGGATGTACAGTATTCCCCGCGAGGTTGTTGCAATTGAACTTCCACTATCTGTTTCATAAACCTATAGCACAGGGGGGGGGGGCTATAAAATTACCACAGCATGCAACAGCCTCCCTACGCTCTAACCTGGTCTCCTCAGGAGAGTCGCACAGAAGACGCGGCCCCACTTATTTGTGGTAACCTTGAGGGGGGCTACAACACATGGTCTAAAGATCAAAGCTTTCTTCCTTAATCTTCTAAGCGGTTGGATTGGACACATATGCCATCTGCTTCCTGGGTCGCAATACAACCAACTAATCAATTCTAAATGCCTCAATGAACCCACTCGCTGTCTCTCTTGAATGAAATAGGTTTTTTCCCCTCAAGGCAAGAAACGTAATTGAATATGTACATTAAATGACCCACTATTTGATTTCACGTATAAATGAGCCTGTTGGCATTTGATACATACATGTGTACATCAAATACATACAGGGATAGAGCTCTCGTTAGCAGAGAGAATTAGTTCGACATCCAATGCCGAGTTGTTGGGTTCATTCCGATGCGAGTTGAACTAAACCCAGTTCGCAGGTAGTGCCTTACACGCGTCATCACACACATACCCCCCCCCCCTCTCCGCCTTCACGCGCGCGTGCACATTCCATTCTTTCACACCGGAACTTGTCAAATGGGTATCTACTCGTATATGCAGAGAATGGACCAGTTACTCCAAGGAAGCCTGGTTGGTGTCCTTGGGTTTGCCAGAGATTGACATTCTGATCTTTATATGAATTTCACTATCCGCTCTGAGATCTTGTCCACGTTTGAAATGGACGCGTTGTGTAACAAGCGGGTATACGAGAGACAATAGCTCAGATTCAAGGGGCAGTGAACCCCACGAACGGGGGTACTTCTAAAAGCTGCAAACTGGGACACAAATTGCGTACTAGCGACAACAAAAGCCCTCCCCATCCCACCCTCCCGTCGCTCGACTCAGTCAGCTTGACTTGCTCTCATGACTTACAAGCCCCCCCCCATCCCTCCCTCCCTCCCGTTGTTCGAGTCGGTTATAGCTTGATTTGATCACCCCAAACCCAAGCCCAACGTGTGTGAGAGAACAACGATGCTATATAGTGATACACTATCGCATCACTCGGCTTTCCCGCAATGGGGAACAATTTGTACTTTTGAGTACTTCTACTACGTACAAATATGGGTTGTACCTTCTTCTCTGGGAGCGGAAAACAAAATGGGTGAAACTCCGCTCTGGCCAGTGTCCCCCACCCCACAATCCCAACAGCCGCGTACCCGCCTTTAGAAACACGAAGCGGACAAGCTCATCCACTGAGTCACCAGAAGTCGCCCACAAAAGTGGATATACGTGAAGGGGCGCAATGGCGAACTGCCCCCTGACTGCGCTTCCCGCTTGGATTGCTCTCTTGCATACTCTTTGTACGGTAAAGTAATTTTTTTTTTAAATTTGGACTGGATTTCATTCGAACGAGGTTGATTGGATACCGCTTCGTTGTGCGTGACCGGATATTCCACGAGCAGTGGTACATTCGGAAGTGGCTATTTTCTCCTTGAATGGCCTTGATGAAGGCTAGTCGAGGAAAAGGAAGAAGGACTCGTCTGCGCTTCCTGAAGGTAAAGTGGACTTTTGTTCATTGGACATTTTTTCCACCTTCTCCATACCACTCTTCCTTATTTTCATAACGGATCTCTAAAACTACATACACACCCAGTTACACTCACTTACAGACTCGGGTCCCCCCCCAGATTCCTTCCAAAATTACGCCGTTGGGCGAAATGGTGGAGAGGACCTTGCCAGGCCGGCAGAAACCGGACAGGAGCAAGGTCTTCGAGAGAATTTACGGCGAGCTCAATATTGCTCTCATATGGCTAATTGATTTGCCAAATGGCTACGCGGCTAACTGTTCGAGGGAGGCTGACATCGAAGCCATCTCCTCCCCGCGTGCCTCAGACTCCCTTCGAAAAATCGATCTCGCACCTAAAACACCGCGACAAATACGCACACATAGAAGTGTGATCTGCCGACGCCTCGACCCCTAGGTTGGACGACATTCGATTGGCCAAATCACGGACGAGATTCTTCGGAATCATTATTGGGCAAAAGTAGCCGAAATAATCAAATTCCAAGACTACATCCACGTTATTAAAGTTGCCTTCACGGAAAATACAATGGCGATTAAGGCAAAAGAAAACGGCCTTTTCCTCTTTAACATCCGCATCTGCCCCTATCAGATTGAGCGTGAGGAGTTCGTTGACCTGCAAATGTACTTCAGGTGTTACAGGTACAACGAACACACCACCGCCACTTGCCCCAACTCTACACTCACAGTTTGTTCTGTGTGCGCCGGCCCAGACCATTCCTAGCGCGAATGTAAAAGTTCGTTCCAGAAATGCCTCAATTGTGGTGGCCCACACATAATCATGGCAATGACCTGTCCAATAAAGAAGGAGCAGATACAGGAAACAAAGGAAAAATGCAGAAAGGAGGAGGAAAGGAAGGCTAACGCCACCTACGCGAAGGTTGCCAAGGCAACGATCGCAGAGTGCAATGTTGCCACTTCACCTACGTACCTGCAAATTGAAAACGAAAGGTCGACAAAAATAATGTGTTGCATTTATTGTGCACACATTGCTAACTTGACCAAGCCTGGCACCTTCACGAAGGAACTGCACACCATGCTCGTGAATAAAATGTGGTTCCCGGAAAACTCTCCGTCAAACGAGGTTCTTCGAGTGAATCTCCAACCGCAGACCGAGAAGAACGGCCTAAAAGCTCCCCTTTCACGGGATCCTCGAGTGCAAGCTATGGCTGCTCGGCAGAAGGCACAAACGGACTCACAGACACACCCAACTACCCCAACAGAAGCACAAGTCGAGCGAAGGAAGCGACTGCCTTGAGGCCTAAGTAGGTGGAGCATTCGCCCCCACCCACCCTAAAAGTCCTCGCAGTCACGTCGCCTGAGTAGGTCCTCGTCTTCAAAGAATCGGGGTCTCAGGTACATGTACTACTCGAGGATGTTAAACCTCAGAGTATATGCTGCCGAAGGGAACCAGTTTCTTGACGACGCAGGCCCAGAAGATATTGTCGATGGCCTTAGGGCAGGACAATACAAATGGAACTACGAGGCTGACATACCTGAAGACCTGGTAAAGCAGGTTCTCTTCCACGACCTTTTCCAATTCTCAACCGACACTTACGTTGTTCTCAAGGACGCAGAGTTCCGTAAGAAGAGATCTGGCACGGGGAAGACTCCTCCGTCCTCCCCCCAGGAGCAAAAGTGGACCGAGATTAGAACACTCCTCGCCATAACATCTACGCTACATTGCGAGTGTAGTATCAAAAGCTAGCCAAAAATGGAAGAAGACCTTACCAGAACGGTAACATCAACCCTAACATGTAACACTCTTACCGATTATGACAACCCAATTTACGACAACTTTCCACCGAAATTTGACTTACCGTAGTAGCGAGTTTTACTAGTTACTACAAAAGCTTGAATGCCAACCAATTATAACCCCCAAAGCAACACAACACGAGACTAACATAGCCAGAGCTACCCTTCGACCAGGGTCTATTCATCCCTGCTCTTGCGTGCTATATTTTTACTATACTATCTTCTTTTGCTGGAGATACCCTTTAACCAGGAAAATATACCCACTTCAAACTTATACTAAACTTAACTTTACTATCCTTTTCAAAACCCTTTCACGACTATACTCTCTTACTTTTGCTCTATTAATCCTCTTTACTTCCTAACTTGTTATGGCCAATGTCCTAATGAACTGCCCACTCCTGGAGACTCAGGAGAGCCAGCCACAGATGCACCCAGCCGGCAGGAGGACTCTAGGCAGGATAAAGAAAGGGTTCGTGTATCGAATCGGACCTTTTCCAATAAGGACTCGAAAGCGAATGCGTCACCGGTGCGTTCTGCAACCAATAGTCCCCGGAAGTAGAGCCATACGGCTATTCTCAAGAGGATTCTTTCATCAATCGTAGCTCCAGTAGCTTATTCAAGGTACGTCCGGAAGAGAAAATCTTTCACTTGACCCCGAGCTAACTGCGAAAAGCTGCGGAGGCTTGTCTCCGCCCATTTTCCTTTAGCTGTCTACCTTCAGAGCCCATGTTGGATGTGTCCCAGTCCACCTCTGTTTCCTTTCAGGGTATAAACGTTTCGGCTACCCACTCCACTTCCGAATGGCGACCGAGAAGTGTGTATACTCGATGCGATGTATCCGTTCTTTCTTGGTCTATCAATGCCCACTTTTAAGTTAGGGCAGTTCAGCTCCACCTTGATAAGAGGTATATATATATATATATATATATATATATATATATATATATATATATATATATATATATATATATATATATATATATATATATATATATATATATATTCCACCGTCAACCGACTGTGATGAAGCTGCCGTGCTTGCATTTTGAAAACCGGGAGAAGCAATGGGGAGGGGGGATGAAGCCACGATGTCTAGTGTACGCCCGATTTCTCTAACTTCCTGTGTACTAGTTGTGGGAGAAATTGATAAATATTATATTAGCTTATTTCCTGGTCAAGGAGTCACCTGCCTTCTGCACATTCTAAGTTCCTTATGTCCACTCCACCTCGGATGTTCAGCTCTGAATGGAGAGAACTATCTGCAATGCTTTCCTTCGTAGGGCGTACCGCCGCAGGAGAGGGATGATACCAGGTGGAGCGCACGTCCTCCTAACCCAAGTGGCGCCGGCAGCTAAGGAACATCTTTACAGGACCTGTGGCTTTATATTTTCCAATATTTTCAATACTGTGTACATTCATCGCTTTGCTTGCTGATCTCTCTTTACTGACCACTAGGAGGGTACCCTGTATATACTGCTATGACTGGTTCCTAGAGGAACGGAACGACCGCCCGGCCCTAGTATCGATAGGAAAGCTGGTGCGCTCTTCTTTATATTATATGCACATCTCTTTTCTAAGGGTATCCCTCCTTACTTCTCTTATATATGTTTGTAGAGCTAAACAGCTACCCCATGCCGGTTTGGAAGAGAGGCTTTAGAGTCTCTACTACGCAGGGTGGTACCCTGTGTAACCTGTAACACTTGGTACCTGGATGAGCTGCACGCACCCCTGATCTAAGCGCACGTCACTGGATTGACTTGAACTCTCTGAATGGGCCGTTAGAAGTTGTTGGTGCGCTTCCCTCCTCTCTCTTAGAGCTACTTTATTTTTTTTACTCTACCTCTTATCCCCTCAACCTTTTGTCTACCTGCACTTGATACCAGGAGGAACTGTTGTCACCTGGACAGAGTGCAAATTAGGGACACCCCACCACTGGGCTGAATTGAACTCTTTGACGAGGCTGGGGTAAGTTATTGGTGCGCTTCCTCCTCACCCTCTCTCGGCATTTTTTTTCTACGAATATCCCCTCAACCCGAGAGGGTGTGCAATCCATCCGGGTGCCATGTTCGGTTGGCTAAACATGATCCCTGGGTGGAATGTAGGCTGGGATATGATAATAATAGGTAATCACTCACCCTACTAGTTAGTGGATCTGCCTATTTCTAGTTCTCTTTATTATAAACGCTTTTCTACCCCCTAACGAACTTGCTTTTCTATCAACGGAGGTTCGGATGCCCGCCGCACTCTCGTCCCCATGGGTCCTTTAGTCGAGTGGCAATGTATACCGTGAGGTCCGTACCTAATACGAGGGCAGAATGCCCGCCTGGCCGAGGGAAGCATTAGGCACAGGGTGTGATCGGCCATCGAATCTGCTCACCTTCTTTTTTCAGTACACATATAAAGGGGGCTCGGTCGGCACCTTCTTTTATGTTCAAAACTAGAGGATAAATCCTCCTGAATTGTGGCTGGGGTTGTCAAGGTCCATCTTAGCTCGAACCAATAGGCCGAGTAATTTTTTGATCCCATGGAGACTTCTTTTAACCTCCCAAGGCATTGAGAGGGAATAATAATTACTGTTTATGCAGTCGTTTTTTTATCTTCTTATATTATGGCTACGGATGAAAGGAATAGTGGGCGACCGCAAGCGCGTGGAGATCCGCCTCCAAGCGCGGCCTCGCCCTCCCTAGGTGTCGGGGATGAGGAGGAAAACAAGATACCCCTTTGAATCCCTGAGGGGTTCCTCTCCCACCATTTCCATGCAGTAAAGGAGCTTCCCCTTTGCCATCTTTGGAGCCGCCGTCGGGCGGCTCCACTTCATAAAAGGATGTGCCCTTCTGGTTTTCTCAGGTACCCCTCCAACTTACTTCTAGGGGAGAGGAAATATACTCCTCTCCTATGTCTACGAGTGAGGTGGCTTCTGCCTCGTCCGCTATTTTGGAGTCACCCTTGGACGACCCCATCTCTGCAGTAGCAGCGGTTTCCCCTTTTCCTTTCTCAAGGGACTGGCTAAAAAGCTGGCAGGTTGCCCAGAATCGACCGGGGGGAGGGGAAAAGATACAACCAACCACCTTAGAGGCGCAAGGGTCAGCGGGGCCCTGCGGGCCGTGCCCACTACTGTCTTGCAGGCTTGTATTTTAAGCTTGCAAAGGCCGACGTGCCTGCCCCCACCCTCTCTTCATCAATGGAAATCGCTTCGCTGACCCAAGACCACACGAATGAAGGGTCCTCGAATGGGAACTGTGATACCTTAAGGGTAGATGGTTAGTTGGAGGCCCCCATGAGCTGCATATGTTCCTGCATGTGACCCCTCCACAGATGACAGGATCTTCCATGGGGCGAGCCTTTGCTGGGTATCAAACACCGAACCTGAGTCCGCCGCTGCGCAAGCTTCTCTTAGGGCGGATCGGGCCCCGGAGGGCTCACAAGAAAAGGAGTGACCCACCGACCGGTACGCCTTTCTCTATTTCGGAGAAGAATCTTGCTGAGGCCGGTCCATCCAGCCCTGGGGCACTTCTGGGGAGGGAAAAGCAGGCTTACTCCCCGCTGACCTCTCCAAAGAAGAATAAGGGAAAGAGAAAGATAAAAAAGACAAGGCAGTCCCCTCCCTCAGAAGGAGCTCCGGGGACGGACGGGTCCGCTGCCACTTCGACCAGGCGACCAAGCCAAGATCGACACGTCCGGCTCCTATGCACCTCCGGGCGGGAAGGCCCAGACAAAGACCAAAGTCGCAAGTGCACTGAGTGGAGCATCGATTAAGTCGGGGCCCCTCACTCAGAGACTGTCAGCGTTTTTGAACCCGCTGGCTTCAAATGCGTTCTGGTTTTCACCCCCACAGATGACAGTATGTTGGAAAAAACACATGCTTCATCATAGGAGACCATTAGCTAGCTACTTTGACCGGTAGAGAGCAGAAAGTGGCCTGATTCTTGGACGGGCGACCTCTGGAAAATGCGTCGGACCCTACCGAGGCGGCCATGATTACTATCCTTCGAACACTCAGTGTCTCGCCGGTGAGTGTGACGCCGCACTTACGCATGAACTTCGTGAGGGAAAAATGTCGAGCGTGTGATGAGAAAAAAGGAGCAGGAGCGGTCATTTTTTGGCCGCCTGCTCTCTTGGCTCTCCCCCTGTGATAGGAAAGTGGGAGCGACACTGCTACTAAGTGTAGGCCATGAATGGTCTTTTGCAGTCTCCTTCTTTTCTTATGTTCTTAAGTTGGAGTCGTTCAAGGGCGGCTCCAAAGAAGAGGATAATGGGAAAACTCCCGAACCCTTCAAGAAAGGAGAGAGAGAAGCGCTCTCTCCGCTGGAAAAAGGTTGGAGCGGTCCCTAAGAAACCAAAGGGAGGAAGGACCACATCCTTTTCAGACGTGGAGCTTCCCGAGAGCGGCTCCAAATATAGCAAAGGAGAAGCTCCTTTGTGGACATGCGGATGGTGACGGGGGACGCCCTTCCACCCGTTGAAGTTGTGGCTTGTTTTACCTCGTCTTTCCCAGCACCTAGGAGAGACGAGGCCGCCCTTGGAGGCGGAACTCCATACGCCTCCCGTCGCCCACTATCCGTTCATTGTCGCTCACTATGATTAGAATAAAAAAGGAAAATAAAATATGGAATGTAGATACTGATACTTCCCGGTGCTTCGGTAGGTTATGAGTGAGCTCCATCGAGTCAGAAACTTCCAAAATGTGATCATTTACACATACTCGGCCCACGGGTATTCCCTAATAATTTACTCTTGATCTATTTTTCTTCATATCCACAATTATTTTCTAGGGCTAAATTCAAGAAAAAAGCTTTTAGCTGAATTCTTTTCATATACCGTAAAAACAATCCTCACCTCTTTTCTTTTCATCTAAATTTCCATTTATATACTCAAAAATACCACCCCCCAAAAAACCGTATTGCCTTAATTTTCACTCACATTATGAAATTCACGATTTTTTTTTCAGTGAGTAAAAAGTAAGTGGGAAAAAAAAATGGTAACTCTAAGAAATTACTTGGGCAAAAGCTTCATAATACGAAAAATAGCTCTAATAGCTGGGGAGTTTTCAAACTCTAAATTAACTCTTAGAAATAACTTTAATTAAGAGCTTTGAATTGAAAAAACTGCCCTATGATCTAAATTTTCAATCTTTAAATAAACCTTTAGAAGGAACTGGTATAAAAGTATTTAATATACGAAAAACCATCTGTCTCATAATAATTTACTCTTGGTATGTTTGTTCAGATCGATCCTTATTTTCTAGGGCCTAAAGGCAATAAAAAACATCGTAATTCTAAAAAATACGAAAAAAATCCTCAAATTTCATTTTTTTTTAATCTGAATTTTATTTAATATTTTCATGTTGCTTTACTGGTTTTTAGGAGATGGTAGCTATTTCTTCCCGCTAAAGATAAAAATGGAAAATCTATTTTAGAAAGAAGTTCAATGAAAGATTCGAATATATGAAAAAAAAACAACTTAAAGTTCTATTTTTTCAGCACGTGTCATTAAAGCGTCTTTTCCAATGTGTGTCGAGACGGAAGTGAAAAGAACCGAGTTCTCTGCTCTCCTGCGCGCGGGTCACAACAAGTCCGACATCACCAAGAGTCTCAACGTCAGCCGAATGACCGTCCACAGAGTCGCGGAGAGGCTCAAGAACGGGAAGGACCTCAAAGATCGACCTCGTTTGGCTGTGGGAAAAGCCTTCGAAAGTGCTCCGAAGCTCAAAATGACTGCACTCGCGATGAAGAAGAGCATCTCGGTGGCCACAGTGCCCAAAGCCATCAAGGAGGAGGGCGGCAATAGCTTGAGGAGCGTGAAAAGGCCTCAGCTCACCGACTGCGCATGCGAGAACAACGTCGGGAGCGCCGCCGTCGCTTTCTCAAAGACTTAAAGAGTCATAGCTATTAAAGGCTCATTTTTTCTAATGAAAAAGCCTTCACAGACGATCTGGTCATCAACGAGCAGAACGACCGCGTATTAAGTTTCGGTCAGGAAATCTTCGAGGTCTGCTACGTATCCACGACCAAGCACCCGGGGCCTCCGTGATGATGTTCAGCGTCGTGTCTTTGAATGGCGAGAAAATGCCATCGCTGTGGTTCGCTACCGGTTACAGGAGCATCTTGGAAATGAAAGTCCTGACCTGGGTGAGGAAGATCACAAAGAGGGCGGACTAAGTCTTTCAACCGGACGGTGTACTGGCTCACACGGCGAAGGCTGTGCAAGAGTGGCTGTTGTCGAAGGACTTTTGGCGCTGCAGTCGCCAAACCTCAACAGCTAAAGTATTCCGTTAAGCGCGTGTGGGCTAGCATGAGGAAGGACTTGGTGCGCGGCTTTCAGGTCTCGCATGGAACGTGTGCTTGCCGCCGAGGACGGCTACATTGATTTACTATTACAATTTAAACACATATTTATATGTTAAAACAATAAAAACATGTCTAACTGCATCAAAACTATAATTCTGTACTTTGTTGAGGGCGTCTTAACAAGTGTACCAGGATTTATGCAATACCTGGGTATAAAAAGAGGAAGTGCTGCTCTCTAAGGAGGACCATGGGCCACAAGCTCTATTAGGCTCTGCATCCCCCCCTCCCTTATTTAATCCAAGGATCATGACTTTCTAGGGAGCCGGCATCCAGTTCCCTGAATCTTCAAATTGTAAGCTGGTGTACTACCTCCACCCCCCAAACCTAGAGAACAATAATAGACCACTGGCCTATTAATTATCTGGTTGGGTTCACCGACGCATTGGATGTTCGAAAGGAAGCGCCCCTCTCAAATCATACGGAGAACCCAAGGTCCCCCGCCTCAAACGGCAGGGCCCATCCACGAGAGAGGAGAGTGGCTCGACGGGAAATACACCCTAGCCTAACTCTATATCTTGGCAGAGCTCTCATAATGGGGCACAAGAACACGAGAAGTTAATGGTAGAAAAGAGTTCTCCCTCATCCAGAATTTGCCCTAGAGGCGTCTGAATCCTCCATATCGGAAAGGAGCACGAAGAGACAGGTACATCTGGTTTCAGGAGACAAGAGGGTGCAAATCCCGCTCTAACTCTTCTAAGAAAATAAATAAGAGATAAGAAGAACAGTGGATATCTTCCTTCCGAGGTGTGGACAATATAAAAAAAACTGGTGCAACGAGCAAGAATGTGGCGAGTAGAACCTCGGAGATGTCGAAACCCCTCATTGAGAGGCTGCAAGGCGACTTCGAGCCTGCCAGCTTCAAATGTTTCATGGTTATTTGCTCTAATGACTGTAACAAGTTGTCCAATAAACATCTGCTTCATCAGCGTAGGTTATTAGCTAGAGTTTTCGGTGGAGAGCTGAACGTCATTCGTTTCTCGAATGGGAGCCTTGTGGTGAATGCGGCCGACCTTGAAATGGCAGCCATATTGAACGCTATTTAAGCACTCGATGTCTCGCTTGGGCAGGTGACACCGCACTATACGATGAACCTCGGTTAAGGAGTGGTCTATGGAAGAAAGTTGCTGGACTACTCCCTAGAAGACATCACGGGAGAGCTTCCAGATCAGGGGCCAGTCAAGGTTGAACGTGAGTTAAAGCAGGAGGAGGGGCTCGAGACCTAATCCTACATTTTTCATCATATTTAACCGAGATAGGTTTCCTGATTCGTTGTGAGCTGTTTGGTATCGATACTGTGTAAAAGTATTCGTGCCATTACACCAGAGATGTCATCACTGCCATCGCTTCGGCCATACTAACCTGACCTGTAAACATTTCCAGTAGGCTAAACCAGAAATATGTGCTAGTTGTTCCAAGTACGTACAAGATAAATCTATGGTGTAAGTTCAAGTATGTGAATTGTGGCAAGTCGCAGCCTGCTTTTTCTAGGCATTGCGACTTGTATTTGTTTGAAAAGGAGGTGGTAGCACTCCAAACTTCAGACCCAAATTCGTTGCGGCTAAGTACTGGTCCTGTGACGATCTGGGCGACCAGGCACTTCCTAAACATTTCAAGCTAAATAAATACCCTCCCCTCATGGCTTTTTAGCGCCTATGAGCACGGTAGCTCCCTCGTCCAATAGGAACCCTTCTGTGTGATCTACCTACCCCTGACGCCACTCCGAGCCGGCTGGTAGCTCAAATAGAGTACAAAAGAGGCCAAAAATTTGGGGACACCTGGAATTTTTCTTATTCCTTTGCTATGTCTATGAATATGTTGATGTATATTTGCATGCATGTGATAATTCATCTGAGGTCAAAATAAAAGTATAAACTTCCCTATACTTTTTTTTAAATATTTAAAATCGCGATGCTATTAAAATGTATGAAATCCTAGTATAAGTATGTGATATGTTACAGTCAAAATGTCTTCATATAATACATGATATTTGTTGATTAATATGATATTCCATGTTGACAGAGTCAGAAAATAATATGATAATGGCGAAAAACATGTAAATATTCCGTGGAGGAAAGAAGTCTGATCGCACGCTGCACGAGGAGATTCAACTGTCGACAAATCGCCCGGAAGGTCGGCGGATCACATTCTGGTGTTGCAGAAGCGGTGAAGAGGATCCGTAAAAGTGGGAAAATCCATGACCAACCTCGTTCTGGACTGGACAGAGAGCGGTCAAGTTAATGGATCCGTCATAACAGTCCGTCGCAGACAGTTTGTATAAATCCTAAATTCTTGTATAGCCCTCCAGAAGCCACTGATCAACCTTCAGCAGAAGCAACGTTAACTGGTTTGGGCACATGCTACCGAAACTAGACCATTCGTCAGTGGGAACGGGTCTTATGCTCCGACGAGTGCACGCTGCAGTTATTCTCAACCCTAGGCAACGTTAGAGTCCCCAGGAGGCCAGAGGAACAGTGGAATCAAGAGTGCATAGTGCCATCGGTAAATCATGGTAACCGCTCTGTAATGGCATGGAGATGCATATCAAGTTCAGGCGTGGGTAGCCTCGCCGTTTGTGAAGACACCATGAATTCAGAGAACCAAGCTGTCCTGAGAGTTTAAATGCTGCCCAAAGTCGGAGAGCTCTCCAGAAATGCTCGGAATGTGATTTTCCAACGATACAATGCCCGATGTCCATCACGCAATGTTTCTGGGACAAGATATTATCATGGTCATGGAGTGGCCACCTCAGTCTCCAAATATGAATCCACTGGAAAACCTCTTGCATGATCTGAAAGATGCCGTAGGCCATCGTCAGCCAACCTCTAATGAGAAAGTGAAGGCTGCCATCACTGCAGAGTGAGCCAGTATCACACCCTCGTGAAGGGCATGCCCAGGGACTCTCGACACGCTACTGAGCTCCCCTTATCTGTTTGGTGATGCTGTAATTTTCAAAGAGCTTCATCTTCTCATATGTTATATGTTACGGATTGTTACATGTTTTGGCAAATTTTGTATTTTGTTCATTCTTGTTGATTATTTGGGGTATATATTACTTATTGCTGCTTATTTCTCCTTATTTCATCGTTATATTCATATTGATATTCAAATAAAACTTTATGACCGTACATCTATTTAATTTTCTAAACTTCGGAGGTGTCCGAAAAGCTTTGGCGATGTTTGTAACCCCTGTCACGTTGTGATTTGTTAGTCCTGTTTTTTTGAAGTTTTTTGGGGGGGAGGGTACCTTTTAATACAATCTAAAGGTTAACTAGTTTGTAATCTCGCCTGTTGTTTCCTTTCTGTCCGTCGCCGGAAAGAACCTTTATAAAAGGCGCCTTCTCTTCCCTATCCAATTCACGCTCTTCGCCGATTCCCATAGCTCTATTTATGCATTGCTCCACTAATTCTATCCCGATCCTTAGTTCCCCGAGATTCGATTGCTTTTGTACGAGCTTTCGACCTCAGACAATAAGGTTTTCACCTTTTTTTGAGTGCAACCCCCCCGACGTTTGGGTGCCTGTTAATAAAGCAGGGGACCAAGCTTCTCGATCGGCCTCCAGCCACGCACGCCCAGTTCCCTTCCTATCCACGGATGTCTTTCCACATGTGAACGAAGACCTCGGTGTACGATGGATAGCTGCTTCAATATATCCTCTTCTCTCCAAACCTACAACAATATAACCCCCCCCCCCTCCCTGGCTTACTGGGGTTCGTCCATCCATCGCTATCGCCAATAAGGCGGTGCTGATCCGCCCACACCAGGGACACACTAGGCTAACTCATGGATATCTTATGTCCCACGATCTCCCTCCTACCTGTACCACTTACTGTACTGGACACACCCTTTTGGGTGCCTCGTACACTACATCCCTACTCGTTAGAACATTATGTTTAATCGTGGCCGATGGTCCCATGTACTCCGCAAACAATCTCTTCTTCCTCTCTACCACTAAACTTCTCCCCTTGAACCATTTGCTCATTCTTTCTCCCCCAATTTCCCGGAACCCACTCCCCCTTTTCCTAAAACTCGACAGCGAAAAGTCTGGTTGAGTGAGATACATAGGCGTTAATCGACAGTCAAACCAACTTCCGTCACTCCCTTTTCTCTCAAACACATAAATAATCCATCTTTTAAGCTGCCTTTCACCACTTCTCACACAGCACACTGGTATTCTCTGAATATGTTTCTCCTCATCCATTCTTCTAACATGTCTATACCACTTCAGAACATTGCGTCATTACCTCTTAGCTATCCATCCTTTACTCTACACATCTCTCTCGAGTTCACATCCACCACGAAAAGAAGATTGTACTTTCAGGAGTGGAGGAATTGACTTACCAGTGAACAAAGGCCCTTTTGGCGTGGACGAATTGTCTTACCAGTGAACAAAGGCCCTTTTGGAGTGGACGAATTGTCTTACCAGTGAACAAAGGCCTTTTTGGCGTGGACGAATTGTCTTACCAGTGAACAAAGGCCTTTTTGGCGTGGACGAATTGTCTTATCAGTGAACAAAGGCCCTTTTGGCGTGGACGAATTGTCTTACCAGTGAACAAAGGCCCTTTTGGCGTACATTAGATCGAACTTGTGGTCGAGGCGAGCCCAAGCCTCAGCTATGGCGGTCGTATTGGACAGCATACAGACAGCCCGGGACACCTTAGCCAAGTCTCCCCCGGGAACTACAGTCGGCGGCTGGTAGTTGATACCAACCTGAAAATATTAATTTAATTTGTTTCTTATTAGTCTATTTGTAATTATTAATATTACTATTATTAATTATTATTATATATATTATTATTATCTAGCTATTTAGTGTTAAAAAAATTCATGAGGCACTAAGAATGTAGAGAGCTTGCAGGAAAAAGAAAACCTTCGATTCCAAGCGCTTTCCTTTTTGTTTAAGAAGGCCTCATTCAGGGAATCAATTTGTTTTCTTTTTCCTGCAGGTATTCTCCTTTGGAGATACTTAGTTATTAACTTAAAATTTAAAATCAAATACCACAGAGAGCATATATGGCTGGAAGTATGTGAGGGGAGAGTCTTTAAGCAAGTGGTAAAGTTGGGAGAAGTGAAAGTGTGTAGATGATACATAACCCGAGGAGTCAAAAGAGGCGATTGCTTGAAGTAATCTAAAGGGTGAGCAGCCTTCTAGAATTTACCTAAGAAGATCCCACTGCGAGTGTTGGGGGGGGGCCTTTTTTTATTCCCTTTTGATGGCCCCAGCAGGGGCATGCCCGCCTAAATTACGGACTATCATATTTTTAGGCTACTTTAAAAGTAAAAACAAACAAGCCGATAAAGTAAGACAAAAAAAAACAACAGAAAAAGGCCACTTTCATGTGCGAGAGGGAGTCCCGCCTCCCCCAGTGGCCTTAACCTGAGGCCCACCTGCTTCAGGAACTCAATCACACCTCAGTACGGTGTGCAGGAGTCCCCACCAAGGACTCGGGATAGTCAGTAGCGACCCTACCGCTAGCAGGCCTGGGTACTACCCACGCCGTTCCCCCAAACAAGAACATTCAAACAAACTATTTGGGAGATGAACAACCTTGGCACAAAGGTTCAGGGCATCGCATCATCAAATGAGCCACTACGTCCTGCCAGTGGGTCCGATTCAGAGGAAAAGAAAAATGACCTAAGACCGTCCACGTATTGTGGTGTTGACCCATGATAAAAGTTTGGGTGTAATGTCGAGCAGCTTTAAAATCCGGTCCGTCGTCTCCCATTTTCTTTGCTATGCAACCCGAAGGGATGTCCTGATTTCTACCATTTAGTTATACTTTTTAGTCAGAGTAGAGAAGCGCAAAACGTTGGTCCGGTTGGTCAATCTATGCATAAAACCTGGCCCACTCATTTTTCGCACCCCTATATGTCCATGAACCTAGTAGAAGACAATCCTACAATTCGCAGATGCCATGACATCGCGAATACTGTAAACTAGGGGATGCAGAAGTTCCAATGACTCTAGAACACAACGCGTTTTGTGAATCGCTATAAATCACAATTAGGTTTCGGAAACAGCGCTGCGCACAATCACGGCGCACATTTCTGCCGTGAAGATAGAGGCAGTATGCGGAAGAGATCCGCCTGGTTCAAACAAGGAGGCGGTAACATAGAAGCCAACTTATTCAGACTTGGAACCATCCGGAGACACCGAAACGGCCCCAATGTGACACGATACGAGTTCCAAGAAATACTGGCTTACCCGTAACAGTGTATGTCCTGAACGCAGTACTCCCCGTGCTGTAGATTGTTTGGGAGGAGAGGCGTGACGACAAATATTTAGATGGGGTTTTCTCAAGGGTGTCATATTTGGCAGAACCAATGGCGCCACCTGCCTAAGAGTTAGACCAAGCTCTCGAATCTGTTTCCTAGACCTAAACCTGAAAGGCTTAGTGCATGATTGGCGCCCCAGTTGGCTACTGGCGGCTCTCTATGCGAGACATGCCCAAGGTACCGGTCGCCAAGCGGAGAGCCGTGTGGTAGTTTGAATCCACCGTCCGCAATGGGCGTTTGGCTGCAAATGAATAAAATGCATATCCTTACTCTAGCTTAGAGAGAACAAAGGAGCAGAAAAACATCAACAGAGTAATACTATCAACACCCAAAGTGTTGAACACTACCTAGCGAAACATATCAATGACACGTGTAAAGGAGATCCTAAGTCTGCGAATATGCTCCTCTAAGGTCAGGCGTTGGTCGAAAACAAGGTCAAGGAAACGAGGCTAATCTACCACATCCGGGCGCACCCTATTTAGAATCAGATCCATGTGAAGCCGTGAAAGGCAATGGAATTGCACCACTTTAGTCTTGGTCAAAGAAAACAAAAACGAAATGTGTGGTTCAGAGCCTGTTTGAGTTGCTGCACTAAGGTAGGCTTCTTGGCCGCACCAAAAGAGATCGAAAAGTATTCTACGAAGAGTGCAGTTAAAACATCTTTCGGTAGTATCGAGGTGATACCATTGATGCTCACGGCAAAGAAAGTGATGTTGAAGACACTTGACTAAGGGCAGGCACTGTTTCTGGCCTATTGGACCAGAGAGAACCTACATCCCAACCCGTATGCGTATATGGCGATCTCATAGAAGCTCAGAAAAAAATATTAGTAGGGTATTTCCTTGCCCTTATGGTCTGGAGGGTCTCCATGGTACCTTATCGCACGCAGGGCTTCTCTAAATCAAAGAATATCGTGGCGAAGTGCTGTTTGAAAAGGAAGGCCTCGAAAATAGCCCTTTCCAACTTGAGCAGAGCATTCAACATAAAGTCCAACTTGCGAAAGCCCTACTGTGCATGAGACAGGTGATTTTGGTTGTTTGTAAAAATAAGCTAACAAAACATTAGCTATTTTCTCCATCAACCTGCACACGCAGATCCTGATGTACAAGCTAACAAAAACGCCATTTATCGCTCACCAGGTATTGAAGCATGGCGGGCGGGATATCATATGTTGTACAAGCTAACAAAAAACGCCATGCATCGCGGTATCCCCGCGATTCGTAAATAGGTCATTGAAGGGTTCTCCGCCTCTGGATGTAAAGTCCAGTCGTCGGAATTCTACGACCGTGCGACATGTTTTAAATGCTGCTGAAGAAGAATCCAGGCAGGAGAAAGCGGTCGCGAAGGACTACGCCACAGACGGTAGTCCTCGATGACGGTCTACTCTTCTTGGAGGACGGGAGGGGTTCATGCAAGATCTTAACCCGAATCCTTTTGATACGCTTCCATATTTCGGCAAAAAGGTTCCTCCCATTGATTGGAGACAGGTATGTACACCAAGAGGAGCGGCGAGCGTGCTTCGAAGCAAACGGACGACGCTTATAGGCATATTATTTCTTTCTGAAGGCCGTCTCACACTCAGCCAACCACCATGAGAAGCGGACGGTGTGCAAAACGGCCAGACGTTCGGGAAATAGCAATCAGACCCGATGATGGTTAGAAGAAGAACTCAACGGCCTCATTAACCGACCTAAGATTCTCAAATGAGATATAGAAATCGGTCTGGGGTGGCTTCTTAAGCTGGTGTCACGGCAAAATATATATATTTGAATAGGAAAGTGATCGCTACCATAAAGGTCATCGACTCTCGTCCACCTAAAATCAAGGGGGAGGGGGGCATAGGTAAACAAAACCGTTATAAGGTTATTCGTGTGAGTTCATCCGCATTTAAGAAACCAATCTCCCGCTCTTCGATCAGGCCTGCTGGAACCCGGCACATCAATGTATACCACCCAGAGGGAGGCCTACCATAAAAAAACACGAGGGTTTTCCTATTAGAGAGATGAAAATACCTTAGAGTATTTGTATTTAAGAAAAGAAAAATCGATCAAGGGTATTCGTATTAATTAAAATAATAGAAAAAATACAGCAGCAGCAACAACAACAATGCGTATTCAATTTAAGTAAAATCAAAAGCAAGCGACGGTATTCGCATCAAACAATGAAACCAACAAGGGAATTAAAACTAAGGGAAGCCAAACCCAACTAGGGTATTCGTAATAAGAAAAGAAACCCCAAGGATGGTTGTTGCATTAAAAAAAAAACAGCGAGTGTATTTGCACTAATGAAAAGCAAAAACCAACGAAGGTATTCGCAAAAATGAAAAGCAAAAAACAACTATGGTATTGTTTTGAGGAAAAGCAAAACCAATGAGGGTATTCGTATCATGGTTATGCAAAACATGAGTTCTCGTATAAGAGAAAGTAAGACCGAATGAGGGTATTCATATTAAATAAAAGAAAAAAAATAGAGTATTCGCATTAAGAATGAAAACCAACGAAGGTATTCGCATTGAAGTGAAGCAAAAACCGACGACTATTCGTATTAAGGAAAATAAAATGGTCTCTGTATTAACGAAAAATAATAACCAAAGAGGGTATTCGTATTAAAGAAATGAAAAAACAACTGGAGTATTTGTTTTACGAGGAAACCAACCCATTAAGAGCAATCATTAAAGAAGCAAACATCAACGAAGGTATTGTAATTAAGGAAATGCTAAAAAACAACTAAATTATTCGTGTTAAGGAAAGTAAAAAAAAAGGATGGTATTGGTATTAAGAAAAAAAAGAGTGTTCTTATTAATAAGAAGCAAAAACCTACTAAGGTATTCGAATTAAGTAAAAGTAAACACCTACTGAGGCATTCGAATTAAGGTAAATTAAAAACAACTAGAGTATTCGTATTAAGGAAGAACAAAAACTAAAGATGGTTTTCGTATTAAAGAAAACAACGTGATTCGTTTGAATAAGCAAAAAAAAAAGAAGGGTATTGGTATTAAGGAAAAGCAACCAGAGTATTGGTTTTATAGAAAAAAACAAATATTCGTATTCAAAAAGTTAAGAAACAACTAGTGTGTATTAACGAAAACTAAAAATCTGCGAGGCAATTTATATTAAGGAGAAGTAAAAACAAATGGAGGGTATTCGCATTAACGAGAAGTTAAAACCAACTAGAGTTATTTACATTAACGAAAATCGAAATCCACCAAATTAAGTATTCATATTAACAAAACAACAAAACAACCAGATTGATCGCAATAACGTGAGACAAAGACCAACTAGAGTATTCTCATTAAAAGAAAAAACAACGACAGTATTCGTATTAAGAAAATCTTTAAAAAACGAGGTTAGTCGTATTAAGGAAAAGTTAAACCGCACTATTCTTTTTAACGAGTACGAATTAAGAAAAGGCAAAAAACGAGATTATTGGTATTGAGGAAAGGCAAAAAAGTAGGGTATTCGTATTAACAAAAAGCAAAAACCGATGAAAATATTCGTATGCACACGAAGCAAAAACTAACGTAAGAAAACTATTAAAGAGAAACAAAAATAATAAACCCGAGAGAGTTCGTATTAAGGAAAAATAAAAAAATAGCTAGGGTATTCGTATTAAAGAAAAAACAAACACGTGTTCGTATTACAGAAAAACAAAACCCAACGATAATATTCGTATTAAGGGAAGCACTAACGAGGGTACTATCAAAAAAGAAAAATAGGAAACCATTCGCATTAAGGGGAAACAAACGCAGTAGGATTTAAAGACCAACGAATGTATCCGCATTAATAAAAACAACAACAACGAGGGTATTCGCATTAAGGAGAAGATTGCCAAACCAGGGAGTATTTTTATTAATGAGAAATAAAATCGATCGAAAAAACTAGGATATTCGATTTAAACCAAATCAAAAACAAATAAGGTATTCGCATTAAAGAAAATAAAAAGAAACGAAATAATTCTTATTAAGAGAAAGCAAAACCAAAATATGGTACTCGTATTAAAGGAAAGCAAAACACAGCGGTGGTATTCGTTAAAGGAAACAAAACCAATAAGGGTATTTGTACTAAGGAAAAGCAAAACCACGAGGGTATTCATATTAAAGAATTGCAAGATAGGCCCTTGTGGCTTTTGTCATCCGTGAAATTATGTTAAATTAAAACCCAACGACATATTTCACATTAAGGAAAATTAAAGCCTAACGAGGGTATTCGCATTAAGGAGAAGGCAAAGCGAGGGTATTGGCATCAAGAAAAAACAACGAGGGTATTGGCATTAAAAGGAAACAAAAAAAACAACGAAGGAATTCATAAGGAAAAGCGAAAACAAACGAGAGTATTCACATTAATAAAAAATAAGAAAAACAGCGAAGGTATTTGTACTAACGAAAAACAATAATCAAAGAGGTTATTCGAATAGAGGAAAAAAACAACATGGTATTGTATTAATGAAACACGAGGGTATGGATATTAAGGTAAAGCAAAATCCAACGAGGGATAAGCGTTTGAATACATATAGTGAAACCACATCACCTTGAACCCTGTGGGACACCAGTCGACGAATTGGATCGATCGCTTGTTCTTGATTTGAGCAATGGCCGCATTTACGTCCTTGGGAACCACGTCCCCACGGTACAGAAGACAAACAGCCATGTATTTACCCAACCGAGGATCACACTTTACCATCTGGGACAAGAGGGAGGGGCATAATTAAACTTAGTATCGGGAGTTTAATACAACTTCGTTAAATTGGGTTGAGAAAGTTTAAGGTGTTTAAATATGAAGATAGAATTTGATAATTTCATCAAAAAATTGATAAATAAAGTAGATGTAACATTGTTAATAAGACATTTTCATGAACAACATTCTTATCTGGTGGAAATTCATCGAGAAATGAAGAAAGAGGTAAAAAAGACTTATATAAGTTCAAATTTGAAACGTCCATCGATGAAATGAAATAAAGGATTTTGCACGCCATCTGGCGGGGAAACTCATTGAAAAATGAAAAGGGGTCAACTTTGCCAATTACTGGAGTCTGAAGTATAGATATAATTATAATACAGACGAAACAGCTACGAAATATTAATTATTGTACAGGGATTTAATGAGTTCCAGAGCCAATAATGAAGTAGTTCCCGGATTTCGTGAAATATTTTATCCAGTGAAATTAAAAATAGGAAATTCTATTATGTCTTTTGTTTTACTCAAATAAAACTTCTTGCACCTGAGTGCCGAAGAGATGCAATAGGCCTCGTAAAATTTTAGGGTATTAAGGTACCGAATGACAGATTACATTTTGCTATGATTATGAAATAGACATTTTTTTTCCTAGATGGTTGCATTACATTTACAATATTTTAGGGTTTGCATACCTGATTCGCCGGCTCAAAACATGATTTGGTAATTTCGGCTACAGAAAGTTGCTCGTGGTAGGCTCTCTCCGCAGATATGACGGGAGCGTACGTGACCAAAGGAAAGTGAATCCTCGGGTAAGGAACTAAATTCGTTTGGAACTCTGTCAAGTCCACGTTTAATGCGCCATCGAATCTAAAGTGTATAATTTTAAGTAAGAAAATAATATCACTCTCAAATCTTGAATATCTAATTTTTAAATTATTGTCCCCTTTATTTTGTCTTGTGATAAGATGCTCAAAGAAGTGAAAAGCGATCCTTTCTTGCTTATACTATTTCGTAGTGCTCCATTAGCGTGCGGTCTACAAACACGCCAATTATTTGGGGTTTTTTTGTGTAGAATGTGTGCGAACCCAAAGTGATTCATTAATTAGTGTATTGTTTAAGACAGAACCTAACCTAAGTTAGTTTAGGTTTGGTTATATTCCGTTGTAGACAGTAGACTAGAGGAGCATGGATTTGGCCTACTTAAACCCCATTCACTAAGCTTTAAGAACGGCACTTAATGATCCATTGTCCCCAAATGGTGAGGTATAGTTTTAAATAAAATTGATTTAAATGGTTGGATAAAGCCTTTTATAACTAACTAATACAACCTGAATGGACGATATATTAAAGCACATCCCCCCCCCCCCATCCATCATGATGAAGGAGGTAGCTACTTTTAAGTTGGTAAAAAAGCGGTTACAGTGGAACTCTCAAAAGACTTAAAAAAGAGGCCAAGCCTTTTGGAAAAATGTCATTTAAAGTAGAAATGTATAACAGTAACATTTTTGACATGGTCATCTGCTTGGAAGATTATTAGGATGAAATAAACTTAAAGCTATTGCAAATACTCTTCAGAAGAATTGTTGATGAGAAAAGAAAAAAAAAAATTCACCGATCATTGAAATGACATTGGAGATGGCTTGGAAATAAACAAGATCTCCCAACACCTATTCTGACGGAACCTTACCGAAGAGAGGCCGTGATTGACGACACAATTTGACCAATGAGTCTGTTCAAGTTTGTATAAGACGGGCATTCGATGTTCATATTCCGACGACAGATGTCGTAGATGGCTTCGTTGTCCACCATAAAAGCGCATTCGGAGTGTTCCAACGTCGTGTGGGTAGTCAAGATCGCGTTGTAAGGTTCAACTACAGCAGTAGCAACCTTTAAAAATTAAAATATTGAAAAAGCGGTTGATGATTTTGAAGATAGCAAAGAAAAAAAGAGCATACAAAAAAAAACGGGATAAACAATATTCTGCTGGTATTAAAAAGCTATAAATGAACAGCCAGTACAACGAGACTTAGACTCTGGTTCCTTCCTGCGAGAAGGTTTAGTGTGGCCTGAGGGATGATATGGCAGCGGACACCTGTTCATGCCTTCCCAACCTCAACGCCCGCAAGTTAATCTTTCCTAATTGCTGAGCTTGGACAGGCTCGTGAGAATTGGACGCCAACCTGAGCCCGATCACTCCATCTAGTCTCCTATCTAAACTACTCTCGTACACAGTTTTACTTTCCCTTACTCTACCCCTTTTACGAACCTCTCTCACAAATATTTTACTGGAGATACTCTAGTTAGTTTCCGATTCCTAGTTTCAAGTCAACGAAGCCTTCGAGTTGAAAATATTTATGGTGAGCTGGGTCCTTTAACTGGGCATTCTTGTCAATGACGTATATCTACTAGTGTTGCAAACTCACAATGAGTTTGAAAATGTTATTAAAATAACGAAAGTACTATGTAGCTCCAATCAATCTTTATTTTCCCCTACGTGGTACAACCATATATATATATATATATATATATATATATATATATATATATATATATATATATATATATATATATATATATATATATATATATATATATATATATATATATATATATATATATATATATATATGAATATGTACCGCGGAAGGAAACTGAATAAAAGGCGGATTGGAGTTAGTACTTTCGTCTATTCGACATTTTCAAACTCAATGGTAAGAAAAATAAGACGCCCAGTATTTATAAAAAGCACGTTTTCCTATGATGTCAACATTTTAATGCTATCAGATAAGTCGGATTTTAGAAAAAGTGATAAAATTGGATCTAGCGAAATTTACTTTCCCCTATCTTAGGAACTATATCCCCTTCGCATATAAAAAATTCCCTTGACCTTTGCAATAAATTAAACAATATGAGAGTAACATTAGATCTGAGACTAGTCAGTTTTGATGTCACCTCATTATTCACCAAAGTGCCCATTGATGACTTATTAGACTTCCTAGCCTCTATTCTAAATGCTTATGACCTCCCTTCACCAACCAATACGATCATTGAGCTTATTTGTTTATGTATTGAAAAATGTAAATTTAGTTTCAACGGCAAATTCTAGGAACAAGTGTTTGGTATGGCTATGGGTAATCCCTTATCTCCTTTATTGTCAAATTTATATATGGAATTTTTCGAAACTAGGTTGATCCCCCCTCCTTGGTCTACTCAAATTGTTTGGTTCCGGTATGTTGATGATATCCTGGTAATTTTAAACAACAGTTTTGACATCGATAGTTTTCTTTTAATTGTCAACTCATTGGTTCCGTCAATTAAATTCCCCGTAGAAAAGGAAGTAAATAAGAGCCTTCCATTTTTGGATGTCCTAATAATTAAAGAAACACATAGATTTAAATTTACTGTTTATAGGAAACCGACAAATAATTTATCTTATGTCCATTTTTATTCAAGCCATGCCAAAAATATAAAATCTGCTGTTTTTTCCTCCATGTATCTTAGGGCTCTTCGAATATGTAGTCCCGACTATATAGATAAAGAATACACAAAAATTGAAGATATTGCTACCAATTTATGCTACCTAAAGTACTTTCTAGAAAAATGTATGAATATAGCCAAAAAAAGATTTTATAATTGTAAATTAGAGACAATAGAACCTCGTAAAAACCTATTCATTTTACCTTATCATGATAATTTTGTCTGTAGTGCCCAGTCTAAAACAACTTAATATTAAGGTAGCCTTTAAATTCAATCATACATTAAAAAATCTCTTAATAAAGCATAGCCCCAATAATGATAATAATGTAATTTACCGAAGTCCATGTTTAGATTGTAATTTATTCTATGTAGGCCAAACTTCCAAAAATGTTTCCATAAGGACCCAACAACACAAAAATGCAATAATTAAGGGTTATCTGAATAATGCCTTAGCTGTCCACAATTCCAAGATGGGACACGGAATTAACTGGCCAAAAACTGATACTATAATCCATAGTAATGATTTTATAAAGAGAAATATCCTGGAATCATTTTTAATCTCCCACACAAAGGAGAGTAATCTCAATATTAGCCCGGGGCTGTTTTCGCTAGATCCAATTTTAGCACTTTTTCTAAAATCCGACTTATCTGATAGCATTAAAATGTTGACCTCATCCCAGGGAAACGTGCTTTGTATAAATACTGGGTGTCTTATTTTTCTTACCATTGAGTTTGAAAATGTCGAATAGACGAAAGTACTAACTCCAATCCGCCTTTTATTCAGTTTCCTTCCGTGGTACATATTCATATTTATAGTTATCACGCGCTAACTTTCGTGATATTTCCCATATATATATATATATATATATATATATATATATATATATATATATATATATATATATATATATATATATACAGTGCCCCACAAAAGTTTACAACACACCATGAAAAACAGACGTTTATGTATTTGTAAGCACGATAGGTAAATGAAACTTTTATTACTGACAGGATATGTATTCAAACAATAAATTAAATCATCAGGACCATACAAAAACATCAATATAGTTTTTTGTTGAAGAAATACAATTAATTAGCAACGCAAAAGTTTACAACACATATCGATTTTTATCAATTACGCATAAATGTTCGAGAAAGAGAAACTTCTTACAATTTCTACAACGTTCTACATTAATCTACGCACATAACTTAGGGGCGATATGAGCTATCGCGTCAGTCTTTTTCAGACAGCGTCCTTTAAACATTCGCACGATGGGAAAACAGAAACGAATCGATCAAGATCTTTGAAAACGTATTGCAGACCTTCATAAAAGTGGCATTGGTTATAGAAAAATATCTCGTCAGTTAGTAGTTATAGAAAAATATCTCGTCAGTTAGTAGTTCCATTGAGTTCAGTTGGAACGATAATACGTCACTGAACTCTCAAAATTCTACTCTTCCTCTAATCAGTTCTGGCCGTCCTCGCAAGATAACCGTACGTGCAGGGAGATTATTAGTAAAAAAGGTCAGTAAAATACCCAAGGTTACTCTTAAAGAACTTCAGCGTGAATTAGAAGTGAGTGTAGTTACATTGAGTTGAGATACAATTAATCGATCGCTTTTAGTATGAGCATCTATCTACTCGCGGTCTCCAAGGAAAACCTTACTTCTTACAAAAAAACAGGTTCGTTATCATTTGAATTTTGCAAAAGAGTTTGTTGGTAAACCTGCAGGGTTTGGGGACAACGTACTTTGGTCGGATGAGACAAAGATATAACTGTTCGACTGTAATGGAGCTCCGAGGGTATGTCGAAAGAAAGGTATCGAATACGCACCGAAGAACAATACCCCGACAGTAAAATATGCAGGTGACTCAATCATGATCTGGGATTGTTTTAGTGCCGCAGGTGTTGGAAATATCGAAACCATAGAAGGAAGGATGAATGGAGAACATTATAGAAGAATCTTGAAGAAAAATTTACGTTCAAGTGTGGATTCTCTTAAATTGAAACAGGATTGGACCTTTCAACAATACAATGATCCAAAGCATACAGCAAAACTTGACAAAATATTGGTTTAAATTAAATGGTGTAAATGTTCTAAAATGACCTAGTCATTTCCCAGATCTGAACCCTATCGAAAATCTATGGAAGGAACTGAAGCTCAGAATCCAAAAAAGAGAACCAACAAACATGTCTGAACTGAAGAAAATATGCATTGAGGAATGGAGTAATATTAACACAAACACAGTTAAGAAGTACTTAGGATAATACTCTAAGCGGCTACAAGCTGTTAGTAGCAACAGTGGTTATGCTACTTAATATTAAGAAACGATTTAATATATGTGTTGTAAACTTTTGCTTTACTAATTAATTGTATTTCTTCAACAAAAAACTATATGGATGTGTTTGTATGGTCCTGATGATTGAATTTATTGTTTGAATACATATCCTGTCAATAATAAAAGTTTCATTTACCTATCGTGCTTACAGATACATAAGCGTCTGTTTTTCATGGTGTGTTGTAAACTTTTGCGGGGCACTGTATATACCCTCTCCGCCATCGAAATATTACTTCTAAGACACTACTGCAACGACACAAACAAATATTACAGGCTCTATTTGCTTAAAATGTGTGCTTCACTCTTATTCACAATTACTGAAATCACAAAATATGCGTGATTTATAAGTGCTTGAAGGATCCTAAAGGAAAGTGGCACAAAACAGCCAAAGCACTTTGGTGTTTGCATCTTTAAGCGGATCGTGACGCACTCAGGAGATTCAGACACGAAAGCGCTTTGGCTGTCGTGTGTCATTGTCATTTCAAATATTTAAAGCATTACACGTGTATTGAGGTGAAGATGGTGGCGATGATGATGATAAGTCATAGAAAGGAAGATGATCATAGGCGTACCTGAGGAGCTGGATAAATGGCAAACTCCAGCTTGCTTTTCTTTCCGTAATCCACTGATAATCGCTCCATGAGGAGAGACGTGAAACCGGAGCCGGTGCCGCCGCCGAAAGAATGAAACACCAAAAATCCCTAAAAATCAACGTATATAAATAATTAAAAATATTAAAAACAAAACACTGAAAAAGTGTAGTAGGGCACTCTTGAAGGGCCAGGGGCTAGTCATCGTTGGGGAGGGGAGTCTTTACTAACACATGCAGGTAGGGGGGGGGGGGATTACTGTTCCGAGTCAGGGTCAGTTTATTTTTAATCGGTTAATTTTGAGGAGTGATGGTGGTGGCGACTCCGTCCACGGCCCGACAGTGGGTCGGGGACCCTCACACCTATTTCAGGCCCCACCTCAGCTCCCCGGACCATCGCAGGAGCAGAACCCCCACCTCCCGGAGTCATTCCCAGAGATCTACCGGGCCCAGGTCTGTGTGTATCTGTGGGCAGTTGAAGAGATGTGTGGTATCGTGTATCTGTGTTAAGCATTTGGGGCAGTTTGGTGTTGTATGGGTGGTGGGAGATATTTTGTGCATGTATGACGTCAGGAGGAGTGATTTGCTTGTTCGTATCGGTGCTAGTGTTTTTCTGATCTGCTTTGTGAGTGTTTGTTCTGAGTTGTGTAGGGTTATGTGGTGGTGCACTTAATATTTTGTTGTGGGTTCTGTTTGTCAAGTATTGTTGTGTGATCTGAGAGTGGATTGTTTTCATGTTTTGCTTGATTATGTCTTTTGTTGTTGTGTTAGGGTATGTGTCTAACTTGGTGGTTTAGTTGTTGTTATCAAAAATAGTCTGTTTTTTTGTGTGTTGGTGATTGGGAGGTTGTCTGGTGATGTGGTGGAGGGGATGATTTGGATGTTGTATTTTCTGCCTGAGTTGTGATGCCTGTATTTTTAGGTGATTTCTGATTGGCATAATGTTCGTCTCGTCGTGTAGGTGTTGGGTGTTTGTGTCAAGAGTGTGAAGGGCTGTGTTTTGTATTGTCTGTAGTTTTTTGGTGTTGGTTTCTGAAATGATTTGGGAGAGCAGATTGGGTTGGCCTATTCTAGTGCTGGTCTTGTGATTGTCTTGTATGTGTTAATGAGTGTTTCCTTGGTTTTCCCCCAGTGTGTAGTTGTGAGTGCCTTGATGACTTTGAGTGTTTTCGTGGCCTTGACCCCGTAAGGAGCGCGGCGATTTGCCATCCTGGCCGCCGTGCTGACGGGATTCAGCGCTCCGTCCGGCCGCAGCTTAGCCTCTGTTCCTTCCTTCAGATAGCCTGTATATCTCCCCTACTTCCTCACTTCCCCTTCAACCTCTCCTACAACTTTCTCTGGTCAGCCTCTAATTTCACAGGGTAGATGCTGATCTTCTTCTCAGCCAACCGTCCAGGATCAGGGCTGAGGGGGGAGAGGACAATGTTCCCTAACCCCTGAGCTCCGGTCTGGGGTGGTTGGTTTTTAACAACCTGCTTCATCCCCACCCATACCTTCCTCACATCCCCTTTCCTTCTCACTTCACAATCTATATTTTTACGCCGTATCCAAGGTGGAGCCGCCATGCCTAGGGACTGCCAGACCATCAGGCACGAGGGGTGGTCCTGAATGGGGGCACCTTCCTCTGACAGGCCTGTACGCACCCCTTGCAGGGCGGGCTACTGCGAGGGGTGATCAACTATTGCATCCCATTGTAAATTTAGGGTCACCATGTCCAATGATGAGAAAACTAAAAATCTCCCCTTAATTTCCCCTTGTACATTGTCGGAGCCGCCCTCGGGCAGCTCTACAGAAAAAATGGAAGTTTTCCCCACTGTGCTTGCGCAGGGGAGCCTCCAAACTTCTATAACCGGAGAGGCTTACTCCTCTCCTACGCTTACGGGTGTAGGGGACTTACCCTCACCCCGTCTCTGGAGGTGCTTTCGGGCACCTCCCTTTTTCCAGCGGCAGTTCCTCCTTTTCTTTCCAAGGGGATTGCCAAGAAAGCTAGCAGGCAGCCCAGAGCCAACCGCTCCCCATTGAAGCGGCTCGGTAGGGCAAACCCCCTTAGGGGGGCGAGGGAAGCCAGGCCCCTTCGGTCGCTTCCCTCAAAGACCTGCTGGCAAGAATATTAAACCTTGCCGGGGTCAAGGCCTGTGCCTTCCCACACCTGACTAGTAACAATGATGCCAACGGGACCTGCGATTTCCTGGAGGGAATGACCAAGTGGAGGCCCCCTCTGAGATAGACATGGTCCTTGAGGCAACCCAGCCGCAGACGGTTGGACCTCCCATGGATGGGAATCCGGGCTCGCGCCAAGCACCGAACCCAAATCCGCCCCTATGCAAGGTCCTCCTCAAACGGCTAGGGTTTCCGAGGCAGTACAAGGAGGGAAGGGATCTCCTCCGCCTGGTGCCCCTACGACTGCCGGGATCTTCTCCATTTCGGAAAAGGAAGTGGCTGAGGCCGGTCCATCTGGCCTGGGGGCTCCTGCCGGCGAAGGGGAGAAGCGGGTTCATTCCCCGCCCTCCTCTCCTAAAAATAAAAAAATAATAAAAAGACTAAGAAGACTCGGGGCTCCTCTCCATCCGAGGGGGCTGCGGGGACGGATGGGTCTGCTGCCACTTTGGTATGCAACCAAGGCAAGATCGGCACATCCGGCCCCTCTGCCCCTCCGGGTGCGGAGCCCATGACTATGACTAAGACCAAAAGTGCACAGGGCGGAGCCTCGATGACATCGGGGCCCCTCATTCAGAGGTTACCTGGCGTTTTCGAGCCCGCTGGCTTCAAATGCTTCCTCGTTATTCGATCCATTGATGGCACCATGTTGGCCAAGAGTAACATGATCCATCAGAGGAGAGCATTAGCTAGTGTAATTGGTAGAGAACAGAAGATGACCCGTTTCTCGGATGGGAGCCTTCTGGCGAATGCAGCGCCCCTCTGAGGCGGCCAAGATAAGTGCTCTTCGGACACTTTATGGCACACCGGTGAGTGTGACGCCGCACTCTATCATGAACTTTGTGAAAGAAGTAGTTTATGGAAGGGAACTCGTTGACTACTCCATAGAGGACATCACCTTAGAGCTGGCTGACCATGGGGGCGGTCAAGGTCGAACGTGCGATAAGAAAACAGGGGTGGGCCTCGAGACCCACCCATACACTCTTCGTCACGTTCGACTGTGACAAGCTCCCTGAGTCGGTGCGTGCCGGTTGGTACCGCTACCGCGTGAAGGCATTCGTGCCACTGCCGCGGCGATGCTATTACTGTCAACGCTTCGGCCATACGAATCGCTCATGTAGACGTGCAAAGTCAGGGTCACCCGAAGTATGTGTAAATTGCTCCAAGGTCGCACACGATAAGTCCAAATCGTGTGTCAATTGTGGAGAGCCACAACCTGCTTCTTCGAAGCAATGTGGTGCATATCTCCTTGAGAAAGAAATCCTAGACCGTTCAGGCACAGGATCTACTCTCATTCCACGAGGCTAAGGACTTGGTCCTGGCGTGCCCGGCTCTGCCTGATCCGTCTTATGCCTCAAAGGTTAGAAAGACACCCTCTGCTCCAGGCCCATCCAGGGCCATCGAGCAAGGTTGTTTCCGCGCCCATTCGGAGTCGTTCGGTGGGTTATACTCAACCCGGGCACTCCTTTGGTAAAGCTGGCGGCACAAAGGGTTCACACCCAGCCCCGGCTAAAACCAGGGTTCTCCCTCCTTTCCCCAACGTGACCGTTGGGAAATCTGCCTCCGGGAAGCGTACGGCCATTCCCAGGAAGGTCTTCTGTTCGAAGAGGGCCCCCTCGTCTCCTCCGAGCTAGGCCTGAAGGGCATATTCCTTTAATGGAATTGCCGTGGACTCCGGGCCAACTGGGAGGAGCTACGTAGGCTCGCCTCGTCCCGTTCCCCGCTAGCTATTTTTCTGCAGGAGACCATGCTAGGCGCATGCCCCCTGCCCACCCTCCCGGGGTATAAGGGTCTTGCAACCCCACCACCACGAGATGGCCGGGCTGGGGGATGCGCGGTTTACACCCGCCATGATGTATCTGTTCTTCCTTTAACTTTAGATACCTCTTTTCAGGCAGTGGCTGTGCAGCTTCATCTAGATAGGAGGTATAATATAAATTCTGCGTACATTCAACCTTCAGCTGACTTCGACGCGGAGGACTTCTGCTGCGTCGTGGCACGGTTGCCGAGGCCATTTCTCTTGCTTGGAGATCTGAACGGCAGGCATCCTCTCTGGGAAGATTACTCAATAAATCCCAGGGAACAAGTCCTTGCCATTTTGATCGAAGAGCTTGAGATAGGTGTCCTAAATGTGGATGAGTTTACGTATCACTGTCTGAGAACCGCTTCATTTTCTTGCCTTGATCTATTTTTGTGCTTTTCGGATACACAGCCTGATTTCGATTGGAGGGTGGTCGATGACCTCCATTGTAGTGATTACTTTCCCATTCAAATATCATTTTCAGGGCAACTGTCGCCTGAGAGACCACCTCGGTGGTGCTTGGCGCGGGCGCGGTGGCCTGCATTTCAGGAAATAACTGAATTCTCTATCTCAGTTGACGAGTTAGGTCGGTAGATGAGGCCGTTGAGTTCTTCTCCGGTAACCTCATCGCCGCCGGCCTGACTACTATTCACAGAACGTCTTGCCGTTTTGCACGCCAACCACTCCTGTGGTGGTCGGCCGAGTGTGAGACGGCCCTCAAACTGAAGCGTTATGTCAACATGTGCTATAAGCGCCGCCCGAACGATTTCACTGTCGGTGAATTTCGTCCTGCTAGGGCTAGGTTATGGTATATTTCGAAGCACGCCCGCCGCTCTCCTTGACGGGCATACGCGTCTTCACTCAACGGGAAGATCCCTATGGTAGAGGTGTGGAGGCGAGTCAAAAGGATTCGGGGCAAGTTCTCGCAGGACCCCCTCCCGTTCTTGAGGAGACTAGGACCGCAATCTCGGACCCCGCGTCCTTGGCGGCATCCTTCGCGACCGCTTTCTCCGCATTCTCTAGCCGGGATGCAGCTCCGCCAGCATTCAATGCACGTCATGATGTCGCGGAAGGTCACCGGCTAGACTTTACTTCCAGAGGCGGAGAACCCTTCAACGACAGGTTTACTGTGAGTGAGTGAGTTGCGTTCCGCTCTTGCTTCGTGCGCCGACATCGCCCATGGTCCAGACGATGTCCCGTACACCATGCTTCGACACCTGGATGAGCGAGGCATGGCCTTTCTGTTAGATTTGTTCAACAGGATCTGGGTGGAAGGTCTTCTCCCAGACTCCTGGCGAATCGCTACTGTGCTCGCCTTTTGCACACCAGGGAGAGATCACTCTACTCCGGCCGGTTTGCGCACAATCTCTCTAACCTCTTGCGTGTGCAAGTTGATAGAGAAATTGGTAAATGTTAGATTATCCTTTTTCCTGAACAGCGGAAGCCATCTGTCTTCTGCACAGTGCGGCTTCCGTAAGTTCCACTCCACGTCGGATGCTCTGCTCCGACTGGAAAATTCTGTCTGCGAGGCCTTCCTTGCTAGAAAGCACTACGCCACGGTGTTTTTCGATCTGGAGAAGGCCTATGATACCGCATGGCGATACGGTATCATGGAGACTCTCCAAACGATGGGGGCGAGGGAACGCTTCCCAATGTTTATATCTGAATTTTTGCGAGATCGTCGATTCCGCGTACGGGTGTGGGGGAGCCCTTCCGGCCCAATGGAGCAGGAAAAGGGTGTCCCGCAGGGAAGTGTCCTCAGTGTTACACTCTTTGCCCTGAGCATCAACGGCATCACCTCGGTTCTGTCGGAAGATGTTCTCGCTACGCTCTACGTGGACGACCTTTCGATCTCTTTTGGCGCGGCCCAGATGCCAACTCTGGAGCGTGGACTCCAACAGGCATTAAACCGCGTCTCTCGCTATGCCCGAGCACACAGGTTTTGGTTTTCTTTGGCCAAGACAAAGGTGGTGCACTTCTGCCGCCATCCACTGCTCCCCCCACAACCCAAATTTGTTTCTTAATGGGGTGTACCTGGAAGTGGTTGAATCGCACCGTTTCCTTGGTCTTGTATTTGACCGACGCCTCACCTGGGAGGCTCATATTCGCATCCTTAGGGTCTCTTGTACCCGCGGCATGGATATTCTCTGTTCCGTGACGTTCAGCGCTGAGACCGTGCCAGTGTATACGGATGGCTCAAGTCCAAAAGGGGGGTAGGCTTCCACGCCGTATCCCCTCTGTTTGAAGTCAGCGGGGCTCTTCCAGGCGCTGCGTCTGTCTTCACGGCCGAGCTGGTGGCAATACATCACTCGGTACGGGAGATTACGCGACGTGCCCGGTTCGGAGACCGGATTGTGATCTATAGCGACTCACAAAGCGCCCTGAGTGCTCTCGGGGCATTGGAATCTCCGCATCTCCTGGTTCGCGATATCCGTGACGCCACGGTTTTGGCGAGCCGGGCGGATGTCGAGATTATCTTCTGCTGGGTTCGTGGACATGTAGGAATTGCGGGGAATGAACGCGCCGATGAGGGCGCCAAAGAGTGCGAGGACTCTGTGACCGAACCAGCGTTTCGCTCTTCCTCACACCGGCTACATGGCAGGAATACGTGCAGCTCTTCGGACTGCTTGGTAAAGAAGATAGGAGACGGTCCAGGGGAACTTAAAGTTTCGTGCCATTGCGCCGCGACTGTTCCCATGGAACTATCCCCCAATGCCGCGACGGCTTCAGGTCGCTTTCTGTCGTCTCCGAATCAGACACACTCGCGTGACGCATTGTTATTTGATGGAGCGCTCGCCTGCGCCCTATTGCAACGACTGCGTCGTCCCCCAGACTGTTCGGCACATTCTTGTCGAATGTCCCAGTCTGTGTGATCTTCGCGCACGATACCTGTCCTGGTACCGGGATGGGCGGGGTCGCTACCGCCTGTCCCTTGTACTCGGGACGAGTGCGTGCAAATGGACTGGTGAACTTGTTGACCTTTGGGGGGAGGCTGGCCTTCTCCCTATTATTTAACCAGTTTTTTTTTGTTTTGTTTTGTTTTTTTCCCTTATAGGTCGCACGCTCCTGCGCCGGGGGGACCTCCCCCCGACGCAGGAGCTTGTTTACTGCTCGCTTCCTTTTCCCTTTTTTTTTGGGGGGGGGGTGTCTTTTGAATTTGATTTTAAAGTAGCCTAGTACTAGGCAGGTTTTTAATACAGCGACTAATGCCCAAGTATGCAGTCGCCAGATGAGCTCTTAAAAGAAAAAATCGTGGCCTTGACTATTGTGTTTTATGTATGTGAGTTTGGCGTCAAAAGTGATGCCAAGGATCTTCGGTTCGTTTTTGGTGGGTAGTAGTATGTTTTCTATGTTTAGATTTAGGGTTGTATTGTATTCTGCAGCGTCTGGTGTGAAGAGAGTGGTCATTGTTTTGGTGGCGTTTAGCTTTAGTGAATTTTCTATTGTCCATGTGTGTATTTTGTTGAGGTAAGGTTGTATCTCTTGTGCAGCGGCTTCGGGTTTGTTGTGTGATGAGAGTATTGGGATGTCGTCTGCGTAGGTGACAATTTTTACTGTTTGTGGGTGAGTTGGTATATCTGAGATGTAAATGTTGAAAAGTGTTGGGAAAGTACTCCTCCTTGGGAAACTCCGGAATTTGTGTGTCTGTGTTTAGATATTGTGTTTTGTATTTTGGGTCTATTGGAGTCGTCCCTTGATGTAGTTTGCTATGCGCTTGATGAGGGTTGTAGGTATTGTGATTTTGGGGATCTTGTTGATTAGTTTGTGTAGGTCTACTGTGTCGAATGCTTTGGACATGTCAAGGGCGACCGTTATGGTTCTATGTGGTGGAATTTTCTTGTTGACTCCATTTGTGATTATGTTGTTTATTGTTTGTAATGCTGTGGTGGTTGAGTGCATGGGTTTGAACTCATGCTGGTGTGGTGTGTTTGGGATGTTGGATGTCATGTAGGGTAGGATGATTTTTTTCTAGTGGTTTTGCTATGGGAGAAAGCAGCGCTATTGGTCTGGAGTCTCCTTTGTTTATGTCTTTGTTTGGTTTGGGTATTTGAAGTATTTTTGCTATTTTCCATTGTTTTGGTATCCTGTTTGTGTTTATAGCGAGGTTGTAAGTGTGCGTGAGGAGGTTTATGACGTTTAGACCTAGGTGTTTGATGTTTATGTCATTAGGGCAGGTAGAGTTGTTGTCTCTTGCTTGTTTTATGGCTCTGATGGTCTGTTCTGTTGTGGTTGTGAATTGTGGTTTGGGGAGATTTTTTGTAAGTCTGTCTATTTTCCTGTTTTCATTTTTCGTTTGGTGTATGGTTGTGTAGGTGAATTGTTTATTGAAGTGTTCTGCTTTTTGTGTGGGTGTTGTGGCTTCTTTGTTTCCGAATGTGATGGTGTTGTTTTGTGGCTGTGTTAGTTTTTTGTTTGTGAGGCCAGCAATGGTTTTCCAGAGTTTGCGTGTGCTTGTTTTTTGGTCCCATTGCTGGTCTAGGTGATGTTTCCATAATTCTTGTTTGTGTTCTTGTATGGCGCGATCTATTTGTTTGTTTTGTTCTATAATGTTGAGGTCTGATGGGTTTTGTTTTCTAATGTTGTTCCGTTGTGCTATGAGGTTTCTGATTGGTTTAGGGAGTAGTAGTTTTTGTGTGTTGTGTATTTTCCCAGGTGGGATGTTGTGTTTGTCTGCTTGTAAGATAGTGTTAGTTAGTATTTTTTTTTGTCGTGTGTGCATCTTTGGGGAGTTGGATGTTAGAGAGTACTTGTTCAATTTCTTTTGTGTATTCTGTCCAGTTTGCCTTGTGATAATTCTGTATGTTTTCACGTTTTGTTGTATCGTATTGTATCGTGTTCCAGGTGAGGTGTCCGTGTAGGGTGTTTGTTGCAGTGGTGATGTCTGGCGAGGTGGGTTGTTGGTTGATGTGTTAGGGTATGCGGGTTGGTGTATCTGTGTTTAAGGTTATGTGAATTGAGTTTTGGATGATGTCGGCGATGAGTGCGCATCTTCACCAGTGGTCGTTGGGAATGCTGATCTTTACTCGGTTAGTTGGGATGGGGGGTCGTCTCTACTAGTGGTAGAGGTGCTTATCTTTACTCTGTCGGGTTGGGAGTTAGGGTTACACGCTCAGTCAGATAGAAAAAAACAAAGCCAAACAACTGACAGACCCAGGTCTCTCGCGAGCGTAGTAGATACAGTGTTGACCTTCTAGCCTCGAGACATGGGTTCGATCCCATTCAACACAAAACTGTCACCCCGTCACAAGCATGCTGACCATTGGCGAATACGTTGATGCTCACCCACCGCGGGGATAAGTATCTCCACATGCATCATCCCGCACATAACCAATCGCAACACCGCTAATCATTTCCCTCCCCGCCTACACAACACAACATACCCAATCTCTCTTCTGTTCCAGAGACCATACTAACCGATGGAGTACTTATATCTACATAACCTGACGCGAAATAGTAGCCCCACCCCGCCGGGGTTACTAAGGATTCCACTAAGGATTTCCCTAAACATACATTACTACTCGGAACTATAACTCTAAAAAAAATGAGTCTTTATCTTTGTTCTTTCAAGGTTAAAAGAGGGCATTAAGCCCATTATTGCGCTAGTACCTGCAGCCCTGTACAGTGTTCAGCTAATCGTCTAGTTTTGTCAAGGACAATGTCGACTATTTCTTTGCCAATGGTGTAATGTCCTCTGGCGTAGTTGTTGGCTGCATCTTCCTTGCCAGTGATCATCTGATCGGGATGAAATAGATGGCGGTAGGCTCCAGTTCGAACCTCATCTGAAACAACATTAGAATCAAGTAAAGATAAGCCATCTTTTAAAAGATGGTTCTTCTCTACTAGTTCAACATAGAGAGCTTATCTTTACTAGTGGTTAGATGAGCTAGGGTATTTGTGTTTCATAGCTCTTGGTGTTTTAGTGACCTTAGAATTTTACTTATACTTACTGGGACTTTTGAATATTAGGTTAGCGAAGATAAACCATCGTAAAAATGACCCAGTAAAGATTCACGTGTAAATTAAAAAGAAAACAAATTGTTCATAAATTGCCACAAAGAGAGCGACGGGGTCGTATCGGGCAGAAAGTAAGTCTTATAACCTCAATGTGATGATCCAACTGGTTGATGGATGATAATGCAATCCACCGGCTGCAGATTGTACCATGGTAGGTTTTTGATACTTTGATTGGGACGACTTTGATAAGCCATAGCGGTTTTTTTCATGTTTATTATTATCTTAGGTTAGATTTGACTTTATATTTTAATTTATATGTAAATCTTTACACGGCCAGTTTATAGATGGCTTATCTTTTCTTGATCATCTTAAAGATGGCTTGTTTTAGTAATTCAATCTAGAGATGGTGTATCCTTACTAGTTATTACTGATACTATTTATCTTTACTTGATCCCCGCGTTGTTTTGAGTAAAGAATAAGGTAAAATGAAATACTTGAAGGAAAGAGTAAATCAAGTGATAAAGAAGAGTCACCCTTGACTGTGACAAGAGTTTTTGCGGGAGGTTTTACTTGAATATAAAGCGGAATAACAACGAGGCCGTGTCGCACAGAAAGTTAGTAAGGGGAGATTTGTAAAAATATTGGTGAAGTTAGACGAAGTGAAAATAGTAGGAGATATATGGGCGAGGTCCACTTGCAGGCCTTGGGCCAAGATGGAGTACAATTGCGAGCACTGAGACCAAGGAGGTGATCCGTTCCTCCGGGTGTCACCCTACACCCCCTTGGGGGGGCGGGTTAGACGGTGTACCAGTTATAAAGCCCAGGTTCTCCAAATTTAGTTCAAGATAACCTACCCAGTGGGGCGGACGTGCCACCCATCCAGGTACCAGGTGAGACAGTCTACCTATGGTACCCCCCCCCCCTGCGAGGCTGTGACTGGAGAATGGGACCCTATATCATAAAATTTAAGTCGCCTGGGGTATTCCAAGGATCTTTACTGGACCCCGCGAGTCCACTGTGTTCGGTGGCGTAGCGGGGGTGTTTTGCCGAAACAAACGCAACAAACCTTCGACCCCCTCTAAATACCCGTATATGAAAGATTCACATTTCATTTATTGATTGATCAATTGATGAACAATGTAATGATGATAAAAATTTAAACCTGTGGAAACAAAAAACAAATTTAGTAATTCAATTTAAACCATAATAAAGTCTAAAATGAGTGAAAAATTGAAGTAATAAAAATATGAAAAACACAATTCAGATATCCCCCCCCCCCTTAAAAATATTTATTCTTAACGAAAATATATAAAAAAAACACCGAACCACTAAGTGTTTATTCTTCTAACGTTCGAATTGCGAAGTCCTTTATGATCTCTTCAATATCGAGTGATTCAGAATATTCTCTTTCAATAGAAAGAATCGCTCTGTTATGTGTATGATGCCTCATAATTGCGCCAAGATAATTATGAATTTCAATCGGGCAAAACTCCGCTCTCGCAGATAACCACGCTGACGGCTTTTGTTAACAATACTCTCGGTAATATCGTCAAGTTTAGCACCGAATTTTTAAAACTATATTCGATGATAAATCTTAAGAGCTCTAGAGGCCCTTCTTTCCAATTATTCTCTTTAGAGAACTCCAAAATATTCTTCAGTCTCTTCCACTGGATCTTGACTTCTGTCAAATGGACGTCTTCCTCCTTTTAAATTCAAATTCAAATTCTTTATCAATTAAATTGGTTGGGATGAGGAAGATGCAGTTGCTCAAATCGGTCCTTTATTTCTTGAGTGACACTATCGATTGAGGCTTATAAATTTCTTTTCATTTTCGCTTCAAAAGTCAGTCCAATATCATTTTATCTTTTCCCTGCCATTTTCTTTTTTATATCTAGACGTTCTGTCTCAATGTCGAGGTCATCCCCCGCAGGGAGGTACTCTGTGTATCTTAAACTTAGTAACTGGAGGAGCGGCACGTCCTCCCGGCCTGAGTGCAGATTAGGGAAGCCCTGAGACTGGGTTGACGTGAACTCTTTGATGAGGCTTGGGAAAGTTGTTGGTTCGCTTCTCCCTCGTTCTCCCAAAGCACTACGCTATTTTTAGTCGCGGGCGACTCTATATCTCACTATGTCGGTCAGTCCCCGTTTTGTTTTTTTGTTGTTTTCGTAATAACATTTCAACTATTCGGCCGATTCTAACGGAATTTGAAAACCTTATGTTGTTTTACATTCTCTTTCGAATGGTATAATTGCCAACGCCTTCGCAAGGTTAGCCGGGAAATATTGAAAGTTTTGAAGGTCGTAAGGCCATAGATCAGAATAAGTGAGAGCACGCGACTTTGGTCAGCAGACCTTGTTTTTAAATCTACGATTTTCTCGTCAACATTTTTTCTACGCTCATTTGGTAGCCGGAGGAAATGTTCGCCCCTCAACAAATTGAAAATTAGGTACGCCCATTCAGTGGGTTGAATTGAGTTGTTTGAGCTGACCTGAGAATGTTGTTGGTGCGCTTCCTTCTCGCTCCCTCTCAGAATTCCTCTTTTCTCTATGACTCTCCTCTCAACCCTCTGTCTAGGCTTAATAACCTGAGTTGCTATCTCATGCCATGTCCGAAGAGAGGCTTTGGAACCTCTATAAACAACGCCTTTAACTCCGCAGGTTACACGAGATCTGGCCTTGAAGGGACCTGTCAGATCTTGGCCGTCCTGTCAGGGATTACTACGTCCCATTAAGGATATCCGCCTTGTCGCCCTGCTTCTCAGTTGGGAGCTGAGACCTTTGGGGAAGGCCCGAGCAATGGGTAACTTTTGATCCAAGTAAGTCGCTGTCTTAGGTTGCAAACACCATTTTTTAACACAACCAGGACGAACTCCTGAAAAGTTGAAAACCCTGAGGTAGGGTAGGTAGGAGCGGTTGGACTCAGGGTATAGCTCACCAACCCCCTTCTTTTTTCTTTAGTAGTCACGAGTGTCAGAAAATATCGTGTGTTGCAAGGTTCTCTAGAGTAATTCAAGTTTTACCTTCATATCCATTACGCATCCCTCTCTCTCAATCCTCTCGTGATTTTGGTTTGGGGCGGACGAGGAGCTAAGATACAGCATCACCCTGACACGTGGAAGGATTCCGCTCCTACCTTCTGAATGTGGTAAAGGGGTTTCTTCTTTGCCATTTTCGGACCACTCTCGGGCAGCTCCACCTCTGAGATGGAGGTACCGCCCTGTGCTTTCTCGGGAGCTTCTCCATAATTCTTCTAGCAGAGAGGGCGCTTTTACCTCTCCTTCTGTGACGGTCTCGGGGGTTTGCCTCTGGGCGTCTCTCCACTTGCAGCAGTTCTCCACTTTTGCTTTCTCAGGATGCCACTAAGAACACAGCGGGGGAAAGGACGCGCTGCCTTGGATCCCGCCCCTCCCGTTCAGTAAGGTGACCCACCACCAGTCCCTTAGAGAGATAACAGGTGGCATTGTTCCTGGGTCTTGGCCATTCACCTCGTCGATCTGAGGCTTGTCAGGTTGATGGGAGCTGGCATGTTCGCTCCACCTTTACCGGTCGTCATGCCGGCCCCACTAATGGGCTATAGGCCCTATGAGTCCCCGGTCGGCATACCTAACACCTTGGGGTTAGGTGGTGGCCTGTTGGCGGCCTATCCTGAAGTGAAAATGGTCCGGGAGGTAACACCACCCCAGATAGCAGAGTCTTTCAAGAGGGCAAACCTTGAATTGGTACCATAAACCGAACCTAAGTCCGACCCTCGGCAATGCCTTCCTCAGATGACACGGCCCCCGAAGACTCGCAAGGATAGAAGGGATTCCTTTCCCCACCTAATGCACTTTGACGTCCAAGATCTCCATTTTGGAGAAAAATCTGGCCAAGGCTGGTACTTCCAGCATTGGGGCCAGTTTCGGGAAGGGGGAGGTCAGTCCCTACCCTCCTCTGCATAATGGAAAAGGAAAGGTAAGAAGAAATCAAGAATAACCAGAGATTCCTCTCCTTCTGCGGTGGCTGCGGACGGTCTGTTGCCGTTTCGGCAAGCGACCAAACCAAGGCCGACACGTCCGGCCCCGAGTCGTCGTCGAGTGGGGAGGCCGAGACCATGACCAAAGACACATTTTCGGTGAGTGGAGCCTTGATTACATCGGAACACATCATCCAGAAATTACCTGGCGGTTTTGAGGTTGCTGGCTTCAAACACTTTCTAGTTATTTGCTCAACTGATGGCAGCAAGTTGGTCAAAGACCACATGCTTCATTAAAGGAGAGCTTTAGCTAGGTGAACTGGTAGAGGGCCTAAGGCGACCCACTTCTCGGACGGGATCTTTCTGGCGAATGTGGCGGAACCTACCGAGGGGGCCAATATTAGTCCTCTTCTGACACTTGATGGGACGCCGGTACTTGTGAAGCCGCAGTGTAATATGAACTTCATAAAAGGAGTGGTTTATGCAAGGGAACTCGTGGACTATTCCTTAGAAGACATCCCCGAAGATCTAGCTGATCAAAGAGAACTCAAGGTCGAGCGTATGATGAATAAACAGGGAGGGGCTTCGAGACCCACCTATACACTCTTCGTCACGTTTGATCATTAATGGCTTCCTGGGTTGTTGGGGCATGTTGGTATTGCTACCGTGTGAAGGCATTTGTGCCACTCCCACGGAGGCGCTACTACTGCCACCGCTTCCGCCATACGAATCGCTCATGTAAACGTTCAAAGTCGTGTTTACCCGAAGTCTGTGTGAGTTACTCTAAGGTCGTACACGATAAATCTTTATCGTATACCGCCAAGAGTATCAATTACGGAGAGTCGCACCATGTTTCTTCGAAGCAATGTGGTGTGTGTCTCCTGAAGAAGGAAATTCTGGCCGTTCTGGCTGTGAATCCTCTCTCGTTTCATGAGCCTAAGGACTTGGTCCTGGTGCACCCGGTGCTGATGGGACGTCCTATGCCTCAATGTTAAAAAAGACACCCTATGCTCCTGACCCCTCCAAGCCTACCAGCACCAACGCTTCCACGCCCATTCGGAACCCTTCTCTGCTCCCCCGGAAGAGCTGGCAACACGAAGGATTCAGACCCAGCCTCGGCCTAAACAAGGGTTCCCGTCCCCCAACCCGGGAGATTCTTTCCAGCATGGGGAAACGACCACGCTTCTTCACCGAGTCGTTAGACTCACAGACAGCATCCTCCCTCCCCTGTCAATGTGGTCATGAGGCCTTCTCCGGAGACTCCTAAAGCTTTCCCTAGAAAGGACAGCACCAAAAGAGCTTCGGCTTCTAAGTCCTTATCGTAGGGTCTTCCGTCTCCGAAGCCACCCCGCTCGTCAAAGGTCTAGAGGCTGAGGGGGAAAAACTCGCATAGCGAGCACAACCTCTCCCAAGAATTCCTTGGAGGCGACATAACCTTGTACTGCAAACAGCACCGGGAGTTCTGCCTTCGGAAGGTGGCCATTCCAATGAGGGTCTTCACTTCTAAGAAACCGACGCATCTCCTCCGAACTAGGCCTTGAGGGCATATTCCTCCAATGGAATTGCCGGAGGCTCGTCTCATCCTGTTTCCGCTAGCTTTTTTTCAAGAGGACATGGTGGGCGCGTGCTCCCTGCCTATCCTCCTGGTGTATAAGAGTTTTGCGACCCCACCACCACGGGAAAGAGGCTGGGGTGGAGGATGCGCCATTTACACCCGGCATGATGTCTCTGTTCTTCTCTTTACTTTAAATACCTTATTTTAGGTAGTAGCAGTGCAGCTGAACCTGAATAGGAGGTATACTGTTATTTCTGGCTACATTTCACCGTCAGCCGACTTCGACGCGGGGTACTCTCACCGCGTCGTGGCAAGGTTGCCGAGGCCATTTATGGTACTGGAGAATTTCAACGTTACACATCCGCTCTAGGCAGACTACTCGATCAATCCCAGGTGTCAGGTCCTTGCCGACCTGATCGACGAGTTGGACATGGGTGTCCTGAATGTAGATGAGTTTACGCAACGCTACCAGTGAACTGTTTTATTTCATACCTTAATCTGTCCCTGTGCTCTCTGGATGAACATCATGATTTTCTATTGAAATTGGTCAATTACAGTCATGGTAGTTACCACTTTACCATTCACCTATCAGTTTCTGGGCCATTATCGCCTGAAAAACCGTCCTGGTTGTGCTTGGAAAATCGCGGTGGTGGGCATTTCATGAAATGACTGATTTCTCTATCTCAGACGAGGAGTTTAGGTTGGTGGATGAGGCTGTTGAGTTCTTCTCCGGCAACCTCATCGCCGTGTGACTAACCTTTTTTCTCTTTCAATCACCGATGGCATGTGCTAATAAAAGTCACCGTTTACAGTGTTAAGAGAGTGATTTAAATATGATGACTATCTTGTTGCAATCACTCTTTTGAGACATCACAGCAGCAATGTCGTAATCCTGTACTCTACAATTAGCAATATCAATCCTCTGCTCGTTAACTTTCTCAAAAATCATATTTGGAATATACTCCACCGTCTTTCCTTTCGTTTACATGAAATCAACGAACGATTCCTTTACACTCGCATTGGACCATTCAATCAAAACATAGCGAAGTACTTGACTGGTTTGGTCCATGTAAGATAAATCTGGTGTGCTATCAAAGAACATTGCCAAATATTTTGCCTGTTTTCTATTTTCACATTTTATAAGGAAGTATTCTTTGAAGGTAGTCATATTTTGAAAGGAATTCTACTAGTTCCAAAGAGTTCCCTCTGGCTTTTTTAATCATTAAATTCACCACCTTCATTCCTTCATGATGTCGTATTATGGTCTTAAATTTTATTTGCCTAGAAATCTTAAAATATTCACTAATCTCGTAAGAACGTCCCTCCACTTTCTTATAATCGACTTTGCTCTTCCATTTGGGGATATAATCTCCAATAACTCTGCTCCTGGCCCCTCCAAGCCTACCAGAAGTAAATCTTGATATGAAACCTTGTTTAAGTAGCTGACAGAAAATTCAATACAATGAATTTTTAGAAAATAAATCATCCACGACCTAAACATTTTTTTCTCCATTTCGTAAAGTTTAAAAAAAAACAGTGACAAGATATCTTTCCTATTTTTCTTTAGATTTTCAATAGTGCCATAATTCCTCGTCACAATAACTTAAGAAAAATCCCTATTCAGAAGCTGGACAAAGAAGTTACCTTGTACTGAGATCATACGTGTATCATTGTAAATGATTTCTGACCACAGACCTGTATCCGTCAAGCCTACTTGCTGAGGCTCGGTTTTGTCACATCTGATTGTGTTGTAGGGGATGAAAGATTTGAATTCTCTTCATCTTCATTCGAATCATATGAACTCATGGGTACTTTGACTATCAGGATTTTGTTGGAGTTTACTTTCACTTTGAGCAACCTGAAGTATGTCATCCTCTCGATTACCATCTTTCACACACACGGAAATTCCACTTTCAGCAGTCTGATTCAGATCATTGGCACTTCGTGGTAGAACTTCATTTTGATTTTCGCCTCGATTCACATACATCAACAAAGATCTTTCATTCTGCTTTAATAATTTAATCATTTTCTTTCTTTGTCTTCCGATATGGAGCTCCAAGTTTTCTAGCTCGTATTCGCTTCATCCATGTGTACAAATAATTTTTTTTAAATTTAGAATTTTCTTCTCTGTTACGGAAAGCATAATATTACTCTTCATTATAGTTCAAGACTAAGTATCATAAAAATAATTAAAAAAAGCATATGCTGCCGGAAGAAGGGAGGGGTTTTCCCTAATCATCCCAGGAAGTTTCTCAAATGCTGGGGCAGATGAGAACCAGGCGAGGGTTGATTTGATAATCGTCCACTCAATATACATTGATTTCACAATAATTAGTTACAATTAACCACCCACTTTTTTTTTGCATATCTCTATATTATATATTTTATTTATCTCCTCATACGTACATACTATGTATGATAATAATGATGGACCATAGTGATACTTGCTCTGTCAAAGTGCACGAAGGACCTCCTTTAACAACCGCTAAACAATGCGTTAACACTAACCATCCTGTGTGGTCCGCAGATCCTATGCTATGCCACTGACGGTGATTGATATGTTTATGTCATTTTCAGTTTGGACTTATTGTCGATACCTGTAACCCTCTACATTTCCTCCAAATTTTTGACCAAGGAAGGCAAGAATGAAAAAGAGATCCATGAACGCATGGTTGCAGTGTACACCGACACCGCCCCTTCCTATGCAACCATTGCTCGCTAGAATAGGGAGTTCCGCCATGGTCGTGAGTCCCTTGAAGATGACCTCCGTCTAGGACGCCCGTCAGACGTGACCAACGAGGACAATGTGGCCCGTATGGAGAGGATGATCCTCGAAAATCGACGGGTGAAGGTCGAAGAAATCGAGCGAGAACTTAGAATATCGCATGGAAGTGTTATCAACATCATCCACGACAATTTGGCCATGACCGAGGTCTCTGCCCGTTGGGTCCCTAGAAACCTCACGCCCCATGATCGACTTCAACGTCGTCAAAGTCCACAAGGCCTGAGTTGCACAAGCTGCTCTGCGCGAGTGAGGATTGGAGGAGCTCAACCCTTCCCCTAAAGTCCAGATCTGGCCCATAGCGATTACTGTTTATTCCGCCAGCTCAAGGCTGCACTGCGTGGACGCCGGTTTGGAGACGATGAAGATGTCCAGCTCGCCGTCCAGGAGGGGATTGAACAGCAGTCGGGAGATTTCTGGTTGTTGAGAATTTGAAGCCTCAGGGACAAGTGGCGCAAGTGCATTGAAGTCGAGGGTAGTTATATTGAAAAATAATAAAACACTTTTCCTCATATCTCGTTTCCTTATATCCGAATTGCAAAACTTATTGACCGCCCCTCGTATGACTCTCATGGGTTAGGTTTCATAGGGAGTTGAGGAATTAAAATGCTTATATATAAAAAGGAGGACCTAAAGGTGATTCTGCATTGAAACGTCCCCAGTAGAGAGCACTGGTTGCAGTTTTGAATAAGTTAGAAGGAATTAAGTGTGGAAGGTTGTAATCCAGCGGAAAGGGAGTTACAGTAGTTAGGTCGGGGAGTAACCAACGCCCGAATATCAATCTCAAAGCTGTTGTGATGAAAATAGGAGCGGATGTGGCTAAGATGTCGGAGAACACAGAGAGAGGATTTACCTGTGCTTTGAGAGATAACCGAATACCAAAAATGACACCCAGATTTTTAAGTGTCGGAAACAGTGGCCATGGAGGTGTGCCAACTTAAGAAAAAGGAGTAATAATTTGCAGCGAGCCCCATTCAAGGGATTAACCACCAGTAACACCTCAGTTTGGTCATGGTCGCTTTTCGTTAAGATAAAACCAAAACAAAACGAGGGCGTCTCCCTCAGAAAGCTTGGAAAGAGGGATCTGTATAGTGAGTGGAAGATATCAGCTGCAGCATGGTTTCTAAGCTACACCTGACGTCACTTTGCGGGGACCATTACTAGACGAAAAACATGAGGGCAGTTGATAGAAAAATGAGTGAAAAGGAACAGGTGAGTTAATCAGTGACTAGCCAACAAAATTATCTGCCGGCCAAGAAAATAGGGGAAGAAGAAATAGGAGGAGACAAGGAACCGAGACTATTTAGCAAAACACCAAACCTACCTCTATGGGCTGATAAATATCAGTCTAAATGTAAATAGATTGAGTATGAGATGGTAGATACGAGGGCAACCAGTTAAGGGCATTTCCAGACCCCATGAATTCAAAAGGATGGTCAAAAAGAACACTGTGATTCACAATATCAAAGGCTGCCAATAAGTCTAAAAGTGCTAAAAGAAAAGGCTGGCGAACACAAAATTATGCAATCACTTTGCCAGCGATCGCAATCCATTGGAATGTTACGCTACAGATAAAAACCCGGCCGGAGAGAATGGTTGTCAGATGTATCGCCATTGCGCAATGTGAACGGTGACACAGCAAGGATAGAAAAGTATCAAGAAGAGAATGATTAAAATCAAAGTGATGGTTTTCTTATTTCATTAAAGTAACCACATTTTATTCCTCACCAATCACAGATGGCTCAAGATCAACGAAGATCGCCCTCGGCACGTGTTTTCCGAGCCCCGTTTCGCTGAAGAAGGTGCTGTAGGAGTCGTCGCCATCGCTAATAATCTTCTCCGAAGGCATGGAGCCGTCGGGGGCGATGCCGTGTTCCAGGCAGTACAGCTCCCAGCACGCGTTTCCCATCTGCACCCCAGCCTGCCCCACGTGAATCGAGATACATTCTCGCTGGAATAAGAAGAGATGTTTAAGAGAAAAGAACGATTGGTTTCGAACTCACGACCTCTATAGTAAAGGCTAAGGGATTTCCGACTCAGCTAAGATCGGTTGGGAGAAAAGGATAGCCTGCACGCCTTGATTTCTAGGGGATTTATTTAGCAATAAATATTAAGCAAAAAATAAACCAATCTAATAATGAATAATTTATTAATAAACATTCAAAATATTAATTAAAATTAATGATATTTTAGAAAAAGTGAAACCTATCAGAGCTTCCAGAGCAATGTTTTAAATGAGGTTCTTGAAGAATTGGGTGAAATTAGGATAAGTTAAAATGTATGAAATGTACAAAACCTGAGTAGTCAAAAGAAACAACATAGGGGTGGGGGGTATGCCCCTCTCCTGAACCAGCCCCATTTTAGAAAGAAAGGAGAGCTTCTTCCAGGGGGTAGAGAGGAACTAATCCAAATTAATGGGTCGGGGTCTGTGACGACGTTCTCCCGTCCACAATCAATAAATGGCAGCGTCATTCGAAAGGATCGAATGTCACACTGTCGCTTGAAGGCTAGATAGGGGTGGAGCGAATGAGTAAGAGGTGTGGTGTAATAAAAGGTGTCAGAGAAGGTTGACCAACATTGTAAGCGGGGGGGGGGGAGGGGGGTAAGAAGAATGGATGAAAATAGGTGAAGAATGTTGCTGGTGGGTGTTGATGACTTGGTGAAGTGGTTGTTAGTAGAGCTGGATTTAGATTTGATGAGGCCCTAAGCTATTTGAGATAATAGGGCCCTTTAGATGTCCAGATGTCCTCTGGCGGCGCCAAATTGTCGCTGTTTTTTGTGTTTAATAGGCTATATGGTCATTTTGGGGCCTAATAGATATCTAAAGCCATTTGCACTTGACAAAATATGTATTTTATCAAAGTAATTGTTGAAATGAAATGCAATTAAAAACTATATTAGTGAAATAATAATTAACCTCCTACTTAAAATTATTTGTTATTCCTAACAAACTTAATAATGAAAACACTTTAATAAAAACAAAAGTTCTTTTAGAAACACAATTTACAGAGGTTTATAATCTAGTCTCTAGAAACTTGCTATAAGGACTAATTACATTAAAGCATCAACCCAATACCCATTAAATTGTATAATTTGATCAAGATTTATTGTCTACTGTGTATACAAACAGAACACAAACATGATCTAAACTAAAATACTTTCTTTCTTACCTTTGCCAAAGCAAAGTCACTGCGTAGTTTGTCACCTTCTATGCACACGAGACTGAGGGAACGTAATTTATCTTGAGCCTTTGTTGTTCTAAGTTCATTTTTTATCCTCTTCAGCTTATGAAAGGATCTCTCTCCAAAGCAATTTGCAATCATCTTACCAAGGAACATTCTCAAAATTGCTTCTACACTAGGAAATGTACACCCCGGTTTTTTTTCTTTAATTTGGGGGGGGCACCAAGAAATTAGGAGTAAAATACGTAATCGGCAAAACTGTTGCACTATGTAGGTTTTATTTTTTTATCGTATATTTTGGAGATGCACACCCCTTTTTTTCTTTAAATTTTTTTGGGGGCCCCAAGAAAGTGGGGGTCCTAAGCTATAGCTTGTTTACCTTATACGTAAATCTGGAACTGGCTGTGAGTGAAGGTGATTAAGAAATGCGAATTTAAGTGCTTGGGTGAACTTGAATGAAGAAGGAGATGAACGTAGAGGAAGAAAAGAGGAAGGTGGGTCTCCTCTGCCATTATAGGATCACGAAAGAATGGACATCGGGCACGATACCAGCGAAGGCATCTACCCCCCAAAATTGAGCGAAGTCAACAAAGTGGTGAAGTTGGTGGAGGTAAAATGTGCGCAAGTTATAAATAAGCCGAGTAAAATAAAAATGTAACCTTTTACTGTGTTCGGGAACCAGGTCAGAGCTGACAGAGGCGCAGTTAGCATGGGCCTACCATTTTGAGGAGCTTAACCCCCCCCCCTCCCTTGGTAAAAGTAAGATTATAGAGTCAAGGGAATCCTTTAACACAAAATATTAATATTTTAAAGAATATTCATAAAATATTATATATAAAAGATAAATAAAAGATAATAACTGAAATCAAATTATGTTTTAAGTTTGCTACATGTATTTTAGGCCTTTTTCCCCCAAAAATCTTTCCTAATTTCATGGGTTTCTGCACATTTCACCATGCCTTTTGGCCTGGGAAAGCTAGAAATCACCACTATTTTGATTTAGGCTGTTGGGAAGCATTTAGCATGGAGCTTTAAATTTGCTGCCTAGTTCCCGGGTCCCTTGAATCATGCTTTGAACTGTAACATTTGATTTAAACAAAATAAAGCAACAAAATAGGCAGATAATTAAAGTGTTTTAAATCCTCTTTCTAATTTATATAATTATGATCGTCTTCGAACGCGAAATGGCACATTGGTGCATACAAAGATTTCAGAAATATCTCAAAATTCTTTTTCTCACCACTCCAGGCAGATAAGGCGTCTTAGTCATGACACAAATTTGCTATTAATATTTTGTCACGAGTCTAATCAATCAAAAAGTTAAAGCATTACAAGACGTTTAATTTTATAATGATATTTATGGCTTGAGGAATAAGTTCTTGCGGTTTTATCAAATTTATTCATTACCATTAACAATTTTAGAAAAACTTCATTTTTAATTGATAACAATATGCAATTTAATCAATAATGTATTCTGCGTTGTTATTTACGACTTCTTCCCAACGTTCAACTAGTTTTTCGATCCCTCTGCAATAAAAATCTCTGGATTTTAACTCGAAGAATTCGTCTAATCAGGTTCTTAATTCCACATCAGTATTGAACGAAACGCCACGCAAATTGTTGGAGAGCGATCGGAACAGATGGAAATACGATGGAGCCAAGTCTGGCGAATATGGAGGATGCAGCAGGATTTCCTAATTAAGCGTTTGGATGGCGTTTTTTGTCATATTGGCAATGTGAGGGCGAGTATTGTCGTGTTGCAGAAGGACTCCATAACGTCGATGAGGTCGCTTTTCACGAATAGCTTCGGCGAGTCGATACATTTGTTGAACGTAGAGTTCTACATTGATAATCTCGTTGTTCGCAAGGAGCTCATAAAGAATGATGCATTCACAATCCCACCACACATACAACATCGTCTTTCGTGGATGAAGTCCTTGCTTTAATCGCGGAAGTGGTTTTTTATTGGGGCTAAGCCATTGTTTTCGATGGTTCAAGTTTACATAAACACACCACTTTTCGTCGCTAGTGATGATGCGGTGAAGAAATCTGACCTCATATCCACGAGTAGCCTTGTGACAAGCAAGCAAACCTGCGGCAATCGTGGAGCGTTGAAGTTTGTTGCTTTCGCTCAAAGTGTGCGGAACCCATGCACCAAGTTTTTTATCTTTTCCCATCGAATGAAGGTGATTCACTACAGTTTTATGATCACACGCCAATTGTACAGCCAATTCTCTAGTCGATTAACGAGGATTTTCATGAAGAAGGTTGCTCAATCGATCTTCATCCAACTTAATGGGGCAACCAGAACGTTCTTCGTCATTAAGATTGAAATGACCGTTTTTGAAACGTGAAAACCACCATTGAGCTGTCCTTTCTGATAAAGCATTTTCTCCGTACACAGCACAAATATCGTGACAAGCTTTGGCTGCGTTTGCAATGTTCCCGTATCGATTGAAAATGAATAACAACAAGTGTCGAAAATGCGCCTTTCTTTCAACTTGACATTCCATTTTGAGGGTACAGAACAAAAATGAAATTAACACAACTTTTAAATAAACCGCAATGACTTATTACTCAACTTTAAGACGTAGCCTAAGCAAAAGCCTAATAGTCTACGTTGTTAAGAGACAACAAGGAGTAACAACAAGGAAAGAAGGTACTCTAGGAGACCTTACGGTCCATTCAAGGAGGGTACCTTTGGACTAGCAATCGAGCGGGTACATGGCTGATCAATTGTTTTGCGTCCCTAAACGGCCCCTTTTCAAGACCTTGTCTAGTCTTGACTTGAACTGGTCAACAGATTCACTGTTGACAACTTCCACTGGAAGTGCGTTCCACTTACCGCAGATACTGTAAGGGAAAAAAATTCCACACAGATTGCGGTTGTAACGCTTCAGTTCAAGTTTGAAGCCGTGATTGCGCGTTCTGTTCTCACTCAGTGTGAAAATATCCCGGTAGTTAACATTGTCGAACCTTCGAAGTATTTTGAAAACTTCGATGAGCTGACCACGCAGTCTACGGGTTTCCAGCGAGAACAGATCTAATTCCCTTAGTCTATCCTCATAACTTTTAGGTCGGATAGAGGGAATCAGCTTGGCTGCCCTGGCTTGTACGCGTCCCAATCTCGCGATGTCGTTTCGCAATGAAGGGCTCCAAAATTGTACGGCATACTCCAGGTGCGGTCGGACAAGTGAGTAGCCTAACCTTTGCAAATTTTGCTCTCATTATTTATTATTGTTTCTTAATATATGCACAAATCACGTCAACAAAACTTAAATCAACACAACATTAAGAAAAACGCAAGAACTTATTCCTCAACCTAATACATAGTCAGTTTTTGAGAGTTTGTTTCTTGAGCCTGTAAAAGCGGCGCCTGTTGAACTCCTCAGCTTAAAGGAGATAGTCTCTTGGCTTGGCATCTGTTGTTATGACACTTTCAAAGTCGCTCATCATCTTGACCCCACATTCAACAGTGTTATTTACAGCTTTCAGATTCTTAATATAGTCCAATACTTTTCTGTAGTCCTCATTCTTGGCCAACACATGACAAGTTCCAGAAGCCAATCGGGTCCAATATTCACTGTGTCCAGCCTGAAATGATATTCTGGGCCAATGAGATAAGCGAGTGGACTTAGCCTTGGCTCTCTGGAATGTAGGCTTTCCTGTTTTGGAGTTGTCTGGCTTCTCAGTGGCATGTAACTGGCCGCCAATGTCGTGCTTCAATGTGCCACTCAATCTATTGCTGAACAGGGCAAATGGTACGACTTCCTCTGCCAGGTACCATTTGTGGTTTACATCTTGTTAAGTACTGCATCAGTAAGCTCTTGGTCAGTTTTCGTGTAGTTCAACATTTATAGGATTATACTTATATGATTAACGAGAGCATCCGAAGCAGACATTGATATCATTCAGACAGGAGTGAAGAACACCAGGAGAAAGTTACTGAGTATTTCCAGCTTTGATAGTGTCTTCGCCATACTCAAGTAGATCTTCAAACATCAACATTTTCATGGACTACAGGTTTCTGGCCATCCATCTAGCCTGGTGAATGGCACCTGGTTGACTTCAGTGATAGCTCAACGAGCGTTATTCCAAGAACAATTACTGTCAGTTGGCTCTTGGAAGCGTTCCTGCAGTTAGAATGTCGGGGTATTCCTTCAGTGTTCTTCTTCTCTTCCTTCAGCCATTTGTTGTTGATTGCCAGCATCTTTGGGTTTTCCTTGGATAAGTCCGTCCAACATCCTACAGATGTTCAAACAAGCGATTATCTGACCTCTTCACCTTCAAATATTGCTCCTACTAAGATTTCCAGGATTTGATGTTGACAGTGGAGATATAACACATTTTTGTTCAGTATTTTCTCAGTGAACTCCACTGTTACTGGATGTAGTGTCAAAAGCAAAGGTAGTAACATTATGCGTAAGTTCCCATGTCTCTAGTAAATCCATTGGAGCCTCAGCCTCAGCTATACCAGAAGAATTGTCGATGACAGGTACTCCCAATAACTTTCTTTCAGTGTATGAAGGCGAAACAGACACTAGCACAGCTGAATTATCTGCTTCACTGCGGAAGACATCTTTGAGCAACTTTCCATCCGAGTGTTAGGAAGCGTACAGTAGGGAGTTTTCACAAACTTGGACATGCGATTCTAGCTAATATTATACCTGGACAGCATTCTGTTGCAACGTTTTGTTGAGGTTGAAATGACAAAGTTATCCAGATCAGCCCCTCCAGCTTTCAAGGTGGCAGAAACCATAGTAGTAACTTAATTCCTGATAAACCAAGACGATCAGTTGTACTCCACAATACATCACATTCCATGACCTTCCTTGGTAACGTCAAACTCACAGTTTCTTAATCGTGGGAACATCCAGGATGAGGCTAATAGTAATCCATCTCCTCTCTGTTAGCGTCGTTGTCAGTTGAGTTACCCAAGGTAATTTCATCCACATGAACAACTGCCTCTGGTTCTGCTCTAGATGTAAAATAGTACATATTAAGGCAGTAATTGTTAAGTACATGCTAAATATCGCAATGAAGTAAAACTTAAAACTATTGTGACGTTTAAAGTAATTAGTTTAACCTTGTTCTTATCTATGCTGGTCTTTCATTCATCGCTGCTTGTCACAGAGACTTTCTTTCATAAATCTTGTCATGACTGGATATACGACCTTTCCTCTCAGTCTCTTAGTCTTCGTAAAACCTGACATCCTCATATTTCTTCTCTATGGATAACAAACAGGCTGTTGTTCTGCATTTCCTGGATTGGAGCTGGAGCTCTTCTATCGAATAGGCTGTCTAATTCCAGCACAATGCTCCTCTTTTCCCTCCATGGTTACTTGTTTTTCTTTGCTTTTCACCAGAACACGATGCTTCTCATGTAGTTCACGAAGAGTTTTCCATTGCGTTGTACATACTTATCCTAGCCATCTGACAGAATGGGATGATTGATTCAACTGTTCTATAGGTATCTAAGGTCTTGAACCTTGAACCTCCCTGCATTGTTTCGTAAATTCTGAAGATTAAGGAAATACTGCAATGACTGACAGTTAGTGGAAAGCTGGGAACCACTGATAAAAGCTGAAGCATATCCAACCAGGAAAGTATCAGTGAGAGATCTGGTCGATGGCACAGTTGACACCTGCTTGTGGACAGTAAGTAAATGTTCTGAGATATCAACCCTGCGCACAAAGAGCTCCCTCAGCTCCTTATTTAATAACATTGTGAAGTTGATTTTCTGTTATCTCGTAAAAAATGATAGATTATTATTATTATTAATTATTTCGTCATTATATTATTTATTTATTTTATGCTATTTTATTTTATGCATAAGTTGTGGCTTTATCTTGTTAAATCAAAAGTTATAGTCCAAAACGTGATTCAAGAGCCCCGGGGACTATTGCTTTTGAGCGATTTCAAGGTAGAAAATTTAAAGTTCCATGTGGCAATGCATGCTTCGTAGCATCCTAAATCAAAATAGTTGTCATTTTCAGCGTTTTTAGGCCCAAAAGCATTGGGAAATAAATGTATAGAAACCTGTGAAAATAAGAAAAAGTTGAATTTTTAACAGGGTTAACGCATCCTGTTGTGGTGACCACAAAAAATTAAGATGTTTTAGTTAATATTGTTTTGTTTTTTCAGATCAATTTTGTGGGACAGTGAAAAATATGAAAGTGTTGCACTAAAGAGAAGGTTTCACTTCAGAATACAGGCTCGGTCGCTTTTCTTTGCTTTTGTTTTGAATACAAACCTTTCTTTCAGCACGCAAGGATATTCGCTTATTGTTTTTGTTTTTTTGCACTCAATTTAAATTCGTGAGACGCCGTTTTTTTCCCGTTTGCGCCGTAAAAAAATTAGTAAAACTCTACTTACATTATTCAGGGTGATATAAATCTGCTTAAGCAAGTAGGAAAGCATTAGAAAAACGTTCCTTTAGAAGCGGAATGAGAAAAAAAAATGTCTGACACTCTTTTGCGTTTCCTCGTTCCGCACAATTTTCGAACATCTAAATAGTACAAGTATTTAATTCCAATTAACTTAAATATTCAAGAAGGTACAAATTACAAAAAGAAACTTAAAATATAACGAACTACAAATGAATAAAAAAATATTTAACATAGGATTAATGACAAACAATACCTCCAAGCTAATTAACTAAAATATTAAAAAAGGCACAAAAACAACAACAACAACCTAAAATGTAACGAAATGCAAATAAGAAAAAAAGAGCAAGAATAAATTAATTAAAAATAATTGTTTCAACTAATTACAGTCATAAAGGGGGAGGGAACACGTAAAAACAAAACAACCTTGCAAAGAGGTTTAAAAGATTGGTGTGGGGTGTAGCCCCACCTTTTAATTTGGGGGCTACGCCTCCCTCAATTATTGTTCTTGTATTTTGGGTGTCCCCCGACCCCCAACTTTATCAGTTAAACGAAACATATTTGGAAAGGGGACGAATCAATATGGGACAAAAGGTCGAAAGCGACCGAGTGGGCTTTCTGGAGTATTACCAAAGAGAAACCAAATTGAAGGAAGAAACCGTCAACAAATGCAAATCAATTATTAAATGCTATGCAACACACCACCACCAATTTGAATCAGAGAATGACCATTTTGATAACCAGCTTGTTGAACCAGGACCAGTTACAGAAAGTAATATTACCAAAGAAACGGATAATACACTGCTACAACAAACAACGGAACCACAACTGCTAACTGAAGCTGATAATACTGAAAAGGGGTTTGCGGCTGGGAAAACCTTCACACAAATCGACATTAGACATATTGAGAAGGAATAGAATTGGCAATAAATCATTTATAAAAGTTAAGGAATTTAAAGCCAACCGTTGCTCTCAACGATAATCCTTCATGTCCACCTCGCTTCTTTACAGTAACACTCACAAGTGAAGAGAAATCTAAAGGAAATTGCCCGCCACAAAAAAACAAGACAATAGATGCGAAAAATTGAAGAACTACAGAAGCGCGAGAGCCCCATTAAGAATACAGAAGACTAATGAAGAAAAATAAACAATAAGGACCAAAGTGATGGCTGGTCACCCAGCAACTAACTCTAACTCATTCCTCTTCACCACTTTATCCTAAACAACCGTCTCCACTATACTATGACCATACCCCTTTAATTCTACCTTTTTCAAGGCGTAAGGCTGTGTGGGAGACGAGTGAAGCAATCATTGCATTGTGCACTTTGTTTTCGTTGATCCAAAGGAGGGAGGAAATTAAAGGATCGTATTCCAAGCCTTGTTCTTTCTAACTGACACAAGGAAAATAATAATTAATGGAAAGAAGATATATAGCAAAGTGAGATAAATGAGAAAAATAAGATACAAATAACAAAATCAGATAACGGGACAAATTGAGACAGCATGGCAAATGTAAACAACTTGGAAATTAAGATAAGATGGACAAAATAATAAATTAAATAAAAAGGTCATATTAAGGCAACATACGAATTAAAATAAAAAGGACATATTGAGAGAATCGGACAAATTGAGAGAAAGTGAGGAATTAAAATAAAAGGGATAAAATCTGAAAAAAATAGAAAAAAAGTACAATTGAAACAAAATCATCAATTAAAAGAAAATGGACATGTTGAAACAAACGTCAAATGCAGATAAAAAGGACATTGAAACAAGAAAAATTAAGATAAATGAACAAATTGAGACAAAATGGCAAATTAAGATAAAATGGCAATTTGGACAAAATGAAATTTTCAGATAAAAAAAGACAAAAGGATAAATTGAGATAAAGCGGACAGGTTCGGATAAAAGGGTCAAATTGAGGCAAAATGAGAAAATAATTAAAAAAAAGGGACGAATTGTGACTTATCAAGATAAAAAGGACATGTTAAGACAAATAGACAAATTGAAGCAAAAGGAGAAAATAAAATAAATAGTAGAAATTGAGGCCGGTAGCCACATCCTAAGGCCCCCAGAACAAATTCGTTCATAGGCAGAAGTATCATAAATACAAACTTAAAAAAATTTCTGGATGGGGGTCAAGTTAGTGGGGGGTTGAGGAGGTAATCACTAGGATAATGTTTTCTAAAAGAAGCCCATTAAAAAGTGGTGAAATTAGGGAAAGTGAAAATGAAGGAAACATTACCCTAGTAGATTCTTCGGGACGATAAGGTCAGTGTAGTTACGCAACTCTCCTGAACGTGTGGCCATTCGAACCAAGTGTCCACGCAGGTTCTAATCTTGCCGACATGTCTTAGCATCCAAAGATTATAAGAATTTGTTCGTAATAAATAAATAACTAGGGGATTTTCTGCAACTGAAACCATTATCTAAGGGTTCGATCTCCCTTGTTACAATATGCATAGACTCTTCTTATGTGTGTTAAGTTGACTTGACACATCCAACTTCAGCCGGTAAAGCATTCCAATGATTTGTAATCTTATAAGTAAAAAGGTTCGCCGAGATCAGGTAACTTATAGGTTTCTTATACTGTGATTTTAAGGTGTTTGCAGTGTAAATGTTAATTAATGTAGGTTGTAGTTAAATATGTGATTAAGAGCCAATACCTAAACAAACCTAACCTAACATAATTAACACGTAAAATACAAACGCCAGAAAATGAGAATAGGAAAGGTGACCCATAAAATCCAACTTATCCGTTCGCGACGACATTCGAATGGATACTATAATATATAACAGGAGATTTTCCTGCAAGCATTGAGGGCGGGCTGGCACACAATCCTCCAGATGTCAGCAGCAGCAAGGCTGCCCATATTAAACATGACTTCGCTATGCCTGTTTTTAACTGGCGACTCATCTGGGAGGTGCACATTCGCAACCTTAGGGTCCTTTGTACCCGCAGCATGAACATTCTTCGTTCGGTAGCCTTCACCACTTGGAATGCTTGTCAATGCTGGGGAAATGCCGTTCGTTTTACTGCGTACGAAATGCATTATGCGTTTGTATGCATGGGCCCAGCGTCACCATCGTTTCGTCTGTAGCCAATCTGGGCGGTGCCTACGGCCTTAAGACGTGAGACGCCAATCATAGCCTAAAAACCTTTTGGTTCGGAGCAAGGAAACGTCTCCGAGAGCTTGACGTAGCAGCTGTCCAGAAGGTGGTCTCGCTTGTTCTGCCAAGGAGGCCACCACAAAGGATAACATCTTTGAACGTTTTTCGATACGTCTCTGCTCCCAAAGTTTCTTACGAACCGGGAGTTTTGCGTTCGAATTTCTTGAAGCCCCCGTTGTCTCATGCTGGAGCCGTGTTATGGTATACAGATGTTTCAAATTACAAGCAAGGACTGGTTTTCATTGCATTCTTTTCCTTATTTGAAGCCAGCGGGGTTCTTCCACCCAGGTTCTGCGTGTCTTCATGTCTGATTTAGTTGTAATACACGGGCCGGTACGGGGAATTACGCGTTGTGCCCGTTCCGGAGACCGGAGTGAGACTCTAGCAACCTGCGGAGCGCATTGAGTGCTCTCAAAGCAGTGTAATTTCCGCACCCCCTTGTCCGCATTATCCGTGACGCTATGTCTGCTGAGAGCAGGGAGAATGTCAAGATTGTCTCCTGCTGGAGTTCGTGGGGATGTAGGTATTACGGGAAATTAGCGTGCTGGTGATGGTAGGAATCACGTCATCCTTCGAGCTGTATGACACAGAAGATGGGAGACGGCCGACGGAAATCTAAAGTTGTGTGAATTTTTTTTTTTTTAAGGGGCTATCTGGCGACTGCCGACTTAGGCATAAGTCGCCGTGAATAAACAGCCTAGTTCTAGGCTACTTTAAAAAATTGAACAGGAAACAACAATAAAAAGAAATAACAATAACAATAACAAAGCAATAACAAAAACAATAACAACAACAACAATAAGGCCTGGTTAAATGAAAGGGAGAAGGCCAGCCTCCCCCCAGAGGTCAACAAGTCCACCAGTCAAAGTGCACGCACTCGTCCCGAGTACAAGGGACAGGCGGTAGCGACCCCGCCCATCCCGGTACCGGGACAGGTGTCGTGCGCGAAGATCACCCAGACTGGGACATTCGACAAGAATGTGCCGAACAGTCTGGGGGACAACGCAGTCGTTGCAATAGGGCGCAGGCGAGCGCTCCATCAAATAGCGATGCGTCACACGAGTGTGCCCGATACGGAGACCACAGAAAGCAACCTAAAGCCGCCGCGGCATTGGGGGATAGGTCCATGGGAACAGTCGCGGCGCAATGGCACGCAACTTTAAGTTCCCTTCGACCGTCTCCCATCTTCTTTGCCAAGCAGTCCGAAGAGCTGCCCGTATTCCTGCCATGTAGTCAGTGTGAGGAAGAGCGAAACGCTGGTCCGGTCGCAGAGTCCTCGCGGACTCTTTGGCGCCCTTATCGGCGCGCTCATTCCCCGCAATTCCTACATGTCCAGGAACCCAGCAGAAGATAATCTCGACATCTGCCCGGCTCGCCAAAACCGTGGCATCACGAATTTCGCGAACCAGGGGATGCGGAGATTCCAATGCTCCGAGAGCACTCAGGGCGCTTTATGAGTCGCTATAGATCACAATCCGGTCTCCGAACCGGGCACGTCGCGTAATCTCCCGTACCGAGTGGTGTATTGCCACCAGCTCAGCCGTGAAGACAGACGCAGCGCCTGGTAGAGCCCGCTTACTTCAAACAGAGGGGACACGGCGTGGAAGCCGACCCCCTCTTGGGACTTGGAGCCATCCGTATACACTGGTACGGTACCAGCGTGACACGATGTGTGCTCCAAAAAGGTCGAACTCAATACTCCCGGCGGAGTACAAGCTTTGGGAGCAGAGGCGTGGCGACAAATAGCCAAATGTGGTACCCTCCAGGGTGGCGTCCTGGGCAGAACCAGGGGCGCCACCGGCCCGAGAGCTATATGTACCTCTCGAAGGAGTTTCCTGGCCCTAAACCCAAAGGGCTTAGGGTATGACTGGCGTCTCTCGACGGCATAGGTACCATCGAGATCAGCTGCGGATGCAGTGAGAGCTGTTGGCGACTGAGGAAGGCGCCGGGCTCGCGCGTACAGGCGAGTGATGCACTGCACGTGGCGCAGAGCGAGTGGCATCTCCCCAGCATCGACCAACAGGCTCTCAATGGGGTAAGTGCGGAAGGCACCGGTCGCAAGGCGAAGGCCGGTGTGGTGGATCGAATCCACCTTCCGCAATAAATGCTCGGCTGCGGATGCATAAAACTCGCATCCGTAGTCGAGCTTCGAACGAACAAAGGATCGATAAAAAAGTAAGGCAGTAGCCCCATCAGCGCCCCAAACGCTGAACGTCACGGAACAGGGAATGTCCATGGCCCGGGTACAAGAGACCCTAAGGCTGCGAATATGAGCCTCCCAGGTGAGGCATCGGTCGAATACAAGACCAAGGAAACGGTGCGACTCAACCACATCCAGGCGCACCCCATTAAAAAACAAATCTGGGTCGGGGTGAAGCCGTGGATGGCGGCATAAGTGCATCACCTTAGTCTTGGCTAAAGAAAACCGAAACCTGTGCGCTTTGGCATAGCGAGAGACGCGGTTTAATGCCTGCTCGAGTCGACGCTCCAGAGTTGGCATCTGGGCCGTGCCAAAAGAGATCGAACGGGTCGTCCACGTAGAGCGTAGCAAGAACATCTTCCGGCAGCAAAGAGGTAATGCCGTTGATGATCAGGGCAAAGAGTGTAACACTGAGGACACTTCCCTGCGGGACACCCTCTTCCTGCTCCTTTGGGCCGGAGAGGGCTTCCCCCACCCGTACGCGGAATCGACGATCTCGCAAAAATTCAGATATAAACATTGGGAGGCATCCCCTCGCCTCCATCGTGTGAAGAGTCTTTATGATACCATATCGCCATGCGGTATCATAGGACTTTTCCAGATCAAAAAACACCGTGGCGTAGTGCTGTCTACGAAGGAAAGCCTCGCAGACGGCATTTTCCAGTCGGAGCAGAGCATCCGACGTGGAGTGGAACTTACGGAAGCCGCACTGTGCAGAAGACAGATGGCCTCCGCTGTCCAGGAAATAGGCTAACTTAACATTTATCAATTTCTTCATCAACTTGCACACGCAAGAAGTTAGAGAAATTGTGCGGAAACTGGCCGGAGTAGAGTGATCTCTCCCTGATGTGCGAAAGGCGAGCACAGTAGCGATTCGCCAGGAGTCTGGGAGAAGACCTTCCACCCAGATCCTGTTGAACAAATCTAACAGAAAGGCCATACCCTGCTCGCCCAGGTGTCGAAGCATGGCGTACGGGACATCGTCCGCCCTATGGGCGATGTCCGCGCACGAAGCGAGAGCGGAACGCAACTCATCCCAATAAACTTGTCGTTGAAGAGTTCTCCGCCTCTGGAGGTAAAGTCCAGCCGGCGGACTTCCGCGACATTACGACGTGCATTGAATGCTGGCGGAGCAGCATCACAGCTAGAGAATGCGGAAAAAGCGGTTGCTAAGGATTCTGCAACGGACGCGGGGTCCGAGATTGCGGTCCCATTCTCCTGGAGAACGGGAGGGGGGTCCTGCGAGAACTTGCACCGAATCCTTTTGACTCGCTTCCACACCTCAGCTAAAGGGGTATTCCCGTTAAGTGAAGACACGTATGCCCGCCAAGAAGAGCGGCGGGCGTGCTTCGAAATATACTGGAACCTAGCCCTAGCCCGACGAAATTCACCGACAGGAAAATCGTTCGGGCGGCGCTTAGAGCGCATCTAGGCATAACGCTTCTGTTTCAGGGCCGTCTAACACTCGGCCGACCACCATGGGAGTGGTCGGCGTGCAAAACGGCCAGACGTTTGGGAATAGTAGTCAGGCCCACGGCGATGAGGTTGCCAGGGAAGAACTCAACGGCCTCATCTACCGACCTAAACTCCTCGACTGAGATAGAGAATTCAGTCATTTCCTGAAATGCAGGCCACCGCGCCCGCGCCAAGCACCACCGAGGTGGTCTCTCAGGCGGCAGTTGCCCTGAAAATGATATTTGAATGGGAAAGTGATAACTACCATGGAGGTTATCGACCACCTCCCAATCAAAATCAGGCTGTGCATCCAAAGAGCACAAAGATAGGTCGAGGCAAGAAAATGAAGCGGTTCTCGGACAGTGATGCGTAAACTCATCCACGTTTAGGACACCCATCTCAAGCTCTTCGATCAGATTAGCAAGGACTTGTCCCCTGGGATTAATGGAGTAATTTTCCCAGAGAGGATGCCTGCCGTTCAGATCTCCAAGTAAGTGATAGGGCCTCGGCAACCGTGCCACGACGCGGCGGAAGTCTCCCGCGTCGAAGTCAGCTGACGGTGGAATGTACGCAGAAATCAGAGTATACCTCCTATCCAGGTGCAGCTGCACAGCCACTGCCTGGAAGGAGGTATCTAAAGAGAAAGAAAGAACGGAGACATCATGCCGGGTGTAAACCGCGCATTCCCGAGCCCGGCCATCCAGCGGTGGTGGGGTCGCAAGACCATTATACCCCGGAAGGGCGGGCAGGGGGCACGCGCCTAGCATGGTCTCCCGCAATAAGATAGCTAACGGGGAACGGGATGAGACGAGCCTCCGCAGCTCCCGCCAGTTGGCCCGGAGTCCACGGCAATTCCATTGAAGGAATATGCCCTCCAGGCCTAGCTCGGAGGAGACGCGGGGGCCCTCTTCGAACTGAAGACCCTCACGGGAATGGGCGTACGCCTGCCGGGGGCAGAACCCTGGGCGCTGTTGGTCGGACAAAGCGCTGAAGGCGCTGTCGCCTTCCAGGACTTATTGGGGGAGGTTGGGCTCGCCATGCGAGTCTTTTCCTCCCTTCGCCTCGAAACCTTAGGCGGGCGTTACGGCTTCGGAGGCGGGGGGCCCTCTTTTCGAGGAACCATCGTCTCTAAGCCACTTGCTCCACCTCGGGGCGTGGGCGAAGGGGCCGAAGCTCCTCTGTTGCTGTCCTCCTTTCGGGGAACAGCTTTAGGAACTCCGGAAGATGACCTAGCGACCATCTTCAAAGGGTGTTGCCTCCTGTGAGTCTAACGACTCGGTGGAGGCGCGTGGCCGTTTGTCCTCACGGGAAACGGTCACGCTGGGGGAAGAGGGGGAAGCCCTGGTTTTAGCCGGGGCAGGGTATGAGCCCTTTTTGCTGCCAGCTTTACCAGGGGAGCGCCCGGGTCGGGTAGAGCCCGCAGAAGGGCTCCGAATGGGCGCAGAAACAACCGTGCTTGTTGGCCTGGATGGGCCAGGAGCAGAGGGTGCCTTTCTAACTATTGAGGCATATGACGTTCCAGGCAGAGCCGGGCGCGCCAGGACCAAGTCCTTTGCCTTGCGGAATGAGAGTCGATCCTGGGCCTGAACGGCCAGGATTTCTTTCTCAAGGAGATATGCACCACATTGCTTCGAAGAAGCAGGGTGCGGCTGTCCGCAATTAACACACTTGGCCACACACGATTTGGACTTATCGTGTGCGGCCTTAAAGCAATTTACACAGACTTCGGGTGACCCCGACTTTGCACGTCTACATGAGCGATTCGTATGGCCGGAGTGGTGACAGTAATAGCACTGCCGCGGCAGTGGCACGAATGCCTTCACGCGGTAGTTGTACTAACCGGCACGCACCGACTCAGGGAGCTTGTCACAGTCGAACGTGACGAAGAGTGTAGGGGTGGTTCTCGAGGCCCCTTTCTGTTTTCTCATCACACGTTCGACCTTGACCGCCATATGGTCGGCCAGCTCTAGGTTTATGTCCTCAATGGAGTAGTCAACGAGTTTCCTCGCATAAACTACTCCTTTCACAAAGTTCATTGTCGAGTGTGGCGTCACACTCACCGGGGTGCCATGAAGTGTCCGAAGAGCACTTATCTTGGCCGCCTCGGCGGGATTCGCCGCATTCGCCAGAAGGCTCCCGTCCCAGAAACGGGTTACCTTCGGCTCTCTACCAATTGTACTAGCTAATCCTCTCCTCTGATGGATCATGTTGCCCTTGGACAACATGCTGGCATCAGTGGAGCGAATAACGAGAAGGCGTTTGAAGCCAGCGGGCTCGAAAACGCCAGGTAACCTCTGAATGAGGGGCCCCGATGTCATCGAGGCTCCGCCCTGTGCACTTTTGGTCTTTGTCATGGTCAGGAGCTCCATACCCGGGGAGGCAGAGGGGCCGGATGAGCCGATCTTGGCTTGGTCGCTTGCCAAAGTGGCAGCAGACCCATCCGTCCCCGTAGCCCCCGCGGATGGAGAAGAGCCCCAAGTCTTCTTCGTCTTTTGGGTCTTTTTTGTCCTTTTCTTTTTTGGAGAGGAGGGCGGGGAATGAACCCGCTTATCACCCCCGCCGGTAGAAGCCCCCAGGCCAGATGGACCAGCCTCAGCCAGGTCCTTCTCCAAAATGGAGAAGGTCCTGGTGGTCGCAGGGGCATCATCCGGAGGAGATCCCTTCCCTCCTTGTACTGCCTGAGAATCCCCTTGCGTTTGAGGAGGACATTGCATAGGGGTGGATTCGGGTTCGGTGCTTGGCGTCGAGCCCAGATTCCTCCCCATGGAAGGCCCAACCGTCTGAGGCTGGTTTTCCTCAAGGACCATGTCTATCACAGGAGGGGCCTCCAGTTGGCCATCCCCTCCCAGGACATCGCAGGTCCCCTTGGCTGCGTCATAAGTCTTTAGTGGGGAGGCACAGGCCTTGACCCCGGCAAGGTTTAATATTCTTGCCAGCAGGTCTTTTGAGGGAAGCGACAAAAGGGGCCTGGCTTCCCTCTTCCCCCTAAGGGGGTTTGCCCTACCGAGCCGCTTGCACGAGGGGCGGTCGGCAATGGGCTGCCTGCTGGCTTTCTTGGCAGTCCCCTTAGAAAGCAAAGGAGGGACTGCCGCTGGAGATAGGGAGGTGCCCGAAAGCACCTCCAGAGAAGGGAGTGAGGGGGAGTCCCCTACACCCGTAGACGTAGGAGAGGAGTAAGCCTCCTATCCGGTTAAGGAGGTATGGAGGGTCCCCTGCGCAAGCACAGGGACGGGGACTTCCATCTTTTCTGTGTAGCTGCACGAGGGCGTCTCCGTTGTTTTAGGGGGAATTAAGGAGAGATGTTTTTTTTTGCATCATTGGGCATGGTGACCCTCTTTGTTTTACAGGACGCAATCGCTCACCACCTCTTGCAGTAGCCCGCACTGCAAGAGGTGCTTACAGGCCCGGCAGAGCCAGGCGCCGCCATTTGGGACCACCCCTCCCCCCTGGTGGCCTGGCAGTCCATCGGCATGGCGGCTCCACCTTGAACACGGCGTAAAAAAGATAGATTTTGAAGACGAGAGGAAAAGAGATGTGAGGAAGGTATGGGTGGGGATGAAGCAGGTTGTTAAAAAAACCCATCCCGAACCGGAGCTCAGGGGTTAGGGGACATTGTCCCTTCCCCCCCTCAGCCCCGATTCTCGATTGGCTGAGAAGAAGGTCAGCTTCTACCCTGTGAAATTAGACGCTGACCAGAGAAAGTTGTGGGAGAGGTTGTATGAAAAGCGACGAGGTAGGAGAGAAATACAGGCTATCTGAAGGAAGGAAGAGAGGCTAAGCTGGGGCCGGACGGAGCGCTGGATCCCGTCAGCACGGCGGCCAGGCTGGCAAATCGCCGCTCCCCTTACGGGGTAAAGTTGTGTGAAAATGGGGCCGCGACTATTCCCGTAGATTTACTTCCAATGCTTCAAAAGTTTAGTTCCGCTTTTTCTTTCCTCCTGAAACACTCACGGGACACAGCACCATTTGATGGAGCGCGCTCGCTTTAGCCTTAGTGTGACGGCTGCTTGGTCCTCCAGACTATCCGACACATTCTTGTTGAATGTCCCAGTCTGGGTGATGTTCGCTCAGGTTTCCTGTCCCGGTACTGGGACGAGCAGGCTCGCTACCGCTTGTCCCTTGTACTAGAGACGAGTTCGTGCACTACCGATTATGAATTGAGTTGAATTTCTGCCTTGGTTGTGCCCTCAAGCTGCGAAGGGAACGGGCCTCCTTCCGGCACCTGAGTTTGCCTTTTTTTATACTGTAGTCTTTGTTGGGTTAACTTTCTTAATATTGTGGTCTTTATCTTTTAATTTAATCTAAGGTAAGCTACTGTGACATTTCAGTCGCTTATGCCCTTGATGGCAGTTGCCAGTTGAGCCCCCCCCTCCCTACCCATTCCCTATAATTTAAAAAAATGCGGGTTTCGAATGGAAACGCTTATCTTCATATTTGATGCCGTTACTCCCCCGTGGAAACATAATTGCGATGCTGTATAAACCTCTGGGTAGTCCCATTTAGAGCCTGTAATACAGTTTTTGTGTATGTATTTGCCAAAAGACAGGGCAACTCTTAGAGGACTTTGTATTCCTGGGAAACAAACAATTGAAACTAATTCAAGTTTTTAAAATATTGAAAGGTTTAAATCAGTCAGCCCCAACAGGAGTTCTGACACAAGTTGGTGACTTCGGACTAAAGACTGTGACGAGAACCCCTAATGTTTAAGAGGGTACCCTGCTAACTAAACTGATGAAATACTTGAATAGCAACTTTCATTGGAGTCAATAGTTTACCTATCATTTATACTCTAATTGATCTTCAGAGTGATGTAACTACACGTCAACAGTGAAGAAGATTTGAATATTTTTTAATCAAAAAGAAATCTGTAGAATATATTTGTTATACTGTGGGCAAATTTCTTGGTTCTTGGTCCATTTTGGAGTCCGATATCATAAAAAAAACAATTTGGTTGAGTGTTTACCACCGATTCGTACTCATTTAAGATGCCTTTTATTTCTAAGTGGGAACCTACAATTTAACGTGGGATTTAAACCAGGGGCTAATATCATGGAATCTGCACAAATCCATCAGGTTCAAACATCCTTTTAGGTTAGAGAGGTGCCTAGGATCACTAATTTATTGGGATAATTTGTTACAGTACCACCGGCTCCGATTTTCGCTACCATAGCTGTACCAATCTATTGGATTGTGTTTACTTATGCAGAAGTAATAATTTGAAAGTGGAGTGGGTAGGTTATTTCTATTTTCATAATTGAAAAACCAAAACAAAACAAACTAATGATATCCTTAAAAACAAGCTCGCTTGAATGCCATATTTGAACGAGCAAACCTAACTTAGGTCCGCTCATTTCATTTCAAGATGGCGTTGCAAGCGGATTTTGTTTTCAGTTTTTAAGGTTATTTTTTCAAATAACTCATAATCATTATATAAACTAACAAATCTAAACATTTTAACCTCTGTAACACGTCAAATAGCTTAAAATATTAAAATAAAACAAAAACAATCGGAATTTCGTCATATCAAAGCATTCTTGCGTTCCGAATGCGGTTGAAATATTACTTGTGTTCACCTTATAGAGTTCGATACCCCCTTCCAACCGTGAAAATATTAGTCTTAGGACACTATTACGAAGATATTAACATGTAAGGAAGGTTGAACATATTGCTTCACATTTAACATCAATATAACATAGCCAGTAACATGTAATTGGCCCATGTTAAGTTATTTTGACACTTCTAACGATGTTCATCATAAGTTTAGTAATCAGATGTTTAATTCCATAGTTGATTTTTTAGTTTATGCCAATATATCGAAATGTTCAAGACTAGTGGGTGTCCAAAAAGAGATTTTCTGTTGCCTCTGTTCATGTTATACCCCTGTTAAACAGAGTGGATACCCGAGAGGAATTCCTAAGGAATCGGTAGCCAAAAGCGGTCGAGAATGGCTAGTTTAAACAATGTTAAAGCCGGGTTTTTTAAATTGGAAACTACCAATAGAATAAACATTTAAGGGCAACCATTTCATCTGAAAATTACTAGAGAGATTTTGGAGGTATAAAATGTTTCTGCCAGAGAACCAATCTCACCAAACTTGAATCTAATTCTAATGGCGAGTGGTCCATAATAATCTTCCACACTTGTAAGAATATGGTAATAAACTATAACAAAAGGCCTCTACCTGCAATTCAACGATGGAACTATACAGCTGATTGTTAACTATGGTATGAATGTGAACAAAGTCTGTTTTCTGTTTCGAGCAGTCAACAGAGAACAGTCGTTGTAATTGGAGGTTTATTGAAGAATACTAAATTCCAGAACATACAAGCCGTTCTGATCCATAAATTGAGTTGGTGTTCTCGAAATCGTATCCTTGAACAAATCTCTTCAATTACTAGTTTTCTTATCTAAGGTATGAATTAATTTTATACGTGTATATGTTATTCGACTTTAATACTATTAAGGTAACTAGAATTTCGTTAGGAATATACAGAATTCCTAAACTTTAAAAAAAAATCAATGGGAATAAGTAAATTTGTGGATATAGGTCATGAAATTTTGTAATAGCAAACGAGAAATGGTCGTTAATTGAAAACTCTTTATAGATTCAAAAACTAGGACTAAATTCAATGCGAGGCATACAAGTCTAATACGTTTTGAGAAGACCTGGTGGAGTTATCCTACTAAATGATTTTCGTTTCATTTCCACGCGCCGAAAATATAGTAGCCTTCGAAGCAACCTCATCCGAATTGTTGAACAAAAACTTCATGGGTAATTCCATCATTTAAAGTTTCTGGGGAAAATAGGACGCAAGATAAATAATAGGTTCCGATTTTCCCCAAGCGTATCTTTAACACGATAATACTATAATAAAAATGAACACTGCATTTTGGGACTGACATCTCGGAGTCTAATTTTCGTATGGAGCCAACCATTAAAATGAAAAATGGTACCATCAACAAACAATATTAAGGGGCTGTCCAAGAGTAATTGTAAATGAAAAAAAAATCATTTAAATAATCCCATCTCTTCGAAAAGTTATGCATTGTAGTGATTATAAATATTTTAAATAATTGTAGATTTATTAAGTAAACAGCGCTAAAAAATGAGGAATTTATGATTTTTACGTCAACGCTTCTAAAGTGAAATTGGACAGAAATAAACAATAGGCCTGATGTGCCGAGAGATCATGAGTGGCAAGATGTTTTACTTTGGCCTATTACAATTTTTGCTGTATTGGTGCGTTGTTGAGGTGGAAAGATGTAATTATCTCAGACGTTAGAGAACCCTTTCAAACCTTCTCGGACAATTTGCTATATCTAGAATTCTAGATAGCGGATAAAGGATAATATTTTAAAGGATATTTATAATCCAACAAAGAATGCATCGTAGAGATTTGCATTTATAAAAAAAAGACAAAAAAAACGATAGAATCTCCGCTTTGAAGTTTTTTTTAGTCGCGTGGCACTCTAAGTTACTATGTCGGTCCGTAGGTCGTCGGTAGGATGGTAACTATTTTACTTTTCGATAGGTTTTTTGGCAACAGCATAGTAACTATTCGGCTGATTCTAACGAGATTTGAAACCCTTGGGTGTTTTACATTCTCTTTCGAATGGGATAATAGCCAAAGTGCTCCTAAGGTTAGTCCGGGAATTATTGAAAGAAAATTGACTATGGGTCGAATTGACCCACTTATCGAAAGTTCTGAATCCCATATGGTCATAAAGTCATAGGTCAGAATAATTTAGAGCACGCGACTTAGGTCTCGTGACCTTATTTTAGCAAAAAAACAACGAGGGAATCTCACACAGAATGTTCAAAGAGATCTGTAATGAAAATGGTAAAAATGGAAGAAGAAAAAATACGTGGTAGATCTATAGCCACAGATCCTCTGCGAGCATTGACGCCGAGAAGTCCTACAGATGTCACCTGCAGCAACGCTTCAACTTGCCTAGATTGTTTAACGGGGTCAGGCTCTTCGGCGGGGTGTTGTAAATGAAGCTTACATATAGGTAGAGAGATTTATATTTAATAAAAATAAAGCAAAACCAATGACGGCATTTTTGGCTTTTTTTTAAACGGATTTTAAAAAAGTAGTGAAATGTAAACATTACAACATTGTACTGAAAGTATATTGGCAGTAACCAATGTAAATAACTACCATTTATTGAAGATTAATCAATCACAATTCAAATTTATCGCATAAATCAATACTACCAAATAATATAGGAAGGATAGTAGTGGATAGCAATAATAACAATAGCATAGTCAGATACAAGACTGTGCATGGCAGAAACGAAGGCGGACAGATGTGAAAGGCATCACCCGAACTACTGATGTCGGCAAAAATTATACTCCCAGATCATATATATATATATATATATATATATATATATATATATATATATATATATATATATATCCATATGGAGCTCGGCCGTGAAGCCTGCATTTAATATTGAGGATATATCCCAGAGCCATGAGAAACGGAGGCAGCATCTTTAATTTTTCCCAACGTTTCGAAAACTACAAGTTTTCATCTTCAGGCTAGAATAAGTTTACAAAGTTAATACATATTGAGAAAACTTGTAAAGGCCAACAAAACCATATTTTAAAGGGTGACCAATTATAAAATATCAGTAAAATGTAATATAAGTAAAAAATTTTAAATATGACTTGGCAACAATTCGATTTGCTTTAAAACTGACTCAAAAAATTGTTAATACATAAGAAGAAAACTTGAAAAGGCCAACAAGACATTATTTTAAAAGGTGACCAATTATAAAATTTCCTTAAAATGTACTACAAGTAACTTGGCAACAGATAAAATTGCTTTAAAACTGACTCCAAAAATTAGTTAATAAATTTAAAGGTTATTGCAGAAATTAATTAAAAACTATAAGAGAAATTGACCTGACATTAGTTAAAGATAATAAATTTAAACTGTTTTTAATTTTGTAAATACTGTAAGAGTTAAAAAACATTTATTATAAAAACGGTAAATTTGGGTACTTACTAAAGTGGATCCATCCTAGAGAGTGAATGGTGGGTTTAACAAGGGGCTAATATTTATAGGTTACAGTAACGCTTGGTTTGTTAAAAAACAAAACAAACAAACTATAGTTAAAATTAGTTAATTAATAAAGATATTGCACTTAAATCTTCATTGAGTGCATGTTTGTAGTGTTTGATATATAAAGATTCGAGGGTTTTTAGGCAATGTTGGTTGTTGTTAAAGGCTAATAATTGAAAATTATCTTGGAGCTAGGTTCTCTGCTCATATGGGGATTAGTTGGCGCACAAACAAAATCTTAAATAAAAAGGAAAAGTCTTCTATTAGGGAACACACCATAAGCTGGAAAACTTATACTTCCTTGCAGAGGTTGCAGCCCGGCCCATTGCCCGGGGTTCCTATGGTACGGGCATCTGGCAGTGGGCTAATCCTCAAACCTCCCTCCTCCCCTACCCCCAATTATGTATATGCTAGTGCTCTGCATAGTTGGGACGAGGTCGAATATCAGCGTCCTTTAGCTAAGGCATTGGGCCTTGGGTGGGGGGCGGGGGGGGGGGGCGGATTTAGGCAGTCATGGTGAAATGTATGACGGGCTAGAAAAGTATTTCTCTCTTTTTTAGTACCCCCCTGTATGGGAGGATTTTGAGTGTGGGAGAAGAAAGGTGATCGAGACGATAGATGAAAATGAGGTTAAAAATGATGAAAATGAGGTGAGCGGCGGCTTCCTTCTGAATCTCGTATGCGAGTAAATATCCTCGTGTCGATTCCTTCCGAGAGTAAGACGTAAAAAATCTTCTTCGATCGAAAATGAGCTGAGATTTGGCTGTGAGTCTGCTTTACCAAGCTTAACCAGAGTGGTCTATCAGCGATCCAAGCGGCGAATTCATAGTGAAAATTGAAATTGAAATCGATGTAATAAGTAGGAAATGTGTGGTAGGTATAAAAGGTTAAAAAGAGGTTGAGTTTTGCCCTGGTGTAGAGGGCATCTCTCAGGATTTTTCTTTTATTTTGGTTTTTATTTTTCCTCCCAGTTTTTTTTTTTACATATATATATATATATATATATATATATATATATATATATATATATATATATATATATATATATATATATATATATATATATATATATATATATATATATCCACTTCTCACAGATATACACACAAACATATCTTTGTTTTGTTTTTTTTGTTTTTTAATAGATATCTAGATAAATAAATTTGTTCTTTTCCTCCATCGTGGCATCCAAGCCTTTCAACTTTTTTAACTGCAATTATATATTCTTTTATTATACTTAACAATTATAATTTATTGCGCCGGGGTTTAGGTTTTTATTACATTTCTTTTTATTTTGCTTTTGTAGTGGGCATTTTGCCTCTTTTTCTTCAGTTTGTTTGTTTTTTCACTTAGGTATTTGAGCTTTACTTGTTCAGGTATATATTCTGAGTAGGTTTTCTCGGGAGCAGTTTCTTCCACTCGGGTATAGGGCTTGCCTGGTGGCGCATCCCCTAACTGCTCTCGGAATGTCTAGGTCGAGGTTCAAGTTCGGGAGTATCTCAGTTTCGATCTTGTCCCAGATCTTTCTCCCTAGCCTTTGAAGTTCCATATTCAGTGGGTTCAGACCTGCTCTCGCGTGCAGTTCTGTTATCTGTATATAGTCCATCCTTCGTACTCCAGTTATAAGCCGGGCTGCTCTGTTCTGCACTCTCTGCATTTGTCTGAGAGAGGTGGAACTCGCAGCCTGCATGACCACTGCCGGGTACACTAAGGTTGAGCGTACCAGAGCAGTGTATAGCTTTTTGAGATTTTTGGAGCTGAGTTTTTTAAATCTATACAGCTTTCCGAGCTGTATTTTGGCTAGGGAGATTCTGTTGCTAATATGCGCTTTGTATCCTTTGGATGTAAAGTGCAGACCTAGGACTTTGCCTTCTTTTCCGTAAGGGTATATTTCGCCATCCACTAAGACATTAGCACGTATTCGGCGGTTGGAAGGATCTGGAACTTTTGGCGGTTGGTCTTGATTTTCCACTTTCGTCCGTATCAACTGATGTTATCGATTTCGATGGCTGTTGGCCTTGCTTGATATCCAGCATACTTGTAGTAGCTGGGGACGATTTGCGTGATGTCGTCTGCGAACTGCAGGTACATCACTGTATCCCCTACCGGATCAGGTAAGTTCAGTGTGTACAAAAGGTACAGCAGCGGACTCAAACAGCCACCTTGTGGAACACCCGCCTCAAGTTCAAACTCGGGTCCTCTGTATCCCTAAATGGAGATTTGGGCTTTTCTGCGCATGATGTAGTCGCAGAGGACCCTTTCAAGGATTGGGTTCAGCTGTAGGCCTAAGATCTTGTATTGTAGACCTTTTAGCCAAACCTTATCGAAGGCCTTTTGCACGTCTCGTATCACCACGTCTACATATTTCCTCTCAGCTTTACAGCGGGCTAGCTTTTCAGTGAGAAGGGCAAGGGCTGTGTCAGTCCCCCTTCTCTTGCAGAACACGTGTTGCTGAGAGCTGTGAACTTCTAGTTCGGTCAGTTGGTCTTGTAACCTGTTGGCTAGAAGCTTCTCGTAGACTTTTCCTATTATCTCCAGGGAGGATATTGGCCTGCTATCCACCAGTTGATCGGGCTTCCTTCCTTTAGGTATAAAGATGATTTTAGCCATCTTGAAACCGTCGGGGAAGTAGTCCGTATTCATGGAAGCATTGTAGATGTTCGTGATTCCCTGAATGATCTGCCGGGGGGCATGCACCAAGTTATTTCTGGTGATGCCCGTCCAGCCTGATGCCTTCTGTTTGAAGATTTTTATGATTGCCATGACCTCTTCAGGTGTAGTTGATCGGCCATGGTCTGCCAAAACCCTCCCTTCATCAATATAGGCATGTGGGAGCGTGCGATGCGCAATCTGATTAAGATCTTCAATCAGTTGGCCCTCGAATTCCTGTTCGAATTCCGCATTGTCTGCTGGTGTTATCTTGAAGACATCCTTCCAGAATATGCGGAATCTTTCTTCCAATACCGCCGGGTCTTCCAAGTAGTCGTTGCCCTCCTTAATGCGGGTCTTTTCTCTACTTGTAAGACCTTTTAACTTGTTCATAAGTCGCTAGAACACGTCGGGTCACACCTCGCTGTCTACTTTTTCAATCAGGCTGTCCGTGATTTCAGCCTGTTGCTGGTTTTTAGCCTGTTTAAGTTCTTCACTTAGGCGTCTTAGCAGCGTGGTTCTTTCTCGATTTGTACTTCTCTCCTGATTTCCTCGTACACCTCCCTGTGCACTCTAGCGATCTCTCTCATTTCTTCGGTCCATCTGGGGTGTGGGAGAGTTTTGTACCTCTCCATCGGTACACTATCTGCTTCGATGATTTGGGAAGTTATCGTCTCCAGCTCCTCATCGATCCTCTCTAGCCTTGCTCCGTTTAGGTCCACTGGTTCGTATCTAGCAAGGATTTCCTTGTAGCGTTCCCAGTTGGCCGAAGCGTAGCTTTTTCGAAGAGGGATTGGGAGCTGTATTGGCGCGAGAGAAATGGTCGTCAAGATCGCTATGTGGTCGCTGGGGACTGTTGGGCCTGGCTCACTACGGTAATTGAAAGGGAAGCCATCGCTTGTCATGACTATGTCGGGCTTTGTTGCTGACCTTACGGTGAAGTAGGTCGGAAAATCCGGACCTATACGCTGGATGCTTTTCCTTTGCATAATCATTTCCAAGTTATGGCCTCTTTCGTTCGTGTTACCATAGCAAGCCGTTTGGCATCTGGCATTGAGGTTGCCCCCAAGGAATACCAGGCTACAGAGTGATCTCAAAAAAACATTCTCAGGAGAGGTACGATGATGCTGCTGTTGCCGTCAGAAGGAATCTCTCGTTCAGACACTTTCCGGATATGGACGAGTCCTTCGTGGCGGTAGAGCTGCACACTTTAGTGGGTAATCTCATAATCGTGGCGGCATACCAATCACCTCGACGAAAGTACCTTCCTCTCACAAACTTCTACACCTTGTTTGGCCACGGCATAATGGTATTCATAGTGAACGTGAAATTACAGGAAAATATATTGAATATGTTTGAACACTACGGTAAGAAAACGGACCAATCAACTAACTCGGAAAAATATTTTGAACATTATTGTAAGGAAGCGGACCAATCAATTAACAATACAACTAAGACTGTGAAATTTACAAAAAACATAGTAATGTAAATTAACATTGTGCAAAAAAATGTAGAAACTGAGTTTTATAGAAAGAAAACGCCAACAAAACGTAAATTATCGTTGTAAAAAACATAATAATCAACGGGACATCAATATACAATAATCAATTTAATATTTATCTAAAAAGTAATTGTACTTTTTTGTAAAGAGTTAACTAGCCCGACCTCCGAGCAAGTGTATACCTTCTACTATATTTAACCTTTAATAAATTTTCATTCCTTCCATTTCTCTAGTACCCAAACCCACGAGAGTGTGGGGAGGATGGGGTCCCTAAGATTTCATCTTTCTAATAATAAAGTTAAAGTTAGCATGAGTGCTTGTAACTTGTCCAATAGTGCCCCTTTTGGGAATTTTATAATTGAATTTCTTAGTGAGAAAAGTTGTTCTGACCTGCGAATAAAAACGGGGACTGAAAAAGCGCGATAGATCGTTCGAAAAGTGGACCACTGCCTTTCTTTGGAGGAAAGTGAAGAGTGAAATCTTCGCTCCTTTTGCTGATAGAGTTAGGACTAAGCACCTGCTGGCCTAATTGCAAGTCGCAAGGAAGTTCTAAAGGTAAAGTGAGAAGTCAAATATCGGACTCTGGTCTCTCTCCCCTTTCTCCTATTTCCAACCATATTTTCTCTTTTCTTCTTTCTTTTCTAAATAAATTTATCTGTGCATTCGCACTCCTACACTTCCACACCACAAGACCCTTTCCCTTTCACTTGCAACTATCATATGATAGTATACCGGGGAAATTAGAGAGAGACTGCGCATAACTCTCCGGACCCTCTCGGAGGGCCCAAAACCCGACCGTGGAAAAGTTTTTGAAAAGATATTTGGATCCCTGAACGTAGCACTCGTGAAATTCATTGACATAAATAATGGTTACTCAGCCATCTGCGCGAGGGAGGCCGACTGCGAGGCCTTTACCTCAAGCAAGGCTGTTAAATGCCTTAGGACAATTAACCTGTGATTTGCAGGCGCCTTGACTCCTGGCTCGGGAGCGATTCGGCAGAGGATATACATACAGAAATTGAGCGGAACCACCCCTGGGCTAAGGTATCAGAAATTATAAAGTTAAAAAACTACACGCACGTTTTTAAGATTGTTTTTGAAGATATGGATATGGCTCAGAAAACTAAAGAAAACGGGCTCCTACTCTTCAGCGTAAGAGTCTGTCCCGAGCAGATGGAACGTGGAGAATTTGTAGACGTATAGATGTGCTTTCGCTGTTATAAATACGACAATCACACCACGTCCAACTGCCCGGATAAGAACCTTACACTCTGCTCTATCTGCGCCAGCCGTGACCATTTTTGGCGCGACTACAAAAGCAACACACAAAAATGCCTCAATTGCGGTGGCAATCACCAGACTATGTCTATGACATGCCCGGCGAAAAAACAACAGATACAAAAACAATTTCAAACCAAAAAAGAGAACGAAGAGAGGAAGGCAAATACAACCTACGCTAAAGTAGCTAAAACCGCCATCGTTGAAACAAACAATCAAAGGACATATCTCCACATTGAAAATGAGCAATCGACGAAAATAATGTGTTGCATATACTATGCACACATCGCCACTATCACACGACTCGGTACCTGTGTCTCAGAAATGAACCGGATTCTCGTTAAAAACGGAATGCAAGAGATGTGGTTCTCAGAGAACCCGCCATCAGAGGAGGATATGTGAATCAGCGTAGCCCTCAGTGCGAAGAAACATGCAAGATGGTCCCTCCCCCCGGTAAAAAATACAGCCTGCGAACGAGACCCAATACTCAACAAACAGACAGTTGCACGAACAGAAAAACAATCGCCCGCAACACCAATGAAAAATGCTCATTACATTGGTAAAAGAGGCAAGAACATATCAAAACGCTCCGAAGATGATCGAATAAGATCGAAAGTTCAGCAATTTAGCTTGGTTTTACTAAACACATTCATTTAAAAGAGATGAATACTGGACAAGTGATTCAACATCTACAAGATGGAATAAAAAGATAGTTAAAAGAATAGAAAGTTGCACAAGCGAATTAATTAAGGCGAAATGCACAATGGTCTTCAACAAAATTTGCATTCAAGAAAGACTGCTACCCAACTACACTAATATATGGGGCTGAGGAATAAGTTCTTGCTTTTTTATCAAATTTATTCATTACCATTAACAATTTTAGAAAACTTCATTTTTAATTGATAACAATATGCAATTTAATCAATAATGTATTCTGCGTTGTTATTTACGACTTCTTTCCAACGTTCAACTAGTTTTTCGATGCCTCTGCAATAAAAATCTCTGGATTTTGACTCGAAGAATTCGTCTAACCAGGTTCTTAATTCCACATCAGTATTGAACGAAACGCCACGCAAATTGTTGGAGAGCGATCGGAACAGATGGAAATACGATGGAGCCAAGTCTGGCGAATATGGAGGACGCATCAGGATTTCCCAATTAAGCTTTTGGATGGCGTCTTTTGTCATATTGGCAATGTGAGGACGAGCATTGCCGTGTTGTAGAAGGACTCCATAACGTCGATGAGGTCGCTTTTCGGGAATAGCTTCGGCGAGTCGATACATTTGTTGAACGTAGAGTTCTGCATTGACAATCTCGTTGTTCGCAAGGAGCTCATAAAGAATGATGCCTTCACAATCCCACCACACACACAACATCGTCTTTCGTGGATGAAGTCATTGCTTTAATCGCGGAAGTGGGTTTTTATTGGGGCTAAGCCATTGCTTTCGATGGTTCATGTTGACATAAACACACCACTTTTCGTCGCCAGTGATGATGCGGTGAAGAAATCTGTCCTTATATCCACAAGTAGCCTTGTGACGAGCAAGCAACCCTGCGGCAATCGTGGAGCGTTGAAGTTTGTTGTTTTCGCTCAAAGCGTGCGGAACCCGTGTGCTGAGTTTTTTAACTCTCCTCATCGAATGAAGGTGATTCACTACATTTATCTGATCACACGCCAATTGTACATACAATTCTCTAGTCGATTAACGAGGATTTTCATGAAGAAGGTTGTTCAATCGATCTTCATCCAACTTAATGGGGCGACCAGAACGTTCTTCGTCATTAAGATTGAAATGACCGTTCTTGAGACGTGAAAACCACAATTCAGCTGTCCTTTCTGATAAAGCATTTTCTCCGTACACAGCACAAATATCGCGACGAGCTTTGGCTGCGTTTGCATTGTTCCCGTCTCGATTGAAAATGAATAACAACAAGTGTCGAAAATGCGCCTTTCTTTCAACTTGACATTCCATTTCGAAGGTACAGAACAAAAATAAAATTAACACAACTTTTAAATTAACCGCAATGACTTATTACTCAACTTCAAGACGTAGCCTAAGCAAAAGTCTAATCGTCTACGCTGTTAAGAGACGTAGCCTAACCTTTGCAAATTTTGCTCTCATTATTTATTATTGTTTCTTAATATGTGCACAAATCACGTCAACAAAACTTAAATCAACACAACATTAAAAAAACCCGCAAGAACTTATTCCTCAACCTAATATATATATATATATATATATATATATATATATATATATATATATATATATATATATATATATATATATATATATATATATATATATATATATATTGTGAAGATACTCAAATTTACAGCCTGATTAATTATGATTGTAAACTCATTAAAAAAAGGTGTTTTATGAGGGAGTTGTGGGGTGAGGAAAAGGAAAAATAATTATTGCTGCGAACAGCCATGACGAATGGTCACTGGTTGAAACCCATTGTGGATCGATGATATAATTTAGCTAAATAAATAGAGAAAGAGAGGGATAGGAAGAAAGAGATATAGAGAGACAAAGAGAGAGACAAAGAAAGAGAGAGAATGTGTATGCGTTTGGTTAAACTTATATAAAATGAGTTTGAGTATCAGCGACTTCAATTAGACCTCGCTCCTCTAGAGAAATATTTTGTCTTCTTGGACAAGAGCTACCATCTTGTGGTCATAATAGCGATGAGCGCTTGATAACACAGGTTCGAATCCAACTCTGTTATTCATTTTCATATAATAGTTAAAACTAATTTTCCCTATTTTCCCCATTTCTATATCTCTCATTCTCTTTCTCAAGCTTTCAATGGTTCACGTAATATTTTCCTTAACGTATTTTCCGGATTGTGATACCATTTTTAATTTCTTTGGGCCTTTATATATATATATATATATATATATATATATATATATATATATATATATATATATATATGTTTAAAGGCTCAAAGAAATAAAAACTGCCAACACAACTCGGGAAAACGGTTAAAATAGTTTCCCTATTGTCCGTTTCTATAATTCTCCCATTTTCTTTCTTAAGCTTTATTGGACCAGGTAATTAATTTCCTTAGCGTTTTTCCGGGACGTGTTAACTGTTTTCATTTCTTTGCGACTTTAAATACATCTATTATATATCACAATGTCATGTAATTTTCGATTCTTATATATATATATATATATATATATATATATATATATATATATATATATATATATATATATATATATATATATATATGTTTTACTTCCAAGCATAGGAAGAGTAGTCTCTATTTGACCACTTAGGAACACCGAACCTGTGCTCGATAGCCTTCAGACCCTGAACTTCTGCCCGAACTCCGTCAAATAGCCCCACCAGTAAGAAAGGCAGAAATTCTGTTCGTTCCTTCAGACTTCATAGCCGAATAACCGAATGATCGGGATCCCCGTAGGATTCCCCGCACCCTCGAAGTCCAACGAGAGGTAGGCAGCTGAAAAAAAGTCACACAGCTTGCTTCGTTCACCTCATGACTGCGCTCCTATTCTAGTATGCCCTAGTTTATTCGAATGATTGTTTTTCCGTCTCATTAAAGTGTTCATGAATCTGTCTTTGCCCGTTATCCCTTGAGTGTTAATTAAAGAGAAGCGTCCAGTACTCTTTATCAGCTATTCCTCAAGTGTTAATTAAAGAGAAGCGTCGAGGACTCTGTCTTTATCCACTATTCCTCAAGTATTAAGTTCGTTAAAATTGAGCCGGCGCAGGAATGGTAGAGGTCTAGACAACGATATGACTCAACGTGGCAGTGAGTTTTTCGAGTGTTGACTGGTGCCAATCGATTTTGCTAAGTGAAAGCGAGAACTCGACCTCGAGCCAAGGCTCATAATCTCAAGGACGACACCGAAAGTGCCACAACAACTGGCTGAATTAGTTGTTGTTCCAACTACCGTCCGTAACGTGTGGTAACTTAAAGCTACGATACATTACTGGATTAGAAATATTCATGATCCCCCGTTATTTTTCGCCCTTTCTAAGTAAAAAAATCATATAATTGAGAAAAGTTCTGTGTGCATCTGTGTACACATCTATGCTTATGTTTGCAGTGGGAACTGCCATAGAGAAAGACGCTTGTGTATGCAAAGACCTAACTAGTGTAGTGGAAGTGAGATATAGTAGTAACATATCTTTAAAAACTGCTTCTTTAGCAAGACAGTGATCATGTAAATTATTATTATTATTTAATGCGATGATGAATTAATCGGTCAAAGGATTTTGTGAGAGTAGAGAGGGAAAATGAGGAAATATGTAAAAAAAGATTGTTTGCTCTGGTGATGAGGAGGTCGCTTTATTGTTTATCTTTTCTTTTTCCCTTAATGGTTCATTAAGTCAAGATGTATTTCGTGTGAGTGTTTTTTTCCCTTTGACCTTTGTTTTTTTTATTTGTGTTAGTTTTAACTTTTGTAGGTCTCAAGACTTTATATTCTAGCTGTCTGCAACTTATTACCTTCGGCGAAGCGCCAAGTCTAGGCATCGCCCTTTTTCAAAAGGAGTAAAGTTTAATTGTACCCATTTAGAGCCATGAAATGACCCATACGACCATGGGACATATGGTTATTCACCCTGTAGATTTTAAATTTGCCATCGGATTTGGCGCTGGGTGGCGCCATCTAGTGGCAGAAGCCTCATTTACCCATTCAAAGGCACTCATAAGTGATTTGAACCATGGGAAACCATCAACGCAATAACCATTTATCATCTCATCACAATACGTCGCAGGTCATTGGACGGACTTTCCCTCTTGTATTTTGATCTGTTTCATTTCTCTTTCTCGCATTCCACTCGCACCCTATCAGATCTTCAAATAATTTTTTTTTATTCATTTTTATAAATATTATTATTAATTATGTATTACCCTTACGGTGTCTGAATATTTTTTAATGTAATTATCATTTTTCGTTCTCTTGAATCCATAACAATCATACTTATTCAACTCCATTAATTTTATGTATTAAGTGTTCTCTGTGGTGATAGTGTTTAGTTATCTCCTGGTGTTCACGTGAACAATGGCTTAACATCGTTTTGTTCCAGATCCTATTGTTTGTGGGGATCTCTACTTCCTGATCTATGTTTGTCCTGATCTCTTGCTTTATTTTTTCCCCAGGTTTTCTGTGTCAGTCTCTGAGTCATTATGTAAACCACCTCGATCGTATATCTACGGTGGAGTTCCGTCTAAGTGATGCTGTCTCTTCTACCCACCTTATTGTCGTACAGCGTCTCCTTATTTTTGCACTCGCTGCAGTAGTTTCAGCGAGTTCTTCCTCGCAACTTGAGTCACCACCGCTGAGTAGATAAGTCTTGCGCGGACATACGTGAAGTAAAATAAAGTAAAACTTCTTATATTTGTTGCGTTTAGATTTCGGAATCTTGTAGAGTTCCTTATTTACCAGATTTTCTCAGCAAATTACGTGTTTCAAATACCAGTTGGTGGTGATGTGGAACTGGGGAACGCTTCCTTCATTATTATTCCTATACCCTTTTTGACCAATGATCCCGTTGGAAGCTTTCCGACGATATAGAAAGAGGATCTTGAACTTCAGAAATTTGGTTTTAATCTTCTACTTCTAGTAGTTTTTAATATTCACTATTTCATTTGCTGTTTCTCCAGTCTGGGAACTCGAGTTCTTGTATGTGCCAGGAATTATTCGCGCGATGTGTCCTGCAAACTTCAGATACATCACATTCTCCTTTACCGCTGCTGGGAGATCAATTGTATGTATTAAATAAAAAGGGGCTCAGACAGCTGCCCCGAGGAACTCTTTATTCGAGTTCGGGTCCCCCGTAGCATTCTAGTAGGATTATGGATCCCCTTACCATGATAATGTCACAGAAGACTATCTACAGGATTGGGGCTGGCTGAAAGTTGAGCCTTTTATATTTTAGGGCCCTCAGCAAGATCTTATCGAGGGCCTTCTGCACGAGTCGAGGTATAATTTTAATATATCTTCGATCAGCTCGGCACAGGGCAATTTTCTCAGTTAGAAGTGCAAGCGCACTGTCTGTCTTGTGTTTCTTCATGAACCTATGTTTTTGTGGGTTGTGCGCCCTTTTTTTCTTTCAGTTGTACCTGGAGCTTGTTGGCCAGGATATTCTCGAAGCTCTTACTGATTACCTTAAAAAGAGAGAGTGGGTTGTAATTAACCAGTTTGTCAGAGGGCTTGCTCCCTTTGTGAATTAACAATTTGTATCCGGGCAGCGGTCGGCAGGTTCATTATGCCTTCAATTATTTGATGTGGCGCGTTTTTAATGTAATTTTTAGTACTCTCCGGTTAGCCTTGCTCCCTCTATTTAAAGGTATTGAGTATGCTTAAGACTCTTCAGCATTGATGTGGTGACCATAGCCGGTCATCTTTATTTCTTCAGAACGTGCAGATTTGGGTACGTGCGGTCTCTATTGCGTTTAGCTCGTCAATCACTTGATTCTCAAATTCCTAGTCGAAGTCATAATTTTCCTCTGGTGTTATACAGAAGACATTCTTCTAAGGCCTCTAACTCTCTCATCTAGCTTTGACGGATCTTCTAGGGGCACCTCGTTTTCTGAGATCATGATCTTTTCTCTCAGCAGCATACCCTTCATTTTCTTTCTTCTAGCAAGGTCGCGGCTTGGAGCGGTTCCCTTGACTTCATTGTAGATGATCTTATGTTAACGAGCGATATCTCTCCTCTCATCTGTCCATCTTGGTCAATGGAGTAGCTTTGGCGAGGAAGAGTTCAATATCTCTCGTCAGCCTTGGTGAGATGGTGTGTAATCCCCTCAGTCTCTATTTTCTAAAGGATTGCTCCGCTCAATACCACTGGCTCATAATTGCTAAGAAACTCCTTATATAGCTCCAGTTGACTTGAGTGTAGCATTTACTAGGAGCGATTTGGGTTTGCATCGGCAGAGGGAAGATTATTATTACGATTGGGATATGGTCGCTCGGAACAATAGGGCCTGGCTCATCATATTAGTTGAAGAAGAAGTTGGTACTGGTTAGTATAATATGCAGTGTTGTTGCAGATATGTGAATTATGTAGGTTGAGAACTCGGGTTCAACCCTCTAGAGCTTGTTTCTATTCATAAGTAATCTGTTCTCTCGCCAGAGCTGGTAAGTCTATGGGTACGAAGGACTCATTTAGATCAGATAGATACTTGAGGAATATATTTATTATGACGGTTAGATACATAATCGCACCGTCGAACCTTTCCTGGGCGAAATTCTTACTTATTATTCTGTAATTTGAGATTTTTATTGTTTTATTTTTCTATGTTGACGCCATGTTCCGTTATGATATTTAAGTCCGAGTCAATCGTACTGAATATGTTGACATAGACAGTTGGCTTTCCAGTCTATCTATCTACATTAATTGTGAGAATTTTAGCGTGTTTTTTATGTTCTTTGTCGTGGTATTGCAAGGACCGAGTGGTGGTGTACGTACGTATAGGTTTGTTACGTACTTCCCAAACTCCTTGATTAAGTTTTCTCTAAGAGTGCTATATTATTATTATTATTACGTTATTTTAATCTTTGAGGGTTTCTAGTGCCATGCTCAGCGTTTCGAGGATTGATATTCCAAGTTCTCGCTCGATTTCTTCGACCTTCACCCGTCGATTTTCGAGAATCATCCTCTCCACACAGGCCACATTGTCCTCGTTGGTCACGTCTGACGGGCGTGCTGATGGGGGTCATCTTCAAGGGACTCACGACCATGGCGGAACTCCCTATTCCAGCGAGCAATGGTTGCATAGGAAGTGGCGGTGTCGGAGTACACTGCAACCATGCGTTCATGGATCTCTTTTGCATTATTGCCTTCCTTGGTCAAAAATTTGATCATTGCGCGGTGCTCAACGTTCTCCATTGTTGAAAAATTTTTGACTGACGATCTGCGATCAGCTACTGCTTCTTAAATAGGCCTAGACAGGAGCGTGCGGCTGCAGGTCCTGACTTGTCATAACTTGTCCTAACACCCCCATAAACAGCCATCCTCCATCCTCTGTTTTGCTCTACCGATTCGCAAAACTTATTGACCGCCCCTCGTACCTTTCAAAACAATCACAAGGGAAACTGGTTGGAGACTGACCTTGGCCTCAATTTTTAGGTAAACGGAAGAATGTTGTTTGTGGGCAGACGCGTGGACGTATTCACAGACCTTCCAGATGTTTGTCTGGCGCAGGAATAGGATTAAAGAACCACAGATGAATTCGGTACGGGCGACGGATGGCGTTAAGTACGTTGTCTTGGGAAGAAGATTTCACCAACGGGACAGGGAAAGTATGCTTCTTCCAATCTTCTGGTTAATCTTGACCTAATTCGCACTGATCATCGATGAGCAAACGAGTGAATCCTTTGACGAATGGGGAGTGTTTGAGGAAGTTCACTTTGGGGTATTCCTCAATGGCGAGGACTATCTTTGGGTTTTGTTGTAAACCGGAATAGGGGTTTTCTCTGATGAGAGATAGTTGAGCTTGTTTCTCAATACAAGCTAACTTAAATTTCGGTGTGACCACCAGAAACTGGCTCAGCATGAGCTTCTTCTGTGTTCCTTTGGTAGGGTTGCCGGGCACTGAGCTGGACTTCGTTGTCTCGATCGCAAACTCGATCTTCCTGAGACAAGATGCTAATTTTCGGTGTGATAACCAGGAACGGGCTCAGGAGAGCTTCTTCTATGTCCCTTTCGTTGGTTGCCGTGCCTCTAGCCGAACTTCGTCGTCTCGATGACTAAATCGATCTCCCTTGTTCTTCTACAGTTATCGGCATATATACTTCACCACCTCCCCTGGGGGTAGAAGAAGGAGGGGGGGGTGAGGTCTTCGAAATTAAGACTCCTCCTCTAACGGTTCTTCTCCGAGCGTTTTTCACTTAGCCCTAAAGGCACCTTCTGGCTTTTGGTCGACTCTCCTCTAATTTCGTCAATGAAGTGAAATTAAATACCAACTCCTAGGGGAAATATTGCCGGTTTAACCAATGTTAGGCTCGCCGGACCCGAAACTCGATGATACGTGCATTATGTGGTTGTGGGAGACCTTTCTGGTGATCCTCGAGGCGAGAAGAGCGAAAGAGAGGGGTTAAGTAATAGGGTTACGCCGCAAAAATATCAGGACGTTGCGGTAACCGAACAAGGCCTCTGTTTTCCCTACATTCTCTATTTTGTGCTTTATTGGACTTCTTTTTCGGTTTTGACTAGTTTTTCCTATCGTACCTTTCCATTGCGCTTTCGTTTGAACGATGATATTGAGTTGATATTGCATGTCTCTTCTTGAAGTTTTATTTTTTCTGGATAGAGTGTTTTAGCTAATTTTGTCTCGTCTGTTGATGATTTGAATTCGCATTTATATTTGGGGATTTTCAGATTCTCTAGGAATGGTATCTGGCCGGGAACAAAGATCCTCTTGTGTATTTTTTCGCCTTCGTACTTGTATTGTTTTTTGTAGATCTTTTATTCTTTCTTTTTGTTCTCCTTGTGGTGGTTGAGGCTTGGGTCCCTGAGCTCTGTTTCCGAGTCAGATGATGATGAGGAAGCCTCTTAGTTCTTTTTCGAGTTTTTTTCATGTTTTGGTATTTGTTTGTGTATTCATTAACTTTACTTTCCTTTTCAATTCTCCTCGATGGCATGGTGTCTAGGATCAGGCTTCTGTGTTGTTTCCTTTTGCGTGGCTTCAGGTTAGATAGTATCCATATCTTCCTTTTTTTGATTTCGTTGTTCATCTTAGGACTTTTGTAGTAGTTTGACGTTTTTCGAGATCTCTTTTTCATGTCCTATTGTGGTTGATGTTAAAGGTGGTCTTGAATTTTGTTTCGCTCAAAACGGTGCTGGTAGGCGGTGGTTTTGAGTTTGTTCGTGATATAACCAAAATATGAAGATGCACAATCTTTACCGCTGCATGAATAGTGGTATACCACGTTGCTATCATTTTCGCTTTTCTTTGTGGTGAATTTTGAAGCTAGTTTTGAATTTTGTTAGTAGCATTGCACTGTTATTATTCGTGTTTTTTCCCTTCTGGCTCTCAGGTTCCATATAAAAATGTTTTTAATTTTAAGCGACCTAAGGGCCCCACAAAATGAAAACAATTAAACCTACTCTCAATATAAAAACTAATGAATTTATAGAAAAAATATATATTATATAACTAATGGGTCAAATTGTGAATTCATGTACCTTCTCTTGCATAGAGATACGTTTATCGAGTGCACATGAATCTTAACTAAAAGTTAAGACCACACGAGGTTAACCCCGTTTTTAATACCTTCCCCCATATTATGAAATCCCCTCGACCCCTCCCTTCTTGTATATATAAACTAAGTGGAAATTTATATCTGTTAGCTTCTTTTAGAGTGTCAATAATTTAGACGAAACGTTAGAATACAAATAAAAGCATTACACAATGAAAACTTTGTGTTTATTCCCGTTAAAAGAGATAATAAAGAGCCTACCTCAACGCTCAAAAGATATTTCGAGAATTATTAACAGAATTTAAGAAATATATTTAGGTTTTATTACTATTATTATCGTTATTATTTATTATCTTACGTTGAGATGAGCTTTGAGAGATCACAAATACGTTACATCAAAGATATTTTATTATTATTACTTGGAAGTGAGGAGTGGAAACTGACCTAGTATCCTCAAGGGTAAGTTAGGGCAAGAGAAAGCCTATGAAGGGATAAATGGTCCGAGTGGTTTAAAGAGCCTGGGCCTGGAAGAACTACCCACATTATTGGGTGGTTCTGATTGAGAAATAGTAAACTGGACAGGAAATAAAACAAATGCGGTGGATTGTTTTTTTTTTGTTTTTTTAATTGGGTAAAAAAGCAAACTGGCCTAACCAACAAGGGCATTTTCTTAGATTAAGTAAAAGGATGTAAAAAGATAAAAGGAAGTAAGGGATATGAGTGTAGGAGGAGGAAAGGGAAGAGATTTCCCTCCCCCTAATTTAAAGCGAAAACCAACGAGGACATCGCCAGAAAGTGTGAAAGAAGAGACTACCTGAGATTCTCCTGCGGGAAGTGGGGCCCGAAGGGCAAAGAAGCCTTCAGATTTCACCTGACATCTTGTTGCGGATACGGAAAAGGATAGATAAGGAAAAGAAAGATGGGAGGGGAGGGTAGGGAGAAGGACAACGGGGTAGAAAGAATGCAACCGTGTTAACACTTTCCCCTTACAACTGGAGCCATGTGGGAGAGGTGAAACAGCCTCGCCTCTCTCCCGGCTCCGACCAGGGATGAATGGACGAAGACTGGTTGACGACTAGCCTGCAATATTAGCTTCCAGCCTAGAAAATAGGCCAGAAGAGAGGGAAAATGGTGAAAGAAGGAGAGGGGGTGTATAGATGAAGGGAAGGAATAAGACAACGAGGGAAAAATAGCGGGTAGATAGGACTGGAATAATAGGAAAGTTTAAAGGTCACAGCCGATAAAGCAAACTTTAATTAATTGTTGGGGTCAGTAGGGTGTATTATAAACCTCCATGATGAGTATATGTAGGCACTGAAAAGTACGAATTTAAATTATTTTCGGGGGTTTATTGGGAGGGGGGGGTGAAGCGAGAGGATGCCTTAAAAAATGAAACAAACAATTCACAGCAAAAAGAAATAAAAAAACCGTAAATTGGAAAACACAAGATAATAATAATAAAAAATCACTAAACCTTATATAAGCCTAAATAACAACTGTTTACCTCTTTAGTGTTTACATGTGGCTTATCACAAAAAAAAATTATATACGATTTTCTCTTGTTTTTTTTATTGGTAGATGAGACGAATTTTCAGATCATTCAGGTGCATTGAAGAAACTTGTATGGGAGACTTAGTGAAGTTAATGTAAGAAGACTGGATTGCTGGCGGGTTTTTTTCAGTATTGTAATGTAATTAAAGTGTCCCTAACGTGTAATTATTGCGGTGAAGAATGTAAAATCTCTCGTGAAAAAAATATGTTCATTCCTTTAAGTGTAAAAATGTAGGCAGGGGATTCGCAGAAACCAGTGTAAAAATGGAGGCAGGGGATTCTCAGAAACAAGACTATCTTACATAAATGTATTTGCGTTAACTTTTACTTTTATAGGGGCAAAGAGGGTGTCGCAAGCAATTGAGGTAAACAGGAGGCCCCCAAATGGCAATGGTTGACGGATTCATTTTTTGTCGTGAGGTTTCGATTCTGTCTGAACTGAAGGGTAGCGGCGCTTCTCAAACCGGCGGGCCAGATGGCGTTGTGGAAAGAGACGAGAGTAAATTCGACAGAAGAAAATTACATCAGAGCCATCATGTAGAGGAGTGAAACGTGGATCAGGGAAAGGTTAAGTTAGGGGGAAGGTTAGGTTAGGGGGCAGGTTAGGATAGGGGGCAGGTTAGCTTAGGGGGCTCGTTTAGGTTAGGGGGAACAGGTTGGCTTAAGGGGAAGGCTAGGCTAAGAGAGATTAGGTTATGAGACAGGTTAGATTAGGGGGGTAGGTTAGGAGAGAGCGGTAGGTAAGGCTAGAAGATGGGTTAAGTTAGGGGCAGGTTAGGTCAGGGGGATGTGAGATTAGAGAGAGGTTATGTGGAGGTTAGGGCAGGGAAAGGGGTAGGCTATTTCAGGGGTGGAAAGTTAGGTCGTAAGAAAAATAAATCATAAGCCATCATAAACGGATTATACTATAAGAAAAACCACTGGGCCCAACTATCAATAGGCTTCATTTCTTTTAATTCGACAAACAATTAAGAAATTAACCCTATTGGAAGTTGGAGCCCTTCTGGGGAGGGGGGTCACCCTGTGCTATCGAACCTAATTATCGTTGGTATCAAATTTTAAAGCAGCGAATATTTGATTAGACTTAAAAAAATATAGTCAGAGCCTCTTTGGAAAAGTCTTGAATACGCTTAGTCACGGCATTTTCCGACACCTGTAAGTTTTACAATTTGGTCCTAGAGGTTCGCTTTTCCTGACGCCATCAGAAAGCTTATGTTTTATTAGTAAAATAAATGACATATGGTAATGTGGTTGGTACCATCTAACAAGCACATGATGTCATTTAGGGTTACCTGGAGATTCCATACTTTGTGATGACATACCGAGAAAAGGATTCTAAACTGCTCGAAACAATTGGTACGCATCGGAAAATTGACGTGGCTAATCGAGACCATTTCCGTAAAGGATTATGGCAGCCGATTGGGGTTATATAATCTAAAAGCAAATAATAACAAAGTAAAACAATATTAAAATATAAAACATCCTAATTTTAATCCCCACTCACAGCTGGAATTACACAAGAGAGCAGCAGCAGGCGTTAGATGCTACCTTACTTGGCAGCAATGACATATTAATCTTTAGCGCCATCCATTCCTTTTTAATCGTAGACGAGGCCATCCGATTTTATAGTGAATATAATATTAAGATCAGAATGACCATCACTGGCAAGCTCGTGGATACCAGGGACCGGCCTCGGTACAAACGCTAGAGCACTGAGTACAATGTTATGTCACCCAAAAGCGATCAAGGGAATGTGGATATTAAGGACCTGTCGCGAGGGAAGGGACAGCAGTGTTATGATTAGCTATGTATGTGATGACGTGCTCTGCGCGGATGCCTCAGACTAGACGCCCCGTAGTAGCGGTAGTTCCCTCCCGTTCTTCTACACTAGTAATACAAATCGAAAGAGTCTCAAAAAATCCAAATGGACATAAAATAATTGAACAAAACAGAAAAGCTCCAACACTGAAAAAAAGTCCATAAGAGCTGTGTCAGATCTCATGTTCTTTTAATTTCATGATTGAGGTTTCCGACCCGCTAGGGACCAACATATAATAATGTATGATTTAAAAACTACATACAAGCAGTGAGCCCCATTAATGGACGAGGAATGGAGCATGTAAAAGGACCCCATTATCAAATGGACGTGAAATGCTGATCGAGAGAATGCGCCGAAAAAGCGTCAAACGGTTGGTCGTTTGAAAATGGCACCCTCACCCTGAAGCTAGAGAGCTAAAATCAATAATGCAGCGTTCCGCTATGCTGCTCATGTCTTCCTCATTAACCCTCGGTGCAGCCATGTGGACGAGTAAGGGAAAATGCTATGATGTTTCTTTTTGTTTGTAAGTGAACCGCAGGGACTCAAGCTTGTACTTTTTAGCGTCAATTTTCTTTGGACGAATTTCCCTGTTCTCGAGGTTCTTAATAATCTTCTCTACTCTCACCACAATATTGTTGATAAGGTTTGGTATTTATATAATTTTCAATATTGCTGTGGGTTTTTCCATTTGTATTATATCCCTCATTATTTGACCATGGAGAATGCGTTGTTGGTTATGCCAGATTTGTTTTATAATAAATTTAAAATAATTAGTCCCTCAGTGGCATCCATGAAAAAGAACTCCGGCTGGCGACAAATGACAGCTTTAAGAAATTCTTACGCGCTGTTTTAGTTTAGGAATGAATAAACTAAAATCATAAAATAATTAATACGGGAATGTGGATATTGGAACGGAAAACTAGTGCATATAAAAGGACTTCGCCGAACCCCGTCACCGTTGAAGATAAGAACAAATTAATCGATAAAATCAAGAGTATCCCCTTAAAAACTTATTTTTTTAATAAAGAAAGAGAAAGAGAAACAAAGGCCTACAAAGAAAATCAAATTAATGTCCGAATACTTCGGACAAACAAAAAAATGTTTTCTTTGTATATAGCTCAGGTTGATTCAAGAGTTGATTAAAAATATCGATCAACTTCTGGGTTATGAGTAAAGCCTCCTCCTGTGTACGTTGAAAGAAACACAAGAGATTTCATTCAGAACACGTCCATAACATGGTGGAGAGAAATGATTTATGTAGATCTGTTATTTTTCAGTTTATGCCCGCCCTCGAATGCCGTGGGCGCTTTGTTATAAATATCTTTATTTAACCCCCCCCCCCTTCCCTCACTATATAGCAGTTTCATTACTTACTGTGGGCAAAATCTCTGGTCATCATGTTATGACGGAAAATAGATTGGCCTAACCCCCCCGAGCCCCCCCTCCAAAGCACTTTTTTTCAATTTGCCCAAGAAAAAACATTGTTTACATAAAAAAAATGGCTATATATATATATATATATATATATATATATATATATATATATATATATATATATATATATATATATATATGAGAAACTCACAAAGTAGCGCGTGAGTAGAGCAATAAATGCAAAAAATCCCACAGGAAAATGAAAGAATGGGCTATAAATAACGACAAGTACGGAGACACGCCATTTACTGTCGCAAGTTGCTTTCCATAATTTTAATGGAAATTCTAGATTATGTGGTTGATTTTGAAGGAAGGCGAGATCCTGTATCATAGAAGTCAACTTATAATTTAAGTGGTCAAACAAAAAAATATAATTCCGAGATTGACCTACTTCTGAGTTTATTAAAAAATATATTTTAAAACCCGTGAGAAAACGATATATTCATAGAATATATTTCTTGTGTGTACATTGACCAAGTTGCCACAACAATATTTTCAAATCCTATTTTATACCACTTCAATTTAGTTTTATAAACTTTATAAGTCCTAGTTAATCTCTACTCAGAATGACCACAACTTTTTGGAATTCAGTGAAGCAGTTGAGACAACAGAATACTAAAGAAAGTTGAAAAGGATTGTTGAAGGATAATATTCTTTAATATAACATAATTGAACGAATAACAAAAGCCACAAACACTACACTATACTCCCAGTTAGTGTAGCTAGTGTAGTGGTTATTTCGCTTGCCCTGCAATCGCTGGTTCGGTAGTTCGAATCTCCTTCCGGTTTCTTTTTTAAGCTGGCACTAATTACTAAGGGAGGTTACTGCTGTAAGTAGTTGGGGCTTGCCCTGGCTGACGTCCGCCTGAGAAGCAACATAGCTTGATAGGAGGATTGAAACCAGCAAACTTTAAACTATCTTGATTTTAGCTCAGCTTTTGATCCCTTGGTAATGGTGGTCATTTCCTAGGCATACTGGTGGTTTTATTTTTACTATACTCCGACATGTTATCTGGGATTGAGTTAAATATGATTGCTTATGCTGACGATATAACTTTGTATGCTGCAATTCATGCTCCTTTAGACAGACAAAGAGTCGCTGAATTGCTTACTCTGGATATCGAGAGAATTTTATCCCGGTGTGATGTTGGGGTATGAAACTTAATTCAAATAAATCCCATAGCCTTGTTATTGGTCGTTCAAGGACCTTACTGCCGCATCACCCTGACATCATTGTCAACTGCGTTGCGGTCCCTAATTGTTCTTCACTGAAATTTCTTGGCGTTACTTTTGATCCTAAGCTGACTTTTGAGCTTGACCTCAAGTTCTTGAAACAGTGTATTGAGGTGGAGAAGAAAGCCGAAAGGATGTTAGGCTACATAAAGCGCCAGTTTGGATACCGTAACAGGAAGATAGTACTTTGCCTGTACAACTCCCTCGTTCGGCCGCACCTGGAGTATGTCGTCCAATTTTGGAGTCCTTCATTCCGAAAAGACATCGCGAGATTGGAACGCGTGCAAGCCAGGGCAACCAAACTGATTCCCTCTATCAGACATAAAAGCTATGAAGATAGATTAAGGGAATTAGTTATGCTCTCGCTGGAGACCCGGAGACTACGTGGTCAGCTTATCGAAGTATTCAAAATACTTTGAGGCTTCGACAGACTGGACTACGGGGATATTTTCCAGCTCAGCGAGGGAAGAACAAGAAATCACGGCTTTAAACTTGAACTGAAGCGATACCACCGTGATCTGTGTGGAAATTCTTCACGTACAGTATCTGCGGTAGTTGGAACGCACTTCCGACGGAAGTTGTCAACAGTGAATCTGTTGACCAGTTCAAGTTAAGACTAGATAAAGTCTTGCGAAATCGCCGTTAAGATCCTCGCGAGTTATCTTCGAGGTTGCCAACGGACACCTTCGAAGATGGCGCCAAAAGTACCCTCCTTGTATAGACCGTAAGGTCTTCTAGGGTACTTATTTTCCTTGTACCTCCTTGTAGCTCCTTGTAGCTCATTTTCTCAAATGTTAGTTTGTTGCGTAGGTGCTGCCAGACCTACTCTACAAACAGAGTGGTTAGGAATTGTTTTTATTCCTTCATTCTGCTTCATTATGAATATTGTCATTATGTCTTCCTTTCTGCATCGGAGACCAATTTGAAGCTCCTTGACAGAGCTTTCAACCAGATTAGTTTTCTGCTACCAAATATACAGTTGAATCTTATGCACCATCGACTCGTTGGAGTCTTGACTCATTTATTAAAATTGTTTCTGATCTTGATCATCAACTTTACTGTCTGATGCCAGCTCCCTCACGGCCAGTTCGTGATACGCGCTACTCTTTAAGGCAGAATGACAATTCCATTTCGTTCGCTCGAGTGAATACGACGCAGTTCTCTCGATCTTTCTTTCGTACAGCCGTTGCTCTGTCGAACACTCTGGCTAATGATGTCGTTAATTCGGATAATTGTGATGTCTTTAAAAGGCGAGTGAATGCTTTTCTTCTCTCTTGATTTTTATGTTTTCTACTTTCATCGATGTTGCGCTGCTCGTTAAGCCTTGTAGGGTTTTTAGGTTCTGCCGTTTTGCCTGTTGCCTTCCAACGTGTCACCTTCATTGACTTTCATAATAATAATAACAAGCCATGGCTTCGCCACTCCCCCTCCCCCTGCCCTTGCGGAGGGAACTTTCGCTTTGTTTCGCTCGCTAGCAGCCCTTCGGCCTATTTGATCTTTCGAATGGATTGTGATCAGCTCCACCCTCTCATCTCCCTCTTCCTCTACCCCTATCACATCACATACTCATCCCCCTACCCCATTCCTTACACTCTTCATCCTCTTTATCTTCCCTAATCCCTTTACCCCTCAACCATATCTCCCCCTTCTCAACAGGGAAAACAGGATCAGGGAAGAGCTCATTCATAAACTAAGCGATAATAAAATAAAAAATATTCAAAAAGTCACGTTCTAAAAATATAAACTTTGCCCCCTCCCCCACTATTTCCCCCCTCGCCTTCTCCCCCCTCTCAAACACTCTACCCATAGGAGAGAATAGGTTGGGGGGGAGGTAGAGTAGAGAGTTAGATAGAGATGGAGGGGTAGATAGAGGTTGAAAGAGTGGGGAGAGGAGGAATGGGGAGATGGGGCAAGGGAAAAATAGGAGATGGGAGTAGAAGAGGGGGGTGAGAGGGGGATAGAGGATGTATGTGCGGGAGAGAGGAAGGGGAGAGAGAAGGGCGATAGAGGAGGTAGAGAGTTGGGGGGATGGGGAAGATGGAGGGGGAGGGGGAAATTCATACACCGGAAATGCACTGGAAATTCATACAAGTTTACTTGTCCACTTTAAAAAAAAAAAGATTAAAAAATCACATTCTAAAAGTTTGGGGTTATGGATAATAATAATAATAATAATAATTGATTTGGAGGGTTTGATATCGAAATTTTTAGAAGAAAGTATGAGAAAACTAACGGAAAAATATTAACTAAATGAAATTCACTAAAGAAAATGTTTCTTTCGAGTTCTTCACACTGCACCATAAATGAAAGATTCAGTCCCACCATGTGTGGAGTGGCAATAACCTAATAGTTGCACCACTTAAAACCAACCAATCAACCATGTGTGGATTTGTAGTGGAAAAGAGAAGAAAGATTGAAATTTCAAATGAAAGCGAAAAAAGTGATCACATTTATTCCAATAAATTTTACTTATAAAAGTAACCATATAATCGTGCCTCTAAAAATCTAAATATTAGGTAGTGGACATTTGGAGCACTTGGCAGTCTCTGCAGTGGCTCCACTTAAAAGGCTATCATGGTGGCGAAGCTTTATGATCAGCTTGCGGACAGAGAGAGAGAAAGAGAAAAGGATATATATATATATATATATATATATATATATATATATATATATATATATATATATATAGAGAGAGAGAGAGAGAGAGAGAGAGAGAGAGTGACGTGAAAGATTTCTCAGGGATGTACCTGAAGGACAGCTGGCAAGAAAATGAACTCAAGTTGGTTGCTAAGCAAACAATGCCGGTTCTCCCTACAAGAAACGATCTTCTAATTTTGGACACTTCTTTTTTTGTATTTAATTATTTATCTGCTGATAAATTTCGTTTTATTCATCCAAATATTCATACAATTTACCCATACGTAGTATGGGTATTGTATACGAATTTTGGAAACCATAGATTTTGTCTGCCAAATGTATGGAAGATGTTGTGATGCAGACGTTCTGATCCTTTGGGACAGTAATATATATATATATATATATATATATATATATATATATATATATATATATATATATATATATATATATATATATATATATATATATATATATATATATATAATTAGGTAAAAAGTCATGTTGTATACATACACTGTTGAAGTCCACAGCAGTGGCAGCGTTATTGATTTTAACTTGTATTCTCTTTATTTTTCTTACAAGTTTTTTGTTTAGGTCTTTTTTTTAGACGAAAAAAAAAAAACATTCGCAAAAGACATATTTTATCCCGAGACGTCTTTCGACCGTGATAGGTCATCCTCAGGCAATTAACAGAAATGGAATGATGATGATGTACTCAATATCAGAAGAAGGTTTGGATAGTGGTAGATGAAAGAGGGGGAAAAATTTAAGAGAGGTAGGGATATTTTGCCCTAGTAGGGAGGGCATCGCTTTCCTTTATTTATTTTTTACGTTTGCTTTTGGTTTTATTTTGATTAAATGTTTTCTCCTATGTTTTTGTATCTTCATGTGCTTTAGCGTTCTTCTTTTTGCTCGTGTTAATGATTTGGTGTACTTATTTTTGGTATAAATTTTGAGCATTCAAGCCTTTATTAGCTATTTTGTCTAATAATTTACCTTGTGTTTATATTTTAGTGTAATGGTGTTTGTACTCATTTGATTGTTGTATTTGATTATTGTGCTTCATCTATGTATATATTGGCGAAATGTCTTCTTGTGAGTATAGTTTGAGTGCTCGGGAACTGACGTCGGCGTGAGACTTTTGCCCGTAGTCTTGCAGTTATGTTAAACCTGCCGCCTGTTCCCTGTAGCTCCGGAATGACACCATTTGCTAGGGTGGACCAGACCTTTATTCCCAGTTTCTGGGTGGCGACATTGATGGGCTCCAAGCATTTCCTCTCGTTTAGATCTCTTTGCCGAAGATGATCACGCCTTCTGACTTTATTAATAAGTAGAGATGCAGTGTTCTGGACACGTTGAAGTCTTCTCATTCAGGATTTGCTGGCCGCTTGAGTTACCACTGCGGGGTAGGTGAGCTCAGCCTGGACATACATCAGATATATTTTCCTGATGTTGGCCGAGCTAAGATCTCTAAAAACCTGTATAGCTTGGAGATTTCTCTCCTTGACAGGTTCCGCCTCTCCGTGTGGTGTTTCGAGTATCCGTGGTCGGAGTAGCCGTGGTCGGAGTAGCCGTATCTCCTCCCTTCTATGATGATGCGCCATGTCAACTTGCGGCCCAGCGGGACGATTTTGAATTTGCACTTGTTGGTCTTGATCTTCCATCGTCTCTCGTACTTGTTGATGTTATGGATTTCTGCTATCATGTGAACTGCCTGTGCCCCTGCTTTCCTCTCTGAGTATGGGACGATTTGTGTGATGTCATCTGCGAATTGCAGATACATCCTGTCCCTGTGCACCGAAGTTGGGAGGTCGATGGTGAAGACCAGGTAAAGCAGTGGGTTCAGGCAGCTTCCCTGGGGAACGCCCGCCTTTAGTTCGAATTCAGGTCCTCTGTAGCCCCCAATCACGAAACATGCCCTTCTGTCAATGACAAAGTTACAGAGGGTCCTTTCCAGGATTGTTTCTAGCTGGAGGTTCAGGATCTTGTATTGAAGGCCTTCTGCACGTCCCTCAGCACAATGTTTACATAGCACCCGTTCGCTTAGGAATATGCTACTTTCTCTCTTAGGAGCGCCAGGGCTGCATCGGTGCCCCCTTTTCTACGAAACCCGTGTTGTTGGGGGGTTGTGCGCTCTTAGCTCCTTCAGTTGAGCTTGTAGTCTGTCTGCTATAATCTTTTCGAAGATTTTTCCCTGCATCTCAAGAAAAGAGATCGGGCGATAGTTAGCCACTTGGTCTGGGGGCTTGTTTCCCTTCGGGATGGAGATCATTTTAGCCATCTTGTACCCGTTAGGGAAGTCGCCTGTATTCAGGGCAGCGCTCATTCTGTTAGTCAAACCCTGAATAATTTGCCTTTGGGCATTTTCGAGGTTATTTTTCGTAATTCCAGACCAGCCTGTTGCCCTCTGCTTGAAGGACCTTATGGTGTTCAAGGTCTCTTTGAGAGTTATTGGGCGTCCGTGGCTAACCATCTCTCTTTCTTGAGATACTTGCTGGTGTGGGTGGGTTATATGTATCACTGTACCGAGGTCATCAAGCAATTTGTCTTTGAAGTCCTGTTCGAAGTCATCGTTCTCCTCAGGGGATATAGCGAAAATCTCTTGTCAGTGCGTTCTAAATTTTATCTCTCTCTCTCTCTCTCTCTCTCTCGAGAGAGAGAGAGAGAGAGAGAGAGAGACTCTGGGTCTTCAATGATGTCGTCTCCATCCTTGATTTGAGTTCTGGGTCTGGCAGGCAATCCCCTAAGTCTTCGGATGTTATTCCAAAATCTTACAGGATTGCCCTCCCTATCCAGCCTCCGAATAATGTCATTCCACATTGCTCTTTGCTTTTCAATTAGTATGTTCTTTAGTTCCTCTCCTAGTTGTCTCACTCTGGCCGTCCTTTCCCGATTAGTGCCTGACCTGCCGATCTCTTCATAGATTTCTCTATATTCCCGGGCGATTTCTCTCATCTCGTTCGTCCACCTAGGTTGTGGGAGCATTTTCTAAGAGATTCTGGGGATACATCTCTCGCCCGCTTGTATGAGGAGAATGATAATCTTACTCGTATTTATCTCCTCATTAATCTCTTCGAGATTAGCGTCTCCCAGGTCAGCTGGTTAGTATGCACTGAGTATCTCTCCATATTAGCTCCCAGTTATCTTTAGCATAGCTTTTGAGTAGTGGGGCAAGAGAGATTGTGGTGATAATCGGGATATGATCGCTAGGTACCACTGGTCCGGCCTCATTGCTAATATTAAAGGGGAAGTTTTTGCTCGTTAACACCACGTCCGATTTAGTTGCCGAACGATGTGTTAAGAAGGTCGGGAAATCCGGCCCGACCCTCAGGAGTCTGTCTCTTTTGAGTAACAACTCCAAGTTTCTTCCCCTTTGGTCAGTGCTTCCGTAGGCTGACGCTCTGCATCTGGCGTTTAGATCATCGCCAAGTAATCTTAATTTTCGGCGCCCGAAAAAGTGTAAAATTTGGTAATCGGCAAGTATTTGTGACGTAGAGGTTGATAGGCAGCCGCCACGGTCAGGTTTCCCACCAAGATTGGTATTTCAACAGACGCAAATGACTATTCTAGGATTGGAAATGTTCTGTATGTAATGTTTTTTTCGGATCGTGATGGCTGCGCCGTGGTAACGATCCTGTGTGTGGTTTTTATTTATAATGGTTTTAGAGGAATGGCAATATAAAGCATCTCGGAGGGCCAGGCGGACATATACCTTAAAGTCCGCCCCCTTGTGGAGAAATCGGGAATAGCGAGCCCCATGAGGAGACTCGTGAGAACGGTAGCCGGCGAATAACAGTAATTGCCTACCTTGCTTGATCTCCCCGCGGCATAGGTAGTTGGAGCGAACATCTGTGTTAAGGCAACCACCAAATGCCCTTAAACGACGCTCTAAAGATCCAATTACCTACGAGATCCATAGGCCCGTGGTTATGTCAACAAAAAGCGGTGCCAGTCAAAAGGCACGCCAAGGAGTCTGGCGGTTGAGGGTCTCGCTAATTAACAAGCCGACTTGGGCACCTCAGTGCTAACCTCTGCACTTCTTGCTCTCCCAGATGCGAACTCACCATTCGCGCTTCCCTCTGTGGCCTCGCCCCTTCCCCCTTAGATGGGGCAGTGGTCCGCCTATAAATAAGCCCCTGAAGGAAAGAGAAAGGATATTATTCGGTGAGAACGACGGAGGATCAGTTCGTGAAGATCGGTCCTTCAACCAGTCAAGATTATTCGGTGAGAACGACATAGGATCATTTCGTGGATCCTTGCCCTCCAGGGCCGAATTAACAGAAATCGTCAAGTTTTGTATCGGTGCAATACCGAAGAATCCTTTACAGACTTAGAATAAGTCTGACTGGAGAAAAGAAAACCCGCTAACACTCGAGTGACTCCCACAGCTTAAGCTCCGTAAGAGTGAGAGAAGAACCAAGCCCCAACGAGATTCCGTTCGTTAATTACGGTAAAAATCCCCCCGTATACCCAAAATTTAGTTGGGCACTCGGCGTTAAAGAATAAGACACCAAGAGGCTTCAAGATTATTCAGAAGAGGACTCTTGGAGCGAAGGGAACCGTAACTCTCTCCGCCTTCTTAACTTAACCAGAGGCAAATTTGCAATAAGAAGTTGACTTCACACTACCTCTCTTCCGACATCCCATCTCTACGAAATTCTATCATCGGCCACGGCAACCCTCCAAAGCGCGAGATAAACCCTCCAGTGACATCCGGCAATCCCTGATCCCTCCTCTCATATAAGTTAGAAAGAACATTTATATTCATATTGCGATAGTATGAGTTTAGTACATTTCACGATTTAATGGAAGTAGAAACAATTGTGCGTGAACCCCTGTCCTATTTGTTAGTAGAAGAGAGTACTTTAATTTAATGTTTAACGCTAATCTAAAAGGGTCCTCCTTTGTGAGCGTCTTTACATCTTCTTTCTTTTCACATATTGCGACAAATCCTGTCGGCGTGTCTAGTAGTCGAAAGATTGCGATGTTTAATTTGCCGAATAGGGTTTCAAACACCTTCCCCTTGTCCGGTTTTTCAAGTCCGCTTAGGGATCTCAATGGGAACCTCGCAGCATTTTGAGTAGCTATTATGGTGGTGAGCACCCCTTGAAGAGCGGAGCGCAGTTTGTTATATCCCTGGCCTTTTTCTGCTATTTAGGGACTCACTAGTGTGTATGTTTAAGAGTTTTTCGGTTGTTTCGAAATTCCTTTTGTTAAAGTTAATTGTCTTTGATTTGAATTGAATTTGAATTTTGATTTGAATTTGGGCACTTCGCCTCTTTTTATTAAAGTTAATTTCCTTTTTTTTATATTCCTAGGTGTATATAGGTATTATATTCTCTCTCGCACAGGTTCTTCCGCTGGGGAATATAGATGTTCTTTCTGTTGCGCGTATTCTGTGTTCTAGTATGTCTAAGTTGTTGTTAATAGTTGGGAGTATTTCGTAATAGCCTTTGATCTCCATATTGATCGGTTTTAGTCCGATTCTTTCATGTAGAACCGATTATCGAATATGGTCGATCATTTTCGTGCCAATTATAAGCAGTATGGCTTTGTTCTGTACACTCTGCATCGTCCTGAGAGAGGTACAGCTTGCCATCTGCGTGATCACAGCCGGGTGCACCAGGACGGAGCGTACCAGGGTCATGTATAGCTTTTTCTTATTTGGCACATTGAGGCTTCGGAAACAGTTCAGTTTCTTCAGCTCTCTTTTGGCTAGGGAGACTGTTTTTTACTTGGGCCTTTTATCCTGTTTTATAGAGTCGTAAGCCCAGGACCTTTTCCTCGTTAAGAGTACGGATAAAGTTCGTTGTCAACGAGGACGTGGTCTACTTTCCGGCGATTCATTGGAGTTATAGTGAACTTCTGGCGGTTGCTCTTTATCTTCCACTTTTTTCATAGCGATTGATGTTGTCAATCTCGGCAGCTGTCATCCTTGCTTGACTTCCAGCGTTCCTGAATGGACTTGGGACGATTTGAGTGATTTCATCTGCGTATTGCAGATACATCGAATCGTACTTCACTGGAGCATGGAGGTCAATTGTGTACACGAGGTACAAAAAAGGACTCAGACAGCTTCCTTGTGGAACTCCCGCCTCGAGTTCGAATTCGGATCCTGGAATTTTGATTAAATCGGGGATTTCCAGTTTTCGATTTAGGGGACGGTGGGAAGGGCTTCTTGGAGTCCTTTGGGTACAAGTTATGACTTGCCGCGAAGACGGCTGCGCGGATCTCTGTGGGCAGCGAAGCAAATAACTGTTCCCTTAAAACAAAATCTAATAGTGACTCATAATCGGGGGAAATCTTTGACGACTCTAGCCAAAACTTAAGGTTTCTTTGGAGGGTATACCCAAACTGTCGGAAGGTTTGACCGGGTAGGATCCTGGCGCCACGGAACTTATGGCGGTAGTAATCAGGGGTCATATTATGGGCTGCGAGTAATTCAGCCTTGAGGGTAGAATAATTAATTGTCCATTCTTGGGGCAATGACATGAAGATATCTCTCAATTTCGAGGTGAACAAGGGGAGCAATTTCACTACTCTTTCCTCTTCCTAATCAATGTGATTGATTTCGAGAATTTTCTCAAAATACGTTAGGAATGAGGAAAATTCTTCGCCCTCCTTAAATATGGGGAGTTCAAGGGGGTCACCTTGCGGGGCTTCCGATCTAGCGCTGACAGATTGTGTTTCTGCTTGTGCTTGCAACATTTCCACTTCGTGCTGGCGTATTTGTTGCATTTCTTCCTGTTCTAGCTTACGTTGTCTTTCTTCTCTTTCTAGCTCACGTTCTTCTTGTTCTAGTTTCTCTTTACTTCTTCTTTCTTACAGAATATGTCTTTCTTCATTTTGAATATATTCTACCAAATCTCTTCCAGACAGGCCAAGAGATTCGCCTTGCGGTTTAAAAACTTCAAATGAAGCCATATTTTTCTTTCAAAATTTTCATAGCTTTGTTTGTACTAGAAAAAAAAATCACGCCAAAGGTGGACCTACAGCGTGTGCGCAAACTTTTAACTACACTAAACGAACTACTCAAGTTCCTATTTCTGGGACAATCTCAATGCACACAAAAAAAAAGGAATAAACGGTCACTTTACCTAATCTGTCTGGGAAAATTCTATGTACGACTCTGTTGAGATCTAGGTACACACGTGCACATAATTTAAATGCGGGAACTTTAAAATTTAAATGGGAAATTATTCTCCTTAAACCTTTGAGCACATCTTTAGCCTTTTCACTTAACACAAAAAATAATTAGAGAGGATTTTAAAAGATCTAAAAAAAACCCTTTTTAAATCCACCCATAACACTTGACACCAGATTTTATAATTGAAATGAGATATATATATATATATATATATATATATATATATATATATATATATATATATATATATATATATATATTACTCTATGTCGTGGTATAGCTCTATATATCATACATACATCTATTATATTTGATTTTAGAGTGCGCGGGGGTTTCCTTTTAATAGGTTTGGGTAGGCCGAGGTCCGGTTACAAGGTCAGATCCCCGTAAAGGAGGGCTAGTCTAATAGATGCTACTTTAAATCTTGGTATTTGCTGAGAATTCCAAATCTCACTTAGTTACAGGCTGTTGTTAGTAAAGGAGTCGGCAAAAATAGACTTTAATAAATATTAATAATTAAAGTTAATATGATACAACAATAGCTTTTAAGGAACACTTTCACAAACTCGAACGGAGACTATGAAAGAAATAGAAAATTAATTGGGAATTCCAAGAATAAATAAGGAATAGTTAAACGCATGGCAGATATACAAATGTATATATCTATTTCTCTCATAGTCTCTGTTCGAGCTTGCGAAAGTGTTCCTTAAAAGCTATTGTATTCAAAGAATCTTTGGTTCTCTGCGTAGCGTAGTGTACTAACGGCATACTTTTAACTGTGATCAAAGCGGGGCTCGCTGCCTCAGTGTGCCTGGTTTGAATCGCTTCCCTGCACGGATTTTTTCGAAAAAAAGCAATAAAAATATTATTGCAAGGAAAAATTATTCCGTTTTCTCTTTCAATGTGGTTTAATGGATTCATATATATATATATATATATATATATATATATATATATATATATATATATATATATATATATATATCAGTTTTGAACGAAAATAATATCCGATTTTAGGGTATATATTAAAAATTAAAAAAACCTTATGACTATGTAAATATTTAATTATAAATATAACCTACATTGCTTCCTAGAATCTCATTCCATCAATCAAAAAGCTAATAAATGACACGCTTGTAAAATTCTCTAGACTTTGACGCAAAAATATGAATCGAGCTCGTTTTCAACCTCACTCTAGATGTCAACTTAAGACCATCCAAATGGTTCTGTAATCCCATAAACAAGCGACAATCAGAAGGAGCAAGCTCAGGAGAATATGGCGGATGAAGCAATATTTCACAACCATGCTCCTCCTTGGTATTTCGAGCTGTGTGAGGATGGGCATTATCGTGATGGAGGATGACACCCGTCTGTTTGACTAAGGAAGAAGTTTATTGCAGTAAAGATTGTTTGATTGTTGTATAACAGTTCTCAAATAGGCAATTCCTTCAATAACCCACCATACATTCAACATGATCGTTATTTGAGGAATTCCTCCTCTCGGCTGTTGAGAACTTCTGCTTGCTCGACTGATCCACGAACAGCGGCGTTTAACCTTATGCTAAAGGATCTACTTCTCATCAACCTTAACAAGCCTGCCAAAAATGGTGCCTGAAGGTAGAGTGAGAGCAATAACTACCAGCAAGCAACACGTTATTGCAAATTCGCAGGCCTTTTTTCTAATCACTGGAACTTTCCAATCTTTTCAATTGGCGTAGGACAGTCGTATGGGTTACGTTATTTTGTTCTGCGAGTCTCCTAGAAGGTGTAGCAGGATTTGTTGTGACAACAGTTTCCAACCCTTCGAAATCAAGTTCTTTTGGACGCTCTTCTTTGGGTCGTTCTTTTAAATTGAAATCCACCCCCCACCCACTTCTAAAATGGAAAACCACCTCCTTCGACTTTTGTCATTTCCTGCATCATCCCCATAAGTGCTCTGAATGGATTTTGCCGCTGTACTAGCATTGACACCTTGTCGTATAATGCCCCTTTTTGATCATCCCACACCTGATACCACTTTTGTCGGGGTATACGTTGTGGTACGTGATGTACTTCTTTGATGAAGTAGGCTTTGATCTAAGAGGACTAATTTGGTTGTTTTATTTTTAAGGAAGAGCCGCTTCAACACGTAAGGATAAGAGGAAACATACAGGAATTATCCCCAAATAAACATATATTTTAAATTTAACACTTAACTATGACAAACAAACAGTTATGACATTTATATCCTTGTCCTAATGCTAAACTCGACTATTCCGGATGGCGTCTAGGCCTATTATAATGTCTACGATGACAAAAATAAACAAATAGGCTACACGTAAACACACCAATTGCCAATTAGTACTTTTATCGCGACTCCTTTTGATTAGCGTTAAACATTAAATTAAAGTAGTCTCGTCGACTAGCAAATATGACCGAGGTTCACGAACAATGGTTTCTACTTCCTTTAAAACGTGAGACGTACTAAACTCATACTATCGCAATATGAATATAAATGTTCTTTCTAACTTACATGACAGGAGAGATCAGGGATTGCCGGATGTCGCTGGAGGGCTTATCTCTCGCTTTGGAGTGTTTATTTGGCCGATGATTGAATTTCGTAGAGGAGGTATGGCGGGAGAGAGATGAGGCGAGGTCACTTCTTATTGCTGACTTGCCTCTGGTTAAATTAAGAAAACGGAGAGAGTTACGGTGCTCTTTGCTCCAAGAGTCCTATTCTAAATGATCTTGACGCCTCTTGGTGTCTGATTCTTCAACGTATAGTGTCCAACTAGCTTTTGGGTTATTCGGTGAGATTTTTACCGTAATTAAAGAACGGAACCTCGTAGGGGCTGGGTTCTTCTCCTCTCACTCTTACGGAGCTTGAGATGTGAGATTCACTCGAGTGTGAGCAGGTTTACTTTTCTCTAGTCAGACTTCTTCTAAGTCTGTAAAGGATTCTTCGGTATTGCACCGATACAAAGCTTGACGATTTATGTTAATTCGGCTTGGGGAGGAGGGATCGATTTTTTTCAATCTGATCCTATCGTTTCTCAAGGAAATCGTCTTGTATGGCTGAAGGATCGATCTTAACGAACTGAACCTTCTTTTTTCTTATCGAATTCTCTCCTTGTCTGGCTGAAGGATCGATGTTCACAAACTGATCCTTCTTCTTTCTTATCAAATTCTGATCTTGTCTGGCTTAAGGATCGATCTTCACGAACTGATCCTTCTTCTTTCTTATCGAATTCTAATTCTTCTTGTCTGGCTGAAGGATCGATCTTCACGAACTGATCCTTCTTCTTTCTTATCGAATTCTAACCCTTCTTGTCTAGCTGAAGGATCGATCTTCACGAACTGATCCTTCTTCTTTCTGATCGAATTCTAACCCTTCTTGTCTGGCTGAAGGATCGATCTTCACGAACTGATCCTTCTTCTTTCTTATCGAATTCTAATCCTTCTTGTCTGGCTGAAGGATCGATCTTCACGAACTGATCCTTCTTCTTTCTTATCGAATTCTAATCCTTCTTGTCTCTTTCCGGGCTTATTTATAGGCGGATCACTGCCCCATCTAAGGGGGAAGGGGCGAGGCCACAGAGGGGAGCGCGAATGGTGAGTTCGCATCTGGTGAGAGCGAGAAGTGCAGAGGTTGGCACTGAGGTGCCCAAGTCAGCTTGCTAATTAGACACACTCTTAACCGCCACACTCCTTGGCGAGCCTTTTGACTAGCACCGCCTTTTTTGTGACATAACCACGGATTTATGGATCTCGTAGGTAATTGGATCGTTAGAGCGTCGTTTAAGGGCCTTATGTGGTCGCCTTAACACAGATGGTTGCTCCAACTACCTAAGCGGCGGAGAGATCAAACAGGGTAGGCAGTTAATGTTATTCGCCGGCTACCGTTTCCACGATTCTCCTCATGGGGCTCGCTTCTCCGGCTTTCTCCTGGCCCTCCGGGATGCTTTATGTAGCTATTTCTCTACACACCTTTATGAAACACAGAGTAAAACATGTCTACTGATTTTTAAATGGGACAAAAATAGGGGTGAAAAAGAAAAAGGTATGAATTACTCATTGCAGCATTTTTAAACGATAACAAAGGGCACTACTTTAATTAATACTACCTAAAATTTTATTCTATATATAACGTACGGACGTTATTCTTTCGCAATTTTCAACTGCAATTTTTTTTACGCATATTTTTACCTTCAATTTTCTTGTTAAAAACAATGACCATTTTCGCTTTATGTTTTGCAGAATGATTTACTATGGAAAGGACGAGTAGATCTCAGACTTCCTCAACGTCAGCAGAGTGATGGGGGGAAAGGTCAGAAATGAGCAAGAATATTCAGGATTCGACTAAGAGGCGACAGTAGAGAGGAAACCCCATGATCGATGATCTAACGACATCAGAACACCGGAATTTATCACTGAAATCCAGGAGATACGTGCTGTAGCAAGGAAGAGAAATGTGGATGAAAAGTTCACCAGGCTGGTGGTAAATAAAGACATTCGCTACTTTTCATACAAGATGAGGAAGGGACAATTTCTGTCAAAGGCGATGCAGGAAAAGCGATTCAAGCACACCATGAAGCTGATCAACAAGTTGAAACACCCGTTGGAGCCAAACACGCTGTTTTTCTCCGACGAGAATAATTTCTGCCAAGGCCAGAAAATCAACTCTCAGAACAACAGGTGGCTCGCTGTCGCATCCAAGGACATGCCCAGAATCATACAGAGGAAATTCCCAGCTAGAATCATGGTTTTCGGTGTCGTCAGCAGTGAAGGTGACGTTATGGTACTCCACTTCTTTCCCGAGGGCCACAGACTGAACACCGACGGCTAAAGTGTATTTTGAGTGAGGTGGTGAAGCCCTGGGTCGACCGGGTAGCTGCAGGGAGGCTTTACGTGTGGCAGCAAGAGTCTGCGTTCTGCGATACTAAACCTGAAGACCCAGGCCTGACTGTCGGAGAATTTCTTCGATCACAGCACCTGACATTTGGCCTCCGAACTCTGCTGACTACAACCCCCTCGACCTCTTTGTATGGGACGCGGTGGAACGAGAGACCCACAAATCTAGCTGCAACACGAAGGACGAGCTGAGGGCTAGGATTACCATGGCCTTCAGGGGCCGCTTGGGTGCTGTAATCGAGGCAATAGGCAAGTTCATCGAGTGAAATCGACAAAACATGTTATGAAGACAAAGTGACCTAAAGCGTGCGTGTTCCGCACCCTGTTAATTGACCGGATCTTTATGTACTTAACAGAGATAATCATCAGCGACTAATGAAGAGAAAACATTTAACACTATAATCCTCAAAATGAATTATATGGTGACTAAAAAATCTATGACATTCTAGCAAATACATATATACTGAAAGACAAGAATTATGAGAAAATATTTCACGGAATAGTGAACAGAATGGCTGCAGTTGTTCAAAGGTAGTTCAGCTTTTGAGACTGCAATATTAAAGTAGTTCAACGGCAGTTCAACTTTTGAAAGTACTGTATTAAAGTCATTTGAAGGGAGTTCAGCTTTTGAAAGTACTGCATTACAGTCGTTCAAAGGAAGTTCAGCTTTTGAAAGTACTGTATAAAGTCGTTCGAATGAAGTTCAGCTTTTGAAAGTACTATATTAAAGTCGTTCAAAAGCAGTTCAGCTTTTGAAAGTATTGTATTAAAGTCGTTCAAAAGAAGTTCAGCTTTGAAAGTACTGTATTAAAGACTTTCCCCTTTTGAAAGTAGTGTATTAAAGTCTATCAGCTTTTGAAAGTAGTGTATTAAAGTTGTTCAATTGTCGTTCATCTTTTGAAAGTACTGTATTATAGTCGTTCAACTTTTGAAAGTATTGTATCAAAGTCGTTCAAAGGAAGTTCAAGTTTTGAAAGTCCTCTATTAAAGTCGTTAAAGGAAGTTCAGCTTTTAAAATTTGAACACAACAACCAAATTATAGCTTTGGGGGATTTACATCAAAGTGAAAAAAATATATGAAAAAAGTACAGTGCTCCATCTAAAGGAGCCCCAGAAACTGCCATGGGTAACATGTTTGAATACACTAAGATGAAATTTACCACATAGGCTATGTTAGGTTCCGCCACTCCACATACAATGCGCCCCCCCCCCCTTCCCCTCCTCCTCCCCAAAGTAAAGGGGGCTGAAAAATGGCATAGGTGTGAAAACTCATAGAAGTGCGAATTTCAAGTTACTACTTATGAATTCCGAAATTGTAGAGCACCCCTGCAAATGGCGCACCGGACTAGGTCAAATCACCCCCAGGTGGGTACAGGGTGTAGCCGGAGCAACCCCACCTACAAGTGAAACCCTCCCGTCTTCAGTGCCCCCAAAGGAAACTAGTACTTTCGCTCGGGTCTTCTTTTGCACTCCTTTTAAATCTCCCACTATCTTTTCCACGCCTGTTTAGGCCCAGCTAAGGGTGAAAGACGTATTAAACGTTCTAAAATACTAATAATAATAATAATAAACTATGTTAAATTTGACCTCCGAGGCCACTAGAGCATCCTAGCCTATTCATTTCGCTACTCTCGCTCATCAAGAAATGTTCATCTTTGCATCCTAATCTAAATTTCCCCAAGTTCAACGCCGACTAAGGTTGCTAGTGGCTGAATAAAGCTAAAATGTAATATGCTTTAGTCATTTATGATGTAACGGTTGAAGATTTCTGCAGCAGTGTATGTATGATAGTTGCACAAGGCCTAAGATCAATTAAGAAATTAAGCCTAGTGAAAGTTGGGGCCCCTTTTTTTATCACCTGGTATATTTTGAGGATGTGGGTTCGAATCACGTTAAATAGGCCTTGCATAGCTAGATAACTTTACACTATTTTTGCTTCCCTTCGCGACCTAAATCCTATTTAAACCAATTATTCTTTCGGTGCTATGATAAAGGGATAAACGGTACCTTCCGGTTTATCAATCGTTATAACCGCTCCCAACAGGAATTTGAACAACCAAAAACTCGGTCAACTATAAATAAATTAGAGCCTATTTTGTTTCAAGGTTGTCGTTCTCCGTATTCAGCTGGGACATCGTTTAATTCAGCAAATTATGAGAAGGAATTGCAGCTGCATTCGTAAATTTAACCAACCAAATGAGAATAGGATTAGGGCATTATTGAAATGAGCGGTAGTTTTCTTGTGTGGGAAGTTCATTTATTGTGCAGTGAAAATGTCAGGGAGATGTTCTTTTGTTTGTTCATTACCTAATCGTTTGTGGTTCGCTGGATATGTAATTGTTTGCTTAAAAACATTTCTCAATATAAAATAAATACGTTCTTCTTTTGTCAGTTGTTGGATAGAGAGATAACTGATACAAGAACACGCAGCGATAGAAAATAAATACTGATGATACACAACTTTATATTAGGGCAAACTACCATAGAGATTGCGAAAACTTGCAAAAGAACTTGGATATATTAGTCGAATGGTTGGAAAGATGGCAGATAGAGTTCAACTTGGAAAAATGTGAAGTAATTCATATAGGACAAAGGATTTAGATGTCTTGATCTCGAGTGATCTAAAGATTTCAAAACATTGTACTGTAGCTTCACAAAAGGCTATAGGGTACTAAGCAACATAGCTAGACATTTTGCATTTAAATAAAAAAAATACATATTCTCCTCTTATATAAGGCGCTTGTATGATCTCATTGGGAGTATGCGGTACAATTCTAGTCTCCATATATGCGAAAGGACAAACGACATATTGGAACGCGTCCAGCGACCAAATTATTGTTAGAACTTAGAATTACTCGTAGATCATATGGAGAGACAGGTCTCACAGATCGGTATCTGCGAGGCCAACGTGTTGATGTATTTAAATTACTAATCAGGCTCACTAATAATTCAATAGTTGAACTAGATAATCGAGGTCCGATTAGAAATAACAGTTAAAAGCTAGTAAACAAAAGATTTATCACTGCAACAACACAATTTCTTTTCTTATAAAATAACACAAAAACCTAGAATAATTTGAGTAGCAGCTTCGTTAATAGTCCTACAGTCAATATATTTAAGAATAGAATTGATAAATTTTGCTTTAAAAAATAACATAGCCACTAGAGTTTCTTAAATTAATTCCTTTTTTTACCACCTATCCTCTTATCCTTTTTAACATACGATTACGTCTGATTTCCACCGTTTTTTTCTCTCTTGAACTGGCCTCGATAGGTATCTTAGGGATTTGCTAGGTCGTAATTCTTCTTTGTGCACACAGTATATGCGTTGGTATGTGCAGAAATGTCACAAGATGAAAAAAAAGGTAGGAAAGATAATTTACGTATGATCGAATAGGCCGCCTTTAATTAAGCACCGAGGTCAGCGATTCCCTTGCCCGCCCCAAATGGCATTTAAACAAAGAGAAATGGGTACGGGATTTTACCACCGATCTGCACTTACTTAAGATGCCTTGTATTTCTTTTAACGGGACCTACTGATTAACGTGAGATCCGAACCTCGGGTATCTACAGCGTATGGCAACCACCAGGAAGGCGAGCGAGTCCATCCGGCTTCTAACCACACTTAATGCGGCTTAACTTCGCTAAAATCGGAAGAGGTGTTCCCACTCGGCTAAGCCGTAACCCATAACCCCCTCATCTAACTCATAGGATTATTCAGTAATTATAAGAGGAATTTGAGGCGAATATATAATGGACCATTTGGAGAGAGGAGCTATTTAACTCCATTATTTCGTCAGGTTAATCTATATCCACATACTTCTGACGCGGAACAGGTCCCTCCTGTTCAGGTTCCACCTGAACGCTGTTTGGCGTCATATACATAATACTTCCTCCCCAAAGAGGACCGGCCCCTAGTGCCCTCAAGCTCACCAGCGATTGTCATACTGACTTTTATGTATATTTCATTATCCGATCAGAGATCCTCCTTGATAAAGGCAGGTTGGCGAACCACTACTACTACGTCGTCAGTTAAGGGAGGAATGGCCTACCAACTCCTCAAACTCCTATTATGGGAGTATATTAAAGGGACAGGAAGGGAGTACTAGCACCCAATTTCTAACTTTTTTGAAACGAGTTTAACGTCCTCTTTCACCCTAGGTTGGGTCTATACATGCGTTTAGAACAAATAAAGACAGGAGAACAATAAAATAAAACAACAAATTAAGGGATGCAGCAGCCAAACGGGTTTTCCTCAAAATTAGGGGCTGGGGTACATTCGAAACCCCTGGGAACAAACGACCAGGTAACCAGTGAAAAAAAGTAAGAATTTGAAACCTCATACGGTGAAATAGTTTAGGGGTGTAAATCACATATGTAAAATATACATATGATAAAGCATAATTTAAGATATGTTGCTCTTGCAACTTGTAATTTTGCAAATTTGGCTCACAGCTCCCTTCGCCCCCAAGGCTTCCCACAAAATAATGCTTCGATCAGGAAATGAATTAACTGATAAGATTAAAAAAAACAAAAGCTGAGAAATATCTAATCTCGAATGGTTTAAATTTCTTACATTTTTTTTTTAGAATATTCCGGTTGATTTTGTTTGTTTACATTAGCTCAGTTTATCCGTTTATAGTCGCCCAATCCAAACCAGACTACAAAATCTCAAACTTAGAAACTAGATTGTCTCCAGATCTTTTTTTTTTTTGAGAAACCAAACCGTATGAAAGGGGCTTAGAGACGTGACTGTGGGGGCCTTGGCCCCGACATCCACTCAGCCTGATACATCAGTTTTCGTGTTTCCCGAATAGATAATTTGTCGATCAGGAATTGAATTAAATAACAAAATAAAAAGATTAAAAAAAACATAATCATGAATAACGTAAAAATAAAATCTCAATCAAAATTAGGATGTTGCAATCATGCAATTATATTTGATTGCATTGGATCTCAAGTTATAAGATCCCCCAATAAAATTTCTTCATGATAGGCCATGTGATCCTCAGCTACACCAATCTACCAGGATATGTATCATCTCAAAGTAGGAAACTGGAAAGTTTTCAGACCCAAACCAGGAAAATGGGATTTCAAGAACATGTGGCAGCCCCCTTCTCAACACATCAATGGGGTCTGGTGTATAAATAGCTACATGTAATATTAAAGCACATTTTTTATATTAAATCAAATTGATCATTGATATTTTCTTCTTTTCTAAAGTACGGGTGTCATTACGACACTTAATTTTGACATACATAAAAATAATCTATAATCATCATCATTATCATCACTAACTCTATAATTTAAGAGGGGGATTTTTTTGAGTATTTGAATAATAATTTCATCTTAGTTTGGTTATGACTTATGTTTCTTTATCAAAGTTATTTCTAATAATTATTTTATAATATCAAAAAACAAAATGATGAAGTTCAAAAATAAATATAAGTATCGAAATTTTGTGAATTTTTTAAAATCTGCAAAATTACAAATGGTGAAGTTCAGACAATTTATTTTTATATATCTTCTTCTATAGCTATTTTAGCAACGTGATTTTTTGAAAGGGGGGAAATTTAGTTGAGAGTTCCTTTTGAAAATTATTATAATTGGCGAAGTTCAGAAAATTGATAAAAATTTAACCATGGCTGTTTTTTTTATTTTAAATTTTAATCTTAGTAGAGAAGCGCAAGCTTCCCCCCGTGGGGGGGGGGGAGGGAAGTGGCGAAGACACTGACTGGTAGTATATAAATCAGCATATTCTGAATTATCATTACTAGTTACTCGAGGGGAGTTCCAATTCTAAAAAGATTCTGGGAGTGGTTCATACGATTCTATCTCAGACGAGCACTTCATTACGGTTCCTCATCTCTCAAAAATATTTATTATAAAATTCACAGTAATTTACTGCGAACTTATCTCTAGTAAGTTAAGTACTTTTACAGCCTCATTGCTTGCATGTTATTATATTTTAGAATATAGCGCCTTACTGTAGAAATTACAATAACGCACTGTAAAAATAAATAACAGCAACACGCAGTTTTAGAAAGTATGTTACTGTAATTTCTACAGTAACACGCTCTATTATAAAATGCAATATGTAATGACACTGTAGAAAATACAGTAATTTACTGGCTGCTTAACTGACAATTGATTAATGACTTTTTCAATAAATATTTTAGTGTAGCTTTATGTTGTCTGGTAGTTTTGAATATGTTATGAAGAAATTTGACACTCATTTTGTGCGCTAAATTTTAGTTATTGAGTTATTATCACATATTTTCCTCACCATCATGTGACTGTTATAAAAGAAACTGAATAAAAATTCATCATAACACACCGAAAACTAATAACCAAACGTAACAGCCTAACCTACCCAGACCTAGCCCCAATTTATCCTAACATAGGTAACCTAACCTATACTCTCAAGGTAAAGTGGAAGACGAGGCTATTCTCAATTTAATAATTTCTCTATAGGATTAATATAATTTTTAAAAGCTATATAAAAAGCCATAGAAATATTTGTAAATGGTTTCCGTGGCCTCTCTCGATTAGGTAAAGTGGGCAGAGACAAAATTTAATCTGAGATCTATTTTTCTATAATTGCAACCCCAATCCTGCAATAATAGATCTAGTTGTTGGATTTATGACTTTCTATCATTCCTTCTCTTTGTTCCATCGAAAATAGTGTTGGCCTAGTGAGCGCTGGATCTAAAGGGCGCTTCACAAATCTAATCAAAGTTTTTAATATAATATCTTGGTTGAGAATCCTTGACATTTCTTTTGGAGTTGCTCTTTTGACACACCTATCGCTAAGGGATCTTCTAAAAGGTTATATAAGTGTTCCAATCGAAGTGTTAATTTATGCATTACTTACACTTTTATGCATCCCTAATTCGGTAGTATCTTAAATGAAACCATTAGATCCAGGATGTATATAAAATTTTCTATTATTAGCACAAGACTTTGGGACAACCAATTAGTTACGTATTTTTATTATTGAGAAACGACAAAACCTTAAAATTATAAATCATATCGTAATGAATGACACCCTTTAGCCTATACAAATGCTAGCTGAATAAATAAAAGAACTCAGTTGTGATGTATTGCCATGGTTTATAATTGGTATAATATTCATAACAAATTCAATCTATATTTATATGAGACATTTTGTATACTGTATTCTTCCAGCAACTCGGGTGATTCGATTCATAAAATACCTTTAGCAAATTATTTCATTATTATACATTTATCGTCTTTATCGATTTAAAACAAGTTTTTATTTACCCATCTTCTACTATCAGTAAAATTAAGGTTAATTAACTTTTTTTCGTTTAATTTCCTGACCCCGAACAGAACTTCACGGAAGGGCGGTGTAAAATGATAAAGGGAGAAACATCTTCACAGGCTTTTGTTTGGCTAGAACGTTGGTTCTAGAGGCTAAATATTGGTTTCTAGTTGTTAGAGTGATATGATATAAAATAGGACAGATTAAGTTTCATTTATCCGAAAATAATATAGTTAAGATATAGCAAAAAGAGGAAACTTTTTCGTTTCTTTCGTAATCAGGCGCAAGATTTTCGGGACAAACTAATCACTTAACGCATTTTATTAAAGAGAAACTACCAAAATCTTAATCTATCTTTATAATTGGTAGTAATATTTTTATTACGATTCAATCTCATTAGTTAAGATTAGATTTAGAGATCCGAATTTAATGTTTCGCTTATATCCTTTCAATATACCTACATTTTTTTTAGTCTTTTCTCTTTGTTTTCCCCAATGATGATGTTCATTATATTTATTAATCAAGTCAAGGGAAGAACAATGAATGAAAAGATTATCCCTCAAAAGATCAATATATAATACAAGAGGAAGTCCCAAATACAAGAACTTACCATTGTGACTGGGTAAACTTCGCTGCTTTAAATTATGACAAAACCGTTGACACACCGTTATTAGCTGAAGCGTCTTCGAAGGTGCACCAGACGATGCTTGGGTCCCTGAATAACTTCTTTGCAAGGATCGGTGATGAAAAACCCGCAAATGAAGAGTGAATATACAGACGTGGCAACGGTCGAGTGGTAACTGGATGTGGGAGGAGTGCCTTTAGGTAAGGGAACAGGAGCACGCTTGCGCTCTGCACCTCCAATTCACTCCGTCACCATGGATAATTCAAGATTCAACTCAAATTATCACTTTCCTTTCATTAACGTTGAAGCATCAACGTGATAAATGGCTCAAATTAAGCACATCCCCTAATTGCATTGCATTTGCATAGCCTATTTCGGTAAATATTGCATTACATCGACTCGGTTATTAATGCGCCTATTTAAGAAAACAGCCTATTTTGATCTTCGATTTAGGATGCAATCGTGATCCTTGACCTTGACTATGACCCTTATATTAAGGAAGAAGTAACAGAAACACCGTTGAATTTAATAAAACAATTGGTTCTATTATTCGAATTTGAAAAATTATATTGTAATATAGTACCTCTGCTTCATAGCTCGCTCTGACTTGGATTTCGTTATCCGCTTTTGTTTTGTCTTCACTGTGGCCTATTGAGTGTAGCTTTTGAGACAGGGACCTAAATGCTGCGGCTGTAATTTAGACCAATTTAAATGCAGATATCCTAAATATTTGCCGCAAATAGTTTGTCCAAATATATATTAAAGTAATATATGATTCGTGTACACATGACGTGAAAATAATGGCAATACAAGTGGTCTTCAAAAGGTTCGTAGAAGAATAGAATAAAATTAAAACAAAATAAGTCTATTTTTGTTTTTAGGATCAGCTCGAATGAGGTCAAAAGACTGAGAATTAAACTCAGTTATATTAGCTCTTTTAACATCAGTAACAAGAAAAACGGGTGCCCTTCATGTTTTGTTTAAGGTTTGGAAACAAATAGAGGCGGATGGGACTAGGTCAAGACTGTACGAAGGCTGTAAGATCAACTCCCAACGAAATTCTCGCAAAGTTGAATTTGTCAAAGAAGCAGAATGAGCGAGGGCGTTATCGTGAGGAAAGAGGACTCTTCCGCGGTTTTCTGGGTCGTTTCTCCGCTATTATCTTATGAAGTTTATTTAATACACTTTTGTAATATTTTGCATTAATGGTTCTTCGCCCTTCAAGAAAGTCAACAAGTATCACACCTTCGGCATCCCCAAAAGCAGTGACCAATTCCTTTCACCCGATCGTTCAGACTTTGCTTTCATGGGTCATAACATAACATAACATAATTTCACGGATGACAAAAGCCACAAGGACCTATCAAAGGTCATCCGCATCTGTCACAACTCACCCACAAAATGCATCCATAGGATTGTGTCAGATCATGCACCTACAATATGCAATTAAAACCATACACAGGAATGTGTCAAAAACAAAAAATCATCATCATCAAGACTGGTCAAAATCCAAATCGATCGTAATATACAATAATAAAAAACTGCATCCAAAGGAATGAGTCCAGAATGCCCTCCAAAGTTAACCCTCCCTTCCCATATAATCATCCAATCTGCGTTTGAATACCTTCAGGTTTGGACTGTCTACGGTCTCATATGGCAAACTATTCCAGTAATCCACCACTCTATTGGTGAAAAAATATTTTCTAATATCCAACCTGCACCTCTGTTATTTTTATTTTTTAAGTGGTAACCCCTAGTCCTATTACTACCTTCCAACTCAAATAACTTGCTAAAATCCGACTTATCCATCCCAGAACTGATTTTAAAAAGCTCAACCATATCTCCCCTAACACATCTTCTCTCAAATGAGAACATATTTAGTACCCTCAGTCTATCTTCATATTTAAGGTGCTTCAGGAAAGGTATTATTTTTGTTGCCCTCCTTTGTACTGACTCTAGCAGGTTGATGTCATAGCTAAAATGCGGTGACCATGCTTGTATACAGTACTCTAAATGTTGCCTAACATACGAGTTGTAAAGTTTAAGGATAACCTCTTTACTCTTGTAGCTAACATTCCTGTTAATGTATCCTAGCACTCTATTTTCTCTATTTTTTGCCTCAATACACTGCTTTGAAAACTTCAGTGACCTATCTACTACTACGCCTAAGTCCTTCTCATCCTCAACTGAATTTCGCCAATGCCCATTGTCGATGTTTACGGCCGAGTACGTATGTACGTTTGATTCGTACATGAGTTAATCCTTTCCACTTTTCTCTAAGAGTGCTCTAATTTAATTCTTTAACCTGGGAGATTTCGTATTATGATATATCTATTGCCAGTTCTGCGTTCGAGGATCTAATTAAACAACGACAAAATATACTTTTAATTACATAAAAAAATGAAATATTAAATCTTTAAATACACTTTCGCACGGAATGGAAAATAACAAAAATTAATAAATTTCGGATTCGTTTTACCTTTAACTCAGTGTGTATCGACTGTTGGGTGACCTTGAAAGTGAGCATTCTCGCTGAGTTGGTTTGAGGCGAGTTGGACGGGAGACTAACTCGCTGAGGTGATTTGAGGCGTGGGAAGGTGCTTCGGGAAAACAGCTGATGCTTCTCCCAGGGTTAGTTGATGTGAATCTTTTCTTGAATGGGAATTCACGTTGGTATTCCTCAATGGTGAGACGTATCTCTGTTTTTTTTTTAAGAAAACTGAGGTACGGTATTTTCTCTGGACGAGAATGGTATATGAGTTGCTCTCTATACCACTGATCTGCTCTTCTAAGCGACCAAAGGAACAGCCTCGGGAGGAAAAGTCTCGCTTGGTTCCAACTATCTTCTTGATTCCATGTTTGACTCAGGGACTCGTCTTCTTCTCTAGAGGGCTACACGGCTTCTCCTAAATTTCTCAAGATCGAACTATATATACGTCGATTATCCCATGTGGGGAGGGGAGACGAGGGAGTTTAGGAGGGGCGAACCCTCACTAGCCCACAGTTAAGCTCCTCTCCTAGGGCATACATTTTCAACGCTATGACACTTCACCCCTTCAGGTTTACGCACGGGGAAGGTGAGATTTCGTATATTTGACGAAAATAGACATAAACAATCGGGGGGGGACAGTGAGCGTGTTCATAGATTTTCTGCTGACGAAGCCTTAGGCAGCAAAATTTTCATTATAACGGCTCTCAAACCCTCCTTTGTTTATATTAACGGACTAGACCGAAATCCTTCTTTGCGAGAGACTTCGAAGGATCTTGGAGCAGCGGGGAAAGGGGAGGGGGGTGACAGTCTTGGCCCATGTGAAACGTAACGATTGACGCTGTATAAACAAACTAGCGACTGCCTGTCCTCGTTATGTTCATTCCTCCACACCCATCCACTTCATAGCTAAATTCCCTATTATCCCTTCCCATGTTAAGAACTTTGCATTTTTTAAGGTTAAAAGTCATCTGCCACTTCTGAGCCAAAGCTAATAACTTATTTAAGTCACTCTGCACTTTAAAGCTACCCTCAACTTCTTTGACTACAGCTGATAATTTAGTGTTATCAGCAAAAATTGACACTTTGTTATTTACAGCCTCCCCAAGATCATTTATATAAACCATGAATAATAAAGGGCATAGAACGGATCCCTGAGGTACTCCACTGATAACGTCCCTCCACTGTCACCTCAGCACATTCAAGACAACTCTCTGTTTCCTGTCTTTCAGCCATTAAGTTATCGAATTCAAAACTTTACCACATATCCCATGCATTTTTAATTTGTGAATTAGTCTCCTATGTGGAACCTTATCAAAAGCTTTTCTAAAATCTAAGTAAATTGCATTAACATTCTCTTCCTTATCTAATTGTTTAGTAACATAATCCATAAAATCCAGTAAATTTGTTAAACACGATCTGCCTCTTCTAAATCCATGCTGAGCATCATTTATTAACCGACCACACTCTAGATCAGTGGTTCCCAAACTTTTTCTGATCTTTACCCACTTTTCATATATGATCCTTATCCATGGCCCCCCTCCCCAATACATATCTCGTAACAACAGTGACTATCTGTAGTCCTACATTTATTTAAGTCCATTATGAAAAAACTGGCGATACCTGTAATTTTATTCATTCAACCCCATACTTTTTCTTTTCTTAAATATTGAGTCATGGAAACTTGCAATTTACTTTTTGCCAAATCTCAAATAAATATTAAAATGGTACTAAAGAAGTAATTTGATGCACATAAAATTATTTTTATAATTTGAGAGTAGGCCTACTTGTAATTAAAACTTATAATTTTCAAAAACCTTTCTCCAGGATACGAAAGTAAAAAAAATAAATTTCACTGCATAAAAAAGTGTAATCAAAAGCAATCTTATCGTTTTTTTACTGACAAATTTAATAATTCTAAACGAAATCCTATCATAGGGAATCATAAATAACAAAACCGAGACCTTTAGTGGAAACATCACCTTCTCTTCTCCCAGCAAGAACCCTCATAGGCAAGTTTATTTGTTCAAACCCCAATTAAACTCAATGTGAAGGGTGATGTTGAAAGCTATTGACCAGCATCTCAATTCTTGGCTTTGTTTGAATCAAAGCACATCGTAGGTCATGCTTCACTCAAGCCTATTGCGATATTTTGATTTAATATACAAAAGTTGGGAGAATGCAGCCTTACAGGAATAAGTTGATGCAAAGGGTAGTAGTTGGCGGAAAGCTAAGTTACATAAGTTTAGGTATGAAGCTGCCATTGATGACCAAAATACAGTGAGAGATTTCGTTTCAAACTTCATTTTTGCTCCTATATCTTCTTGAAATGTCAGCAGTTCAGTTTGGCCATCATCATTATTATCAGGTATGCATGTCACTGGAGCAGTAAAGGAGAACCTTACTACCCGAGAGGTTTGGCTTTGGATATCTGGGAAGTACCTTTTAAATCCCTCCACTAAGGCTTCAAGATGTTGAACAATCAAGTTCTTTGTAGCAGTATCACACTTCTCTGCAATGTCTGACACTGTTTCCAGCATTGTCAAGTTTCCCATTCCAACTTTCCGCCTCCCATTCTCCATCTTACGAATGAAAGCTTTAATTTTGTCCACAAAATCGATTATCAAAGTTCCTTTCCCTTGGAGTTCAAGGTTGAGTGTGTTCAACTGTTTAAATATGTCAACAAGGTAGGCTAACTGTATTTCGAAGCCATATACAGACCATGCTAACAACAAATCTTACTTGGCCTGTACCTCAGGGAAGAGTTTGATCTCTTCTTTGAGCTCAAATACACACTGAACTACATTTTCTTTGGATAGCCAGCGAACTGCTGTATGAAATAAGAGGATTTCATGAGCCGCATTCATATCACGGCAGAGTTTCTTGAGAAGGCGTGTGTTAAGAGCACTACCTTTTACAAAGTTAACTGTCTTTATAATGGTACTCAAGGTTTTCTCTAATTCTGAGGGTAGGATTTTTTAAGTAAGAGCTTGCCTGTGGATCATGCACTGGAGAGGTATAACATTTGGTGATTTTTGTATAACTCTTGAAACAAAACCTGACTTAGAACCTAACATGGCTGGAGCCCCGTTTGTGCATATCCCACAGAGTTTGCCCCAGTCGAGACCATTTGCTTCAAAGAATTCTAAAAGTTTCTGCATTACATCTTCACCTTTTGTAGATTACTCGATAGTTTCACAAAACAAGAATTCCTCCTTCATCTCTTCACCATGAACATACCTAACAAAAACCATGAGTTGTGAGCAGTACTGGACGTCAGTGGACTCGTCGAGTTGAATACTGTATAATTCAGCTTCTTTAACTTTCTATGTCACCTGTTCTTTGGTATCATCTGACATAAGAGATATTCAGCGTTGCACTGTATTATTTGAGAGAAATATACCATTCAGCTTTTCAGCACTTTTCTCACCCAAAACAAGCTTGACATAGTTTTGGCACATGGCAAAATTAACTCCTCCCCAATGGTGTGAGGTTTCTTTTTCTTTGCTATTTCAAGGGATACGAAAAAGGATACCTCCAATAATGGAGCATTTTGTTGGTGAATGGAACTGCTGGCACAGAGTCGTTGTCTCTTCATATTCAATTCCCGTCGACTAAAGAAAGAACGATCCTTGCCAACATGTTGCGAATGTGTAGTTACCAGGCGTAATATAATCTTGCTAGGCCTCAGTGATTCAGCGGAGAGTATTTTGTGACAAATCACACACTGAGGCTTCACTACACCTTTATCATTAATGCTTGTAAATCCAAAATCCAGATAGCTGTCATCGTATTTGCGTTTCTTGTTAGAAGCCCTCACAGAGGGGTCTGAAGCGGAAAGAAATACTGCTGTAGCTAAATGACATCACTCATAATGAGCCTACAAAAGGTCAATATGAAGCTTCACAATACATGAATATTTGTTATGTAGTGGACTACCCATGAGAGGGAAGATTATTGTAATTGATTTGTGTTTATATTTATATTTTTGTTTTTATGTTTAACATAATGTCTTTGGTATTCCAGTGGACTACCCTATGAGAGGGTAGATTATTGCAGGGGTTAGCTAATTTGACTTTGCCATTTGACCAGAAAATAGCATCCATTAACTTACTTTACCAATCATTTTTTGGTAACACTTCAGATTCGGGGCGCACGGTAGATGGCGCTGTTAGTCGGCTACAATTTGGGGCTACAGCATATCTCTTATGACGTCAGACGGTAGCGTTAGATGTGAACAATATTGGCGTAATATATTTTTGTATATGAGTATATACTGGGGGGCTGCGCCCCTCAGACCCCCCCAATTGATTGAAACTCAGGATCCTCGCAGGGTGGTTCTCCTGCAGTGATATCTCCCCCACGAGCAGTCCGCTTGAATTTACTGGGTTTTTTTTCTCCTCAACAGCTTTTTACTGGCAGAAAAACCTAACCTAATAACAAACAATTCTTACTTTTATAGGTTTCTTGATTAGGTTATGCGCCTCTAGATAATCTAAAAGTTTTTCGCGGTCATTCAAAGTAAAGCCGAATTCGAATAACAAAGAAGCACATGGAAGCTCGAAAATACAATAACGAAAGAAAAACATTTGCAAAACGGGTCCTATTTATAAGCTACGATGTTGCCAGTAAGAAGCTGTTATCGTTCGCAGTAAACAAAAAATACGAAAACAAAACAAAAAACAATAAAAGACATCAAGAAACCTTACCTAAATTAGAAAAAAAACTATAAACGAGCAGAGCGCAGATATTTAGTAAACAATAGACTAAAAGTTACAAATCCCCAAAACAACAAAAAAATATAACGCCGATATTGTTCTCATCTGACGCTACCTTCTGACGTCATGAGAGATATGCTGTAGCCCAAAATTGTAGCCGACTAACAGCGCCATCTACCGTGCGCCCCGAATCTGAAGTATTACCTTTTTTTTCCCAAAAGCACATGACCTCGATAGGCCCTAGCTTAATGGCCTTTTATTATCTGAACTTTCCTAATGTTCTAATTTTCTAAAAAAGTAAAATCGTCTTTAAACAACATTTTCAAGTGATTCATAACAATGAGAAGTTGGAAGGAAATAAAATTTTAGGTTACTAAACTCTCAAAAAAACAAAAACATTTCATGGATTGTGCAAAAATACAACATATATTTTGTCTCTTCTTCTTAATACACTTCATGATGCAAAGCTCAGTTACCATTAAATTGGTATTCATGGTGGCTTAAGTCCCAATAACACTACAATTGGCGCAAACAGATTATTTGAGGGAGCCACACACACTCACAAAGTGTTTGGTTTTTTTTAACTGTGGCCTCTAAAGTGGGACTGTGGACTGGTTGATACTCAAGATTCAAGACCAGGTTCTCCTACAGAAACCATAGCATAGGAAGTACTAAGTTATTGAGTTAAAATTGTTTGGTATCGAAATGCATCCCAATCATTTATTTTATGAACACAAAATCACATATAAAAATGGAATTACACTGAATAAAGAAAGAATGAGGCATATTACTCCTGCATCTGGCAGCAAGACATTGTTCAAATGTATACCAAGTACAGACGCTCCTGTTCCTCTGGCTGGGTCAGCTGCTCACTGGATGTTCTAGTGTGGTGGGGCTTGGGATTTATATGTGTACATAGACTCAGCTTGTGGCTCCCTAAATTTTGCTGTATGGCCCCCAGTTTGGGAATCTAGGCTCTAGATGGTCAGAAATCCCCTTCTTAACTATCTTCTCAAGAATTTTACAAACTATAGAAGTTAAGCTTACCGGCCTAAAGTTATTCGGGTCCTCTTTAATTCCATTTTTAAAAAATGGCACTACATTTGCTAATTTCCAATCATTAGGTATTTCTCCAAACTCTAGTGATCTAGTATATTTCTTTTCGAGAGCTACTACAATACTATCTACACCTTCTTTGAGTAACCTATAATGAATGTTGTCTGGACCAGATGACTTACTAGTATTTAACTCCAATATAAGCCTTTTAATTATTTCCCCATTCACATTAACAGTATTCAACACTACTTCCCTTGACCTAGAATAATTATCATCAATTAATCTATCTCGATGCTCTTGTGTAAATACTGGAGAAAAATTATCATTAAGAACCTTTACTATTTCCTCATCAGATTCTTTCAAAAGCCCTTCATATCTAATAGGCCCTATTTTATCACTGTTAGATTTGTTATTAATTCTATAATAGCTATAGAATTTTCTTGGATCTTTATTATTATCTTGAGCTAAATTAATTTCTGCCGCCCTTTTGCTCTTCTTAATAATCTTATTTAGCTCATTTCTGGTCGACCCATAATGGTTTAAATTGTCAAAAGTACTTTCTCTCTGTAATCTCTGGTATGTCCTTTGAATCTCAGAAATTTTCATAGCTATCTCCTGATTCCATCCCCACGGCTTCCTACATTTATTCCTAATAGCCTTCATTGGAATACACTGCTCCTGTTTAATTTAGTCTTAAAAGTGTCCCTCCCACATCTCATAAGTATTCCTTCCCCTGAATTTTATATCCCACCTAATCTGATTTAGCAAGTTTCGTAATTTATTGTAATCTCCCCTATAAAAATTTGGAGTTTTTGTGGAGTCTGTTGATGTTCTACCTTTCACTATTCCTAAGTTAAAACGAACCATCTGATGATCACTATTTTCCATTGCTTCCCCGATAATCAATTCCTGAACCAAGTGATCATCATTTGAAAGAACTAGATCTAATATATTGGCACCCCTTATTGGCTTATTAGCAAATTGAGTAAAAAAAATATCCTCAAAACATTCTATAAACTAACAACTTGCTTTATCCCTTCCTATTATATTTTTCCAGTTCACAGAATTTAAATTAAAGTCAACAAGAATAACTGTATCTACTTCACATCCTTTCCTTATTTCCATGATCATTAGCTCATCAATACAGTCAGTCTGTCCGGGTGGTCTGTAAACGGCTCCCAAGTGCATTATCCTATTTTCACTCACCCTAATATCTATCCACAGTCTAACCATTGGTTAGACTGTTTTGTCTTCCGGATCATATTGGTAAATCTAAGTCTTATCCCCGGTTACAGTTCTTTGCAAAAAAGCCGCGTGATCTTCATCCTACTTGATCAAACTGCAATGAAAGAGTAGCTGCTCTCTTCTTGAGCTGCTATTCGTGCAATAATTTCGACCCCTTATCAAGCAGAGAACTTACTGAGTTTCGGTAAGTAGGTCAAGATGGAATAAACTGAATCTGTCTATATTTTCGATGTACCTGCTATTATTTCCACGGTTAATCGACGGTCCTCTTCAATTAGTGTCTGTGCACGATTGATGTTTTCCTCCCTTACTGATGTTAACGGTCTGCCACTGTGATGTTATCTTCAACCTCTTATCTTCCATCCGAAACGCGTTTTATCTATTTATTTACAGTCGGTTTTCGTGGGGAGGGGCACTCTCTCCATAAACTTTTATTAAGGCCTCAATAAGCTTTCTCTTCTGCTAACCAAGCTTCAACTTTGATGTAATCCTTGGTATCACTGCGGGGGCCCAAATTTAAAGTGCTGCAATGTCATTCAAAATTAACCAAAGTAATTTATGTGTACGCGACTAATAGCAAATAGGTAGAAATTTAAATCAGTGTAATTAGAATTTACAAAGGTTATCCCATTTTCTTGCAATATTCGTTTTCTACTAACTATTTGGAGACCACTCGTATGTAAGTAATAATTCTAGAAAAAATATTATCCTTTTATTTGAATAAATTTTAAAAAAAATTGTCTCCAGTTATTAAAAGACTTTTTTTATTTATTTTTCTTTCAACGTAATTCCAGATAAAAACACATGATGCTTTTAATATATGCAAGGGTGCGGACGGTATTCGTTCGCATGATGACTGTTTTAGGAGAAAAAAACCTTAGTTTTTATTTTTGTAAATTTATTCGTCAAATTCGGGTAAGTTTATCTTTATATTATGTTCTATCGATCTCACTCGATGAACCGACTGTAGCTCCGATGATAGCCTCCAGGCAATCTCGGATCCGGCCATAAGCCTTCGTCACTCTCTCCCGTTTAAGGCCCCTGAAAGCCCTAGTAATACTGCCCCTCCACTCCGCTCATCTTTCGTGTTACAGCTGGATTGTTGGTCTCTCGTTCCAACGCGCCCCCCAGAAAGAAATCAAGGGGTTGCAGTCATGTGAGTTGGGAGGCCAAATGTTAGGTGCTGTATGATCGAAAAATTCTTCGACAGCCAGGCCTGGTTCTTACGGCTGGTGTGGCAGATTGCAAAATCTTGCTGCCACACGTAAGGCCTCTCTGCAGCTATCCGGTCGATCCATGGCTTTACCACTTCGCTCAAAACACGGATGTATCTGTCGGTGTTCAGCCTGAGGCCCTCAGGGAAGAAGTGGGGTGGAATGACATCACCATCACTATTAACGACACCGAAGACCATGACTTTAGAAGGAAATTTTATCTGCATGTCTCTGGGAACGTCCTTGGGTGCGACAGCGAGCCACCTGTTGTTCTTGGAGTAGGTTTTCTGGACTTGGCAGAAATTATTCTCGTCAGAGAAGAACCATGGAATGTTTAGCTCCAGCGGGTGTCTTAACTTGTTGATCAGCTTCTTGGTGAGTTTAAGTCGCTTTTCCTGCATCGCTTTGGACAGAAATTTTCCCTTCCTCATCTTGCATTTGTTCATTTTGTACTGACATTTCGTAATTCAAACTGATCACATCTTTAGAGTAGGATGGTACAAGCTTAACCTTGATTTCATATATTTTTTTATTACAAGTACTACTTTTGGGTGTCAGAAACCGCTACTGGTTATTTACACACGTATGTATAGTAGACAAATGGTTATATAGTTATTCCAATATATTTGTACTTATGTGTCTTCGAACAGTGTTTTGTTTTATTAGAGTTATTTGCACCCCTCAGCCAAACCTCCTTTTTCAGCCTGGCTTTGGACTGGCCATGGCAGAGTTTAATAAATCTATAATTTATTATTAGTTTTAATAGTACATCGACTACTCATATTTTGTGGTTAAAGTCTCGAGGAAGAATAATATAAAAAATGTAATTGATAAAAGAATTAAAACGTTTAAATTATGGCGTGATTCCTTTGCTTTAATGTTTATTTGTTTTAATTGTTTAATTATTATTGCTTCGGCTATTCTCAGTTTGTTTCTCGGTGGATTTATAAATTATTTGGAAGCTTTGAGAAATGTCAATTATTTTCTCTTTTTTTAAGAGGGTTGGGGCCTTTGGTCTATTACTATTGACTTAGTAATACTAAAAAATATGGAGTCATTAACTGAAATTCATTTTTATCAGGAAATAATTTTAAGTATTATATATTTTTTAGAACGTTTAACGCCTTTTTTTCACGCATGTTTGGCTCTATAGAGTCGGTTGATTTCTTTAGTATAAAACGCTATGCGTAGGCTAGGCATTGCATAGCGCCAAGGATCTTTTTGCCATTGAAGACTAATTATGTTGGTTTTCTGGAGTAAATTATATTTATAGGACAAATCTTCGTGTAGAGGAAATACAACATAAAGCCTCCCGGAGGGCCAGGCGGACATATACGTTAAAGCCACCTCTCCCCCTGCGGAGAAAGCAAGAGAATCGAGCCACATGAGGAGAGTCGTAGGAACGTTAGCCGGCGGAATAACAGTCAAACGGCCTACCCTTTTTTATCTTTCCACCGCATAGGTAATCGGAAGCGTGCCGCTGTGCCAAGGTGACCACCAAAGGCCATTACGCAGCACTCAAAGGATCCAATTACCTACGAGATCCGGAGACCCGTGGTTAAATCGCCACAAAAAGTGGTGCCAGTCAAAAGGAACACAAAGGATGGTGACGGTTGGTGGTGACTTTAATTAAGAAGCCGACTTGGGCACCGCGGTGCCACCCTCCCCTCACCCCTCGCTCTACCCTCGCGGCCTTGACCCTTTCCCCTTAGATGGGGTGGTCTCCAGGCTATAAATAAGCCATATAAGGAAAGAGGAAGAATTATTCGGTGAGAGACGATAGAGGACCAGTTTGAGAAGATCGCTCCTTTCGCACTATTTCGAACTAACTTATAAACGTTACGTTTTGTACCGGTGCCATATCGAAGAAAATAAAAGAAAATCCGCTCACCCTCGAGTCACTCTCATAGCGCAAGCTCCGTAAGAGTGAGAGGAGAACTAATCCCCAAACGAGGTTCCATTTGTTAAGTACGGTAGAAATCACCTCGTATACCCCAAAACAAGTTGGGCACCCGGCGTAACCGATAAGGATTCTAAAAGACTTCAAGAGCTACCCAGAAGAGGACTCATTGAGCTAGAGAGCACAACACTTATCTCTGTCTTTTAAACGTAAGAGGAGGCAAAGTTGCAATAAAAAGTTAACATCCTCTCCCCCCCCCCTCCCTCTCTCCACCTTATCTCGTGAAAGAAAAAAAAATCCCGCCACTTGCCGTAGAAAAAGAAGCGCGGAAAAATTCATCTAGTGACATCCGGCAACCCCTGATCCTTTCTTTCATGTAAGTCAGAATGACCATTTATATTTGTATTGCTTTAGTATGAGTTTATTACGGTACTCAAATTAATTGAAGTAGAGACAATTGTTAGTGAACCCCGTCATCTTTACCGTTAGACGAGTGAAGCTTAAATTGTAGTTTAATGCTAATCTAAAAGGGTCACTATAAAATAACTAATCGGCAATTGGTTTGTTTACTGGGAGCCTATTTAGATTTAGACATGAATAAATTCTGTAATAGGACCGGTTTCAAGTATGGTTATCCTCGTTAAACTTATTAGGTGAAAATCGGTCTTTGTTAGTCTTTCATGAGACACTATTCCATTACTCAAACCGCGTAAGGGGCGCGGCGATTTGCCTTCCTAGCCACTGTGCTGACGGGAATCAGCGCCCCGTCAGGCCCCAGCTTAGCCTCTTCTCCTTCTTTCAGACAGCCTGTATTTCTCCCCTACTTCCTCACTTCCCCTATAGCCTCTCCCACAACTTTCTCTGGTCGGCTTCTATTTTCACAGGGTAGATGCTGACCTTCTACTCAGCCAACTATCCCGGATCAGGGGTGAGGTGGCAGGGGACAATGTTCCCTAGCCCCTAAGCTCCAGTTTGGGATGGTGGGTTTTTAACAACCTGCTTCATCTCCACCCATACCTTCATCACATCCATTTTCCTTCTCGCTTCACTGTCTATTATCTTTACCCTGTGCCCAAGGTGGACCCGCTTTTTGGGGGGGCTGCCAGGTCACCATGCCGGAGCAATGACCTAAAATGGAGGCACCTGGCTCTGCCAGCCCCATACGCACACCTCGCAAAGCGGGCCACTGCGAGGGGTGATTAGCGTTTGCTTCCCGCAGAAAGAATAGGATCCCCATGCCCAATGATGAAAATCTTCCCCTTTCGCCCTCACGATCAACGGAGCCGCCTTCGGGCAGTTTCACTTGCAAAATGGAGGTCCCTCCTTGTGCTCTCGCAGGAGCCCCTCCAAATCTCGTTAACCGGAGAGGAGACTTACTCATCTTCTTTGCTTACGGGTGTAAGGGACTCCCTATCACCTACGGGCGCCTCCCTCTTTGAAGCTGCAGTTCCACCTTTACTTTCCAAGGGGACTGCCAAGAAAGCCAGCAGGCAGCCCATAGCCGACCGCTCCCCATTGAAGCGGCTCGGTAGGGCAAACCCCCTTGGAGGGAGAGGGAAGACAGGCCCCATCGGTCGCTTCCCTCAAAAGACCTGCTGGCTCGAATATTAAACCTAGTAGGGGTTAAGGCCTGTGCCTTCCCATACTCCACTAGTAAAACCGCTGCCAATGTGACCAGTGATGTCCTGAGGGAGGGGGGCAAATGGAGCCCCCTCCGAGATAGACATGGTACTTGAGGGAACCCAGCCTCAGACGGTAGGGCCTTCCATGGGGGCGAATCTAGGGGCTGCGGGGACGGATAGGTTTGCTGCCACTGCGGTAAGCGACAAAGCCAAGATCGGCACATCCGGCCCCTCTGCTCCCCTCCCCCCGGGTGCAGAGCCCTTGACTAAGACCAAAAGTGCTAGTGCGCAGAGTGGAGCCTCGATTACATCGGAGCCCCTCATTCAGAGACTACCAGGCGTTTTCGAGCCCGCTCGCTTCAAACGCTTCCTGGTTATTCGCTCCTCTGATGGCACCATGTTGGCTAAGGGCAACATGATTCAACAGAGGAGAGCTTTAACCAGTTTGATTGGTAGAGATCCGAAGGTGACCTGTTTCTCGGACGGGAGCCTTTTGGCGAATCCGCGAATCCCTCCGACATAGCCATGATTAGTGCCATTTGGACACTTGATGACACGCATGTGAGTGTGACGCCGCACTCTACCATGAACTTCGTGAAAGGAGTAGTTTATGCGAGGGAACTCGTGGACTACTCCATAGAGGACATCACCTTAGAGCTGGCTGACCATAGGGCGCTCAAGGTCGAGCATGTGATGAGAAAACAGGGAGGGGCCTCGAGACCCACCCCTAAACTCTTCGTCACGTTCGACTATGGCAAGCTCCCTGAGTCGTTGCGTGCCAGTTGGTATCGCTACCGCGTGAAGGCATTCGTGCCACTGCTGCAGAGGTGCTATTACTGCCACTGCTTCGGCCATACTAATCGATCCTGTCGACGTGCAAAATCGGGGTTACCCGAGACCTGTGTAAGTTGTTCCAAGGCCGCACTCGATAAGTCCAAATCGTGTGTGGCCAAGTGCGTCAATTGTCGAGACCTGCACCCTGTTTCTTCGAAGCAATGTGCGTATTCTTTGAGAAGAAAATCCTGGCCGTTCAGGCCCAGGATCGACTCTCATTCCGTGAGGCTAAGGAATGGTCCTGGCGCGCCCGGCTCTGCCTGGGACGTCTTACACCTCACTTGGTAGAAATACACCCTCTGCTCATGACCCATCCAGACCAACGAGCACGGTTGTTTCCGCGTCCATTTGGATCCATTCTAAGGGTTCTACTCAACCCAGGTGCTCCCCTGGTAAAGGTGGCGGCACAAAGGGTCCACACCCAGCCCCAAGAGGCGAAACGGCCACGCACCTCCACCGAGTCGTTAGACTCACAGGAGGCAACACCCCTGAAGTTAGTCGCCAGGTCATGTTCTGAGGTTCCTAAAGCTTCCCCCGAAAGGAGGACAGCAACAAAAGAGCTTCGGCTCCTTCGCCCACGCCCCGTGGTGAGCTGGGTGATTCGGAGACAGTAAACCCTCAAAAAGAGGGCTCTTCACCTCCGAAGCCGCCCGCCTGCTTAAGGTTTCGAGTCGGAGCGAGGAAAAGTCTCGCATGGCGAGCCCAACCTCCCCCAATAAGTCTTCGAAGGCGACAGCGCCTTCAGAGCATTATCTGGCCAACAGCGCCCGAAGTTTTGCAGACGGAAAACGTACGGCCATTCCCATGAGGGTCTTCTCTTCAAGGAAGGCCTCCGCATCTTCTCCGAGCTAGGCCTGGAGGGCATATTCCTTCAATGGAATTGCCGTGGACTCTGGGCCAACTGGGAGGAACTGCAAAGGCTTTTCTCCTTCCATTCCCCGTTAGCTATCTTTTTGCAGTAGACCATGCTGGGCGCATGACCCCTGCCCAACCTCCCGGGGTATAAGGGTTTTGCGACCACACCACCACGGGATGGGGGCCGGGCGCGAGGATGTGCGATTTACACCCGGCATGATGTCTCTGTTCTTCTATTCGCTTTAGATACCTCCTTTCAGGCAGTGGCTGTGCAGCTACACCTTGATAGGAGGTATACTGTTATTTCCGCGTACATTTCACCGTCAGCCGACTTCGACGCAGGGTACTTGCGCCGCGGCACGGTTGCGCAGGCCCTTTCTCTTGCTCAGATATCTAAACGGTAGACACCCCTTCTGGGAAGACTACTCTATTTATCCCCGGGGTCAACTCCTTGCCTACCTGATCGACGAGCTTGAGATAGGTGTCCTAAATGCGGATGAGTTTACACATCACTGCACGATAACCGCTTCATTTTCCTGCATCGATATATCTTTGTGCTCTCCGGATGCATAGCCTGATTTTGATTGGGGGGGGAGGGGAGGTTCGATGATCTCCATGGTAGTGATCACTTTCCCATTCAAATATAATTTTCTGGGCCGCTGCCGCCCCAGAGCCCGTCCCGGTGGTGCTTGGCGCGGGCCTAACCACTATTCCTAGAAGGTCCTGGCCGTTTTGCACGCGGACCACTCCCGTGGTGGTCACCCGAGTGTGAGACAGCCCTCAAGTAGAAGCCTTATGCCTATATGCACTATAGGCGCCGCCCAAACGATTTCACTGTCAGTGAATTTCTTCGGGCTAGAGCTAGGTTCTGGTATATTTTAAAGCATGCCCGCCGCTCTTCCTGGCGGGCATACGTGTCTTCAATTAACAGGAAGACCCCTCTAGCAGAGGTGTGAAAGCGAGTCAAAAGGATTCGGGGCAAGTTCTCGCAGGATCACACTTCCATTCTCCAGGAGAATGGGACCGCAATATCGGACCCCGCGTCCGTGTTGGGAATCCTTTGCGACCGCTCTCTCCGCATTCTCTAGCCGGTATGCTGCTCCGCCAGCATTCAATGCATGTCGTGATATCGCAGAAGGCCGCTGGCTGGATTTTACCTCCAGAGGCGGAGAACCCTTCAACGACAGATTTACTCTGAGCGAGTTGCGTTTCGTTCTTGCTTCGTACCCAGAAACCGCCCATGGTCCGTCGATGTCCCGTACGCCATGCTTCGACACCTGGGTAAGTGAGGCATAGCTTTTCCGTTAGATTTGTTCAACAGGATATAGGTGGAGGGTCTTCTTCCGGATTCCTGGCTAATCGCTTCTGTGCTCGCCTTTCACAACCCGGAGAGAGATCATTCTATTCCGGGTGGTTTCTGCCCAATTTCTCTAACCTCTTGCGTGTGCAAGTTGATGGAGAAATTGGTAAATGTTAGATTAGCCTTTTTTCTGGACAGCGGAGGCCATCTGTTTTCTTAACAGTGTGGCTTCCGCAAGTTCCACTCCACGTTGGATGCTCCGCTCCGACTGGAAAATGCCGTCTGCAAGGCCTTTCTTTGTAGACAGCACTACGCCACTGTGTTTTTCGATCTGAAGAAGGCCTATGATACCGCATGGCGATACGGTATCATGAAGACTCTTCACACGATGGGTGCGAGGGGACGCCTCCCAATGTTTATATCTGAATTTTTGCGAGATCGTCGATTCTGCGTAAGGGTGGGGGGAGCTCTCTCCGCCCAATGGAGCAGGAAGACGCTGTCCCGCAGGGAAGTGTCCTCATTGTCACATTCTTTGCCCTGAGCATCAATGGCATCACCTCGGTTCTGCCGGAAGATGTTCTCGCTACGCTCTACGACACTAACAAGCATTGAACCAGGTATCACGCTATGCCGAAGCGTACAGGTTTCGATCTTTCTTGGCCAAGACTAAGGAGGTGCACTTCTGCCGCCATTCACGGCTCCACCCTGACCTAGACTTTTTTCTTAATGGGGTACGCCTGGAAATAGTTGAATTGCCGCGTTTCCTTGTTCTTGAATTTAACCGACGCCTCACCTGGGAGGCTCATATACGCAGCCTTAGTTTCATTTTTATCCGCCTTATGGATATTCTCCGTTCCGTGACGTTCAGCGCTTGGGACGCTGATAGGACTACATCCTTACTTTTTTATCGATCATTTGTTCTTTTGAAGCTCGACTACGAATGCGAGTTTTATGCATCCGCAGCTGAGCGTGTATTGCGGAAGGTGGAGCATACCTCGTGTCGCGCTGGAACCGTGACAGTGTATACGGATAGCTCCAAGTCCCAAGAGGAGGGCAGCTTCCACGCCGTATCCCCTCTGTTTGAAGTCAGCGGGGCTCTGCCAGGCACTGCGTCTGTTTTTACGGCCGAGCTGGTGGCAATGCACTACTCGGTACGGGAGATTACGCGACTTGCCCGGGTTGGATACCGGAGTGTGATCTATAGCAACTCACAAAGCGCCCTGAGTGCTCGCGGGGCACTGGAATCTCCGCATCCCCTGGTTCGCGATATCCGTGACGCCACGGTTTTGGCAAGCCGGGCGGATTTCTAGATTATCTTTTGCTGGGTTCCTGGACATGTAGGAATTGCGGGGAATGAGCGCACCGATGAGGGCGCCAAAGAGTCCGCGAGGATTCGGCGACTGGACCAGCGTTTCGCTCTTCCTCACACCGACTACACGGCAGGAATACGGGTATCTCTTCGGGCTGCTTGTCAAAGAAGATGGGAGACGGTCGAAGGGAACTTAAAGTTGCGTGCCATTGCGCCGCGACTGTTCCCATGGACCTAGCCCCCAATGCCGCTAAGGCTTTAGGTGGCTTTCTGTTATCTCCGAATCGGACAGACTCGCGGGACGAACCGCCATTTGATGGAGCGCTTGCCAGCGCCCTACTGTGAAGACTGTCTTGTCCTCCAGATAGTTCGGCACATTCTTGTTGAATGTCCCAGTTTGGGGGATCTCGGCACACGTTACCTGTCCCGGCACCAGGATGGGCGGGGTAGCTACCGCCTGTCCCTTGTACTCGGGACGAGTGCGTGCACATTGACTGGTAGATTTATAGACTTTTGGGGGGAGGCCGGCCTTATCCCCTTTATTTAACTAGGTTTTTGTTTGTTTTCTTTGTAGGTCGCACTTTCCTGCGCCGGGGGAAACGCCGACCTCCCCCGACGCCGGAGCTTGCTTCCACCTTGTTGCCATTTTCCCTTTTTTATTGTTGTTTTTTTTCATATTCATATTTTAAAGTAGCCCAGTGCTAGGCTGTCGTGAGTGCGGCTACTTGTGCCAAAGTGTGTAGTCGCCAGATAGGCTCCTAAAAAAATCCATTACTCAAAATTAAAATAAACCTCATATTTTATAGCTACCAATTCTTAAGTGCGTAATTTAACTCAAGCAGAGAATTTAATTTGTTCAAGATAGTTTTTTATGCCCAGGCAACGCTGGATATCTTTGCTAGTAGCTTTATAAGCCAATATCTTATATAGGCCTATGTAATCTATATCCATATATATGACTCCAAACAACCACATCAAGTCATATATTTAACCTAATTTTACTAGAGACGAACAGATATTACTAGGTCTTTTCTGTTTAGCAGCAGGCGAATCTTTTGTACCAAATTTTCACCAATAATGCAGTTTTGAGTGTTGAATACGAATATAACATTTCTTTTTTGGAGAAATGAAAGGAAGTATCTAAAAAAAAGAAATTTCAAACTGTAAATTTTGGTTTGTCCGATACATTTTGAAAAACGAAATGAAAATGAAACGCACTTAAACTGCGATATGATTTCCCAATATTATTGTTCACTCCCTTTATTATTTCTTCAAACATTCATTTGCATTTATATATAGGTATCCCATAATATTTTTTTAAACAAATTTTAATTTCTATTGCGTTTTCACCACATAAAAATTCACATAAGTAGGAATCGAGCATCTCACGATGGGTTAGGCTCGGTTAAGCCTATATATTATGCATTTCTTACCTCTCTTAAGTAATTGCCGAAATCAACTGCTGTACAGTGCCCGGTAAACATTGCGAACGATGACACGCAAACTATTTCGTCCGTGTTCCAATATGTTTCACCTTTTGGGAGTAAATTCAAGGGGACTGCTCGTGGGGGAGTTAGGCAACGCAAGTGTGACCCCCTACGATGATCCTGAGTTTCAATCAATTGGGGGGGTCTGGGGGGCACAGCCCCCAGTATATAATCATAATTGTTTATAGAATAATATTCTAAACTAGTGCGCATAAAATTTGTTTTTTTTGTTGTACCTCCTTTCATTTCTCCCCAAAATAAATGTTATATTCGTATTCAGCACTCAAAACTGCATTATTGGTGAAAATTTGGTACAAAAGATCCGCCTGCCGCCAAACAGAAAAGATCCTATTACTAACTCTCACCGCGGCTAAATTATTTCAATACTTTGAAATGCTGACAAAATATACACTGCTCATACTTCATGAGATAGATCCCGAGTATTGGGTAGCAACTTCTCTAGCCCATCCAAGTGTAGTTGCTCGAGGTGGAATCGATTCCAAAAGTGAACTCATTCCCTCTCCATGGATGACTACGTAGGTACCGGATATTGGGTGTGAATACCGCTGACCACCACATCTGATTAAAGTTCGATTAGGTTCATGTCGGATAAATGTGGTGTCGTCATCAGTCGTTGGAACTCTAGAATTCTCCTCGAACCGATTCTGGCAAACTTGGGCCCGATGACAAAGGACATTATTATGCTGGGGTATCACATCGTTGTTGGGGTAGATGAAGTCCATAAGTAGATGCGAATAATCACCAGTCAAGCTCGTGTTTACGTGGACCATTAGAAAGCCACCTTGTTTGTGCAAGTTTGTGAATTTTATGATTAACAATTTGAATGGCATCTTGAATAGTGACAAAATCATTTTGACGTTTGCTACTTCGGCAGAAATAAGATGTAATATCTTTAAAAAATGACTCTAGATATGAGGGTAGCACCGACACAGTATGGCTGGCGCAAAGCGCAAATGAATGACAAACGCACCCAAAAACGAAAACTGATGGCAATAGATCCTTTATCAATTTTTTAAATCCATTTTTTTTACCTAGCAAAGTGGAAGTTATCACTAGGCTTGCTGCGCGCCCATTTTCTACCACAACTGTATCGAGAAGGGTATCTGTTACATCTAATTTACTCTCATCAAAGTAACGTATGGCTATAGCTAAAACCTGTGTGATAGATGTATCAGTACCTTCGTCAATTATAACAGATTTTTTTTATTTCGACATATCTCGTTTAGTTCTATTTTTTCATAATATACAACGCCATCTTGTATCATGTATAAGTTTTGTTCTTTTGTAATTAACATTTTGGGCAATATCACTGTCAGTATAAGCTTTTTAGCAAATTGCAAGAGGGTGATCTATATGAGAAAACGGGATGTGATGTTTAGCAAAATATGCTGCAAATAACATTTCTGCATTGGCAGTTTTTTTAGATTCAGAGCTCATTTTCTTCGCAAGAAAACAAGCAGTGAAAAAATGAAGAATGAGAATATTAGTATGATGAATCAGTGGGTAGGTAGATTGAGCAGTGCAGCTAGGATTAGGGCTAGTAAGTATGATGTGGTGAGAGAAGTATGGAAGAGTGTGGCAGTGACAGGTATTATGTACGGTATGGATGTGATAGCTTGGAAGGAGAAGGAAATAGACAAGCTAGAGACTGGACAAAATAAGGGACCAAAAATAGCCCTGAGACAAACTAAGTATTCAGCGATTGAGGGTGTGAGAGGTAACATTGGGTGGAGTACTTTTAGAGAAAGGTGTATGAAAGCGTCTTTGAGCTACAAGATTAGAGTGGAACGAATGGAGGATACAAGATTGGCACAAAAGGTTTATTTGTGGAATGAGAACAGTAGCAGGTGGAATAAGAGGTGCTTGAGGATGGCAAATATGTGTGGTCTAGTAGCAGACTTGAGTCTATGTGAGTGGACAATGTTGAATGCGAATGAGAGGAGCCCAACCAGGTCCATACTCATCCATCACCCTTCACCACATCCGAGTCATGTTCACGAGGTCCTCATCGGCGGGGCGGGGGTTCGCCCAAAACTAAAGAAAAAACGTAAAGTTAAAAGTCTAATTAAATAATGGCAAATACATCACACCTTATACTTACACACACTACAGAATCAACACCCGCTACGATCGACCACCACACACTATTAAACCTAGCCTCCACTCATGAGACCTCGATCACCAAAATAATTAAACTTCGCACAGGACACAAGCTCGTCTTCCGTTCACAGGAGGACTCGCTAACCTTTCACGAGAAGAACACCACAACACTCAACACACACAACCTAAAAACAAGACTCGCGGACGGTATCCTAAAAATATACCAGATCCGTGTAACAAGGACCAACCCTCTCTGGTTGGCCTTCACTAATGAGGACCTCCGCTCACACCTCCGTCAGGAGTACGGGGAGGAGGTCATCAAAGAGCTGTATTTTAACAGATCGAAGAACTGGGCAGTGATTACACTGTCCAATGACACCACCAAAAACGTGCTGCTAGACCAAGGTATCAAGGTCTGCGGCACCCTCACAAACCCACAGCACATAGAAGAACAACACAACATAAGACCTGCACAATGCCACCGGTGCTACAAGACCGGACACAGCACCAGCATATGCCCAGCAGACTTAATCTGCTCAAAGTGCAGCGTAGTGGGGCACCACTACAAGTCCTGCACCTCCACCACAGCCCTCTGTGTTAACTGTGGCGGCGACCACGTCGCCGTCAACCCCAGGTGCCCTTACCTAAGTAAGGCCCGACACGACGCCGTGGAGGCCATCCGGCGCCCACAACAAATTACACACACAACCATACACTCCGCCCCCGCCCCACCTTCCCTCACCATGACATTCGCCGCTGCTGCCAGCGCTACGCTGCCTGCTCCCACTGCCCTACCCCAGACGCACCCAACCCCCCCCTGCAGCAACCACACCTCACCCACACATCCCATCCCCCCCCCCACCCCAGCTCACAACACTCAGAGACCTCCACTACTACCAACACCCACACACCACACAACCACCCCCACCCCACTTTACACGCCCCCTTCCACCCCACTCTACACGCCCACCCACACCCCACTCCACACACCCACACCCACCCCACAAACCACCAGCGACAACACAAAAACTAAATTACACCTGGCCACCCTGCTCTCAGTGGTGGCAAAGGACATGTCGAGGGGCGACCCTCGACTATACGCAAAGATCCTGAACACACTATTCGCATCCAACGGCATAGAGCAGATCACCTTGCCTGAGAAGGTGTTCGCTCTAATAGACGAACACACATCCAGACCCGCACTCCTCCCCACCCCGACGGGTACACACCCCTGCCCGCAGGGTACCAACGCCCGCCACTCTCATCACGCCCTCCCCGCCGCCTGTCCTCTCCCTGCACCTTCCTTCGCCACTGCTCCCGCCCCCATCCCAACCACCTATCCTGCTCGCACCTCTTCTACCTCTCTATCAAAACCCCGCCTACCTTCCACTGCCACCCATCTCCACCCCCTCTCCCACTGTCACCCCAACCCCCACGCTGTCCACCACACCCCACCCCAAAGCCCCATCCGCGCACACAGGCACGAGACAAACAACCCCCCCCCTTCTCCTGTCGTCTCCACTCCTCCTTCGCTCCCTACTCCTCCCCCTCCCACTCCCTCTCACCCCACCCCTTCTCACTCTACTCCTTCTCACTCTACTCCTCCCCCGCCTTCCGCTCCTTCACCTAAGATTCCTTCCCCCTCAATCCCCCCTCCTTCCACCCCTCCCCCGACCCAACCTCCTCTCTCCCCCGACACCCCTCCTCTCATAATCTGTACCTCCCAAACCACCTCTAGCCCTTCATCCTCCAGCTCTACGCCACCCACCTCCACCACAAACTCCCCCCACCAAGACACCACCCCGACATCCACAGCACACACTCCTCCATCCATTACGGCTCCCCCACCCAATAACACCGCCGTGACCCACAAACAAACATCTACACGTGTCAAGGTACTCGCCCCTCACGCCTCCTGGGCAATAACCAAGGAGAAGGGGACGATGCCTGGCAAGTCAGCCTCCCGCGCACTAAGACCACGACAATAGGTCGTATTAGCATAGTACAACTAAACGTACGCAGTTGGCACGGTATTCGCCATACGGTCGCCAACTGGGTACTCAACACACAAAGACCCGACATCATACTCCTGAACTCCACCAGCTTACACCCTCCCAACAACAGACTCCGCATTACAGGCTATCACACATACTTATCCCCACAGACGCGGCATCTAGGTCCTGCGATCCTAGTAAGGCGCAACATACACCACTCCCTCGTCAACACACGTGACACCTCCTTTCTAGCCTGAAAAATTGACACAAGCTCTGGCCCCATAATAGTGGCCACACACTACAGACCTCCACGAATATAGCTAAACTTAGAAGTCCCACTCAGGGCCCTATCAAACCACAACCTACCTATCTTTTTTGCGGGGGAACTCAACGCTTTCCACCCGACACTCCTTTCAAACAATACGAACGATGCGGGTAGTTACTTGGCCGGTGCCTTACGGCGTTACCGCTGCGAGCACATCGGCCCTGCCTTTCCCACGTTCTTCGGCCCGCACGGAGGCACAACATCCCCGGATGTAGTCTTCCGCAACGACCATGCCACACGATTCTACACTCACATAGCACCCGGTCCCCACGTACTATCTGACCACATACCGATATGCCTTCTCATATCCACATCTCCCATACTCATCTCCACATCACCTCTATATGATTACAAAAACACAAACTTGGCTGAATTCAGGAGCCACATATCCACAAACACACCACATAACCTCGACCTGGAGGACACCAATCCAGGACAAATAGACCACCACTGGTGTTCACTTTTAGACACCATCACCACCGCACGTAATCTACACTCACCACACAAAAACTACACCTGCTTAATACACTTCACATTCTCAATACACACACAGAGACTTATCACACAGTACAACAACCACTACACCAGAGGCCCACGACAACACAACATCAACCAACTACGTGCCCGCATCCTTCAATGCGTGCAGCTAGATAGGAACCGGCAGTGGCGTGAGGTCATCCGCATCGCGGACGACACCCGTTGCATGGACCTTTTCTTCTTCTGGCGGCACGTGAAAAGGATGCTGGGTACGGAACCATCCAAACCAATTACACTGAAAATAAACAACCACACACTCACAGACACCAATGACATCCTCGACGCATTCAGGTCCCATTGGGACACAGTACACATGCACAACCCACCAAAACCACATGCGCAGGAGCACTTCCATGAAATCCAGGAGTGGTGTCGGACTCATGCTCACGAGCTGAGGCCTGCCCCCCTGATACGTATGGAGGTGCTCGATTATACGTCCACACTTACCACTCCAATCCCCGTCGAGGAAACAAAACACTACATCAAAACGACACCAAAACGTGCCCCTGGCCCCTCCGGTCTACCAGCCACACTCATACATAACCTTCCCACAGACATATACCCCACACTCACACATCTATTCAACGCCTCACTAGCCTCAGGCCACTTTCCTAAAATATTCAAAGTCTCTCACAGCATACTCCTTCATAAACAACACAAAGACCCAAAACACCCAAACAATTACAGGCCTATTGCCCTATTAGAGCACCTAGGCAAAATACTCGAACAAATGGTCAACTGCCGCCTACGGGAGTTCCTGGAAGAGAGGGACTGGTTCTCCCCCCATCAATACGGGTTCAGGAGAGGCAGGTCCACTTAGGCGGCCGTGACCATCGTACATGACAAGATACAGAAGAACCGACAGATACACCAAAAGACTCTCTCCGTCAGTAAGGACGTGGAGAAGGCCTTTGACAAGGTGTGGCACTAGGGACTCCGTTGGAAACTCGCCAACAACACGGAGTTACCTCTCTGCACCAGAAGGCTCCTCTCGCACTACCTCACTGGACGGCGCTGCCACATCAGATACAACAACACCCTTTCAAGACCCTTCACACCACGCTCAGGCGTTCCCCAAGGAAGCGTACTGGCACCCACACTCTACATTATGTTAACAAATGACACCCCACGCCCACCAGAAAACTGTGTTCACACATAAATAGTGGCCTACGCCGATGACGAGGCCATTCTCGTCAGCGGCCGAGCCCCTGAAGAAATCGCGCTCCATGCACAAAGAATACTAGACGAGAAGACAGACTACGAGGATAAATGGCTGATTGCCACGAATCCTCAGAAGACACAGATGACACTCTACGGCACTAGAGATCACTTCATGCACAACCTACAAATCTACTCACACACACCAGACATGATCCACCAAAACCCAACAAGGCTCGCATACTCTCAGCGCACCAAAATCCTGGAGGTAACATTCGACAAATCCCTCAGGTTCAACCTACACCAGAACATAATATAAACAAGAGCCTCACAAACAAACGCATCGCTGGGTAGGTTCTATCCTGCGAGTAAAAAACTACAACTACACTTATACAAAGCACTCATGCGTCCCATTCTCACGTACGCCCCGCTGTCGCTCGTAGCTGCGAGCGACACGTGGAAGCGAAAGGCTCAGCGCATTCAGAGCTCTGCTCTGAAGCGCGCTTGCCGTTCGCCTCTGTACTCGAGAATGGACGCACTACACAACAACAACAAACTAACTCCTCTCAACACTTACGCTCACACCAGACTTACAAAACAACTCGAAAAACTCACCACAGACCCACTTTACACCTCGCTACACGTGAGAAGGTACGCGATGGCGCCGCGATATCCCGCGGCCCACGAACACCTGCCGCCCGTACCGTTCTTCGCAAAAACCGATAGGCATCATGAATAACGCGTTTCCGGATGAGCAGTCCGCCTCCCCCTCCTGACTTGCCCCCAACCCTCGCCCAGTCAATACCACATAACCTACACCCTCACAACAACACATCGCTTCGGTGTATAGCCACCGACCTATCTACTCTCGCTGTCCTTTTCTTAAATATTTTCCGCAACGCTCCTCTCTGACTACCTGACTGCCGTATCACACAGCGGTCCCTCTCTGTTATTTGTTATACACAAAAGTCATTCAAGTCATGCGAATGAGGAGGTACGTAACTGGGATGGGAGGAAATGGAAAAATGAAATAGACAAAGTAGTGAAAGATGTGGCTCAAAGAAAGTGGATGGATGAGATGGAGAGAAAGAGGACACAAGAACTATATAAGGAGATAAAGGCGCCAAGGTTTGAAAGCTGGTATGATGGAAGCTTGGGTGGTGATCTTCTCTTCCGTGCTAGAACACGATGTTCGGATGTGAATGCGAGAAGTTACAGATGGTCAATCTGGCAGTAAAATGTGTGACATGGTTGAGGATGAGACAGTAGAGCATGTCATGTTGGAATGCGACAAGTATGGTAGTGAGAGAATGGAAATGATGCAGGTCATCCTGAATGTAATGGGATGCGAAATGAATGAGGTGATAGAAAAGAGTGGAAGAGAATGGCTGCTTATTCTGCTGGGGGTATGTGACCAGACGAATAATTGTAGCAGTGAAAGATTTCCTGGAGAGCGTATGGAAGGTGAGAATGTGTTTGTAGGCAGGTAACATTAGGACAATACTAACTGTTTCCCTGTCTTCACAGGTAGTGCCGATACAAAGGCCAGGGAAATTGCCGCTTGGTGGTCGCCCCCGCCTGTGGCCACATCAAGATGCTTCAAAGGTTTACATGTGTTTGCCAGTCTTTTTATGCATTAACAACATAGACTTAATAGCATTTTTCAGAGTAATGGCGCAACAAATTAAATAAATGTTGCTTCCATCTTGTTCATCTCTTTAGCCATCCTTTAAATTGTTCCAGTTCAAACAATTCATTTTTAAATGATTGGGTATAACATTTTTTTTTAACTTTGGAGACTTTTCACTCATAACGAGGGATTCGAACTGTATTTCACTTCTTTTTTTTAAATCACGACATCACGTCTTGGTGAACAAGGATTTTCAGTATACTAATTTGAATATACCAATACCATTATGGTGAAAAGTATTAAGTAGAAGTAAATAGACCAGTGTTGCCAGATTTCTCCAGAGCTTCATGCCCATATTTTTATACGTTTCACGCGTCATAAGATGCTATAAAATCACAAAAGTATCCAAATTCCACTTTCATTATTTTATTATATTGTACTATCAAATTTACAGGGACAATAAGGCATAAACGATTTTTTTTTTTATTCTCTTGTTATACATATTAAAACGTTCAGAAACGTTTTCGGACGTTATATTGCATCATAGCATCACTTGCATTATTACTTATTATCTATGAATATTTATGGAGTAAAATATCACATACATAATTCATTTAAAAATAGTATCACTAAATTATGCAGTATTTTTTCTTTAATCTAAATCCAAATTCAAAGGATCATTTTAGTTACATAAGTCCAAAATCGAAAGAAAATTTGGTCAGGAATCAGTTATTTTGAATGCATAAGATTTATTAGTGGTTAATTATTCATAATAATTTCCTCTAATTGTCGTTCAGTTGAAAATACAAATTTAAAGGTCATCAATTTTGATGCATTGAAACGTCCTCTTTCCATTTCTAAATACATTTTTCATTAATATAGAACGAGTAAATGAAAATAAAGCTTTAAAGAAAATCTAAAAACACTGTTTTTGAAATCAGAATCGCCTTTTAACCATTTCTTAAGATGCACCGATTGCAAAATTGAATATTATTTCAAAGATCTACGCTTTGTTTCAAAATGTTTCGTCAGGAAAGCACCAATGAACATTCCAAAAGGATTGGTTTCGCTAGAACTTTTCGGTTAACTTAAGGTGGTTACACTGCAATATACAAAAATATTTGACTGCCATGCGGTGATAAACTTATTTTATTATCACTTAGAAAAGAAATTTCTAGGAAATGACTAAAAAAAACCCCAAGATTTCTTTGATTTCCCAGAAAATAAACCAATAAACCAAGGCGGCTAATAAAAAAACAAGGGATGGCATCGCTACTGGGGTCTATGCCCTCATGCGGTTTACGCCACACCTGAACCCTACCATTAGCCCAAAACGAACCCGGACTATGATTCATCGAACCATGCCAAATGGTGACAGTCATCAAGGTTCCAATTAGCGATGTCACGAGGCCAGATGCGGCGCAGTGTCTTCTGCTCCCATATCTCATAGAAGGGAAAAAACACTGCATTGGTTTGATTTATATGCTTCTGGTGTCTGTTCATTGCATGTGACTGCGATAACAGCCACCGTTGTTTGTCTGTTACCATGGGAAATTTTAGCCAGAAGCCCCTGGTCGACCACTGCGCTCTCCACGGTGTCTTGTAATTCTTCCCACGAGGTATTATTCTCTCTATACACGTGACACGGTAAGACAAGAAATTTTTTACGGTGTTTCCTACAACTCTTATAGCTGAGGTTCTGACAGAGTAGGAACTTGGGATAAGGACCTTCTGATAGGCCACTTACGATCTTGGGGTCCAAGAAAAATTTTCGATTGAAGGATACTTTTAGAACATGTTTACTGAGTAAAAAGGATTCCGAATAAAAACTATTATTTGTAAATAATGATGATTAAAGGAAAAATCTCGTTTCTTCAACTTCTAACAAACTTTCTGGAGGAAATGGATGCCTTGTTTGGCTTTTGGTTCGTAGTTTCAATAATAATAATTTTTAGTGGACATTGGACATTGGACATATAAAGCGAGGAATATAGTAAAAGAGGGTTTTAGTAGGAGAAATAGTGGGGGAAATGGGGAAAGTTATAGGAAAGCGAAAATGAAAAGAAGTAATGAAAGACAGATCCCTGGTGAAAGGGCATCTCTGGCTTTCTTTGCGTTTTGGTTCTATTGTTGTGATAAATATATTTATATATATTATCAGTTTATGCACTAGGCATTCAAGCCTTTGTAGTAGCAGGTGTTTTTGCTCTCTACTTGGCTAGATGAAGATTTGCATCTTCTTGTCCGGGTAGTTTACACCCAGACTTTGATGTTTAATTTGTTTTGTTTTGTTTTGTTTCTTTAATTTATTGGCGAGTTTTTCGCACAAAATTTGGGGGAGGTTTTTAGTAAAAAAAAAAAAGAAGAAAAATATTATCAATTGCTAATAAAGTGATTAATTTCGCATGGCTTTGTTTTCAATTTGTGTTATGAAGTGGGGGTTTTAAATGAACCTTGGGTCGACGTCATTGTCAATCAGAAGTCTGCTACTTTTAAATTGCATTGCTCGTCCTATGTTGTCAAAGTCTATGTGCTCGAGTACAAACTCGGGAGGGGGAGGGGGGGAGGGGCCGGCGCACCTTGTCCCAGATCTTAGTTGCTCTCAGGTGAAGCTCCACGTTTATGGGGGTCATCCCCAGTTCACCGTGGAGTTCACTCTGTCTTTTCATCTCTCTCCTTCGGGTTCCTGTTATGATGTAGACTGCCTTATTTTGGACCCTTTGCAGTTTAAGGACGTGGGTCTTGGAAACTGCGTTTATAGGGACCGGGGGATACAGGAGTTTTGAACGAATGCACACGTTGTAGATTTTAAGTTTGTTTGAGGTGCTCAGGTTTATGAATTTGAAAAATTCACCCAAGTCCCTCCGTGCATTCGCGTGTTATTATTATCTTAAATAATGCCTGGCGATGTATTTTCTAAATGAATAAAAACGGCATTGAATTGAGCGAATCTGTATTGACTCACGATGGAATTACCTTGAGATGCAATTACCTATGGTGAAATCCACGCAACAGGGTGAAATGGTATGCAATTACAGTGCTAACATTGCTTGTTTTATGATTTTGGGACGCCAACTCTACCATACATATCAACATACACTGCTCTTTACTGCAATGTGATAAAATATTGAATTCAAATAATCCAATTTGATACCAGATTGCCTCAAACGTTGTAGTTGTAGGATCATTGGTACGCATCGATACCCAATGATGGTAAAAGAAGAATATAGTCTTTGTAAAGACACCTTAGGAATATGCCCTCTCTCCTCCTTAGATCCTAAGGATATTTAACTAAGATCCATAGGACTATTAAGGACCATAGGGGAGAACCAATGCCCACTCAGGCGTCTTCATTTATAGCATGGGCATGGGAGCATTTAGTCGCCGTATAGGACGGGCAGCAAAAACCATGGCGGGGAGGGGGGGCTATTCTTACTCATATTTTATAAATACGAAACTCGCCTTGGGCATTTCCGTTAAATAGCCTTCGAAAAGTGGTCAAGTTAGGGGAGGTGACCATGCGTGAAAGGTATAGGGGTCGAGTTGTCTAAAGATGAGACTATTCCAGTCGCTCGGCACTGAGAGGGTACACAGTTCTGCATAGCATGCATAATCTCCACAAAGGTGCAGATCTTGTAAGTGTTGAGGCAAGAAGGGCATGCAACATGGTTGCTCATATTGTGCCTGGTGCACCACCTTGAAATTGGGAGTGGGGGGGGGAGAGAGAAGAAGAGATATAAAAGCAGAAAATGAATTAAAATGACAGGATAAGAGAAGTGACGACTATATGAGAAGCATCAAATTTGGAGGGTGTGGACCAGCAAGATCCCATAAAAAAAAAAATCAATATGTGCGTAGGAAAGCGGGGAGTAGCAACTCTTGTAGGAAAACGGGGAGTAGCAACTCTTACGCACAAATATAACTCTCTATTTGCTCATAGATGCAGGTATCGGGGGAATTTTTCATCCAAAATTTAGTTTAGTTCATCTCTTCATTTTTTTTTCACTCATAGATATTCCTTTTAAAAGATGAAAAAATAGGCCTAGATTGGGGCCTTGAATCTATTAAGTTTGTCCTTGTTTTCTTCCTCTTTGTTTTCTCTCATTTGGCATAATTTAATGGGTAACGATTCCTTAGAATATCCCCGGTTTCTCGCACTTCAATGTCAGAATTTTGGCAGCTATTATGCAGCCTAGCTTTATGTTCACGTTAATGGGTGAGAAATCTTGAGTTAGTCCATCGCAAGGACAAACTTAATAGATTCAAGGACCCAATCTAGGCCTATTTTTTCATCTTTCAAAAGGAATATCTATGAGTGAAAAAAAAATGAAGAGATGAACTAAACTAAATTTTGGATGAAAAATTCCCCCGATACCTGCATCTATGAGCAAATAGAGAGTTATATTTGTGCGTAAGAGTTGCTACTCCCCGTTTTCCTACAAGAGTTGCTACTCCCCGTTTTCCTACAAGAGTTGCTACTCCCCGTTTTCCTACAAGAGTTGCTACTCCCCGTTTTCCTACGCACATATTGATTTTTTTTATGGGATCTTGCTGGTCCACACCCTCCAAATTTGATGCTTCTCATATAGTCGTCACTTCTCTTATCCTGTCATTTTAATTCATTTTCTGCTTTTATATCTCTTCTTCTCTCTCCCCCCCCACTCCAAATTTCAAGGTGGTGCACCAAGTACAATATGAGCAACCATGTTGCATGCCCTTCTTGCGAAATACAGCAAATCCTCACTTAACGACGTACTCGTTTAACGACGACTCGGAGTTACGACGGCAGGTGATAAAAATATTCATCTAATAATAATTTCAGTCGTTTAATATTTCGTAAAATAACCTTTGTTTGCAATAACAGCATGAAGGCGATTCTCATAGGTTGATATTAGCTTTTCGAAATTATTTTTTGATATTTTGTTGCAATCATTTATGCAAATATCTCTCAAAATCAATAGATTTCTCTTTCGGATTGCCGCCTTCAGTAAATGCTAAATGCTCAATAAGATTGAGGTCTAGCGATTGACTTGACCATGGAATGAAGTTTATTTTTCTCTTCCTAAACCTTCTTGAGTTAATTTAGCAACGTGCTTAGTATCGTTGTCTTGGGACCCGCTTTTCCTCCAATATCTTCCGATACGTGACACCATCCATTTTCCCATCGATGGTGTGAAGTGATCCAGTGCCACGTGCTTTAAAGCAGCCCACCCCTGTACGGAATTTTTGCTAATTAGGGAATATTATTTCGGAAGAAAAATATATATATTTGTACGGAGCTTTGCCGTGAAGCCTGCATTTGATAGTGAGGATAAATTCTAGAGCCACCAGAAACGGATGCAACATCTTTAACATCTTTTAATTTTCACAACGTTTCGAAAACTACAAGTTTTCATCTTCAGGCTAAAATACAAAGTTAATAAAATTAATACATAAAGAAATTTTAACAATAGTTAAAATTTAGTTAATTAATAACGATATTGCACTTAAGTCTTCATTGAGTGTAGATTTGCAGTGTTTGATATATAAAGTTTCTAGAGTTCTAAGGCATTGCTGGTTGTTATTAAAGAGCAATCTTTAAAATTAGCAATAGAAATGGCAGTCTAACAATTTATGGCATGTTTTCTTATATATATATATATATATATATATATATATATATATATATACATATATCCCCCCTTGGACAAACGTATAAAGCACTCATAGATCTATATATTTAATATATTTAATCAAACCTTTTTAAATTTATCATATTACTCATAATATGTATGAGTGTAATGTGTATTTTGATAATGCGTTTGAATATTTTGTTAATATGTATTTTACAAAATGGTGCGTAATTAATAAAATAATCTGTTTTAAAATAAGAATTTAACCAATATTTCTTACATTCACCTTAAATTTATAACTTTTGTGTATTTAATATCGTCCTAAATAAGTAAAATGATTAAAATTAAATAACTTACAGAATCACAGAGTTCAAAAATCCAACTTCTCCATGGCCAAAGGTTATCACAAGTATAAATTGTTAAAAAAAATAAAATGCTCAAGTTATGCTGTCCAACCCACTATAAAACGATATCAAGAGATCAAGAGCCTTATATCAAGGAAGGGAAGTGACATATATCATTGAGGTTTCACTACAGAATCACAGAAAAAAACATTCTGAAATTGTTAGGAGTTCAAAGAAGCTTTAAGTTCAAAAATATCGCCCAGACCACTTAGAATAACACTTAAAGATTAAGGGCTACAATGATTCAAGGCGAAAAAGAAGACATGGATATTTGAGGTAAAAAACAAACAAACCCGTCTTCAATAGGCGAAAGATCACAAAAAATTAGACACATGAACTATGGTCTAAAGTTATATGGTCAGATAAAAGTAATTATCAGGTATGTAAGAAAGACTAGTGTATTGTTGCTTCACATGTAGTTTATGTAACTACATCTAAATATATCTTGAAAGAAAATTATTTAAAAATTTAACCTTTTTTGAGACAATTTGGCAGATTTTTAACACTTCCAGGACTCACATCTGACATATCCACGAACGAGGTCTGCTGATCAAAAGGTCGTGTGCTCTCACTTATTCTGATGTATTACCTAACGACCTTTAAAACTTTCAATATTTCATGGACTAACCTTGGGAGGACCTTGACAATTCTATAATTCGAAATAGAATGTAAAACAACATAAGGGTTTCAAATTTCGTTAGAATCGGCCGAATAGTTATGATGTTATTGCCAAAAGAAAAATAATTCTGGGCCTAACCTTGGGAGGACTTTGAGAATGATATTATTAGAAAGAGAATGTAAAGCAACATAAGGGTTTCAAATTTCGTTAGAATCGGCCGAATAATTATGATGTTATTTCCATAATAAATAATTCCCGGGTTAACCTTGGAAACACCTTGTAAAATATATTATTCGACTGGGAATGTAAAACAACAAAAGGGTTTCAAATTTCGTTAGAATGGGCCGAATAGTCATGATGTTATTGCCAAAACAAATAATTCCCTGGCTAACCTTGGGAGGACTTTGTCAATTATATCATTCGAAAGATAATTTCAAGTAATATAGGGTTTCAAATATCGTTAGAATCGGCCAAATAGTTATGATGTTATTGCCCTAACAAAATTATTCCCGTGCTACCCTTGGGCGGACTTTGACAATTATAGCAGTCGAATGATAATGTAAAACAACATAAGGGTTTCAAATTTCGTTAGAATTGTCCTAATAGTTACAATGTTTGTACAAAAACAAAACGAAGCAAAATGGAGACCGTCCGACCGACCGACATAGTGAGATGTAGAGTCGCCCGCGACTAAAAAACAGTCAAACATTTTGTTCAAATTTTTGCTAATCACTCTGTCCTTCTGAAACCACTCTCTTCCCCATCTCTCCCCTACCGAATAATTATCTGCTTTCTTCTCTGACAAGATAGTCCATATCCGTTCTGGCATACCCTGTGGCTCTATTTCTCACCACCGGGTAACTTCCCCCTTTCTTTCCATGCTCGAAATTATTTCCTTCAATTTATTTCATTCTCTCTTCGAAGAATCCATGTTCTCCCCAAGATTAATTTCTTCCTAGTCTTTACCACCATTTCCTTCATGCTAATTTTTATGGAGTCACTGGTATTTTTAATACCCCACTCTCGTATGTAATAGTAACATCTGATTTCAAACACACTCCTATTTCTCTTATCGTAAGGATTCCCTCACACGACGCAACCATGGAAACGTCCCCATTTGCCCCCAGCTACCAAAAGAAGTCTTTTAGGTCATGGCCACACTGAAAGTTCTCTTGTATGAATAGTTCCCCTAGTTTCCATGGAAACGTAGTGGAACTGTCAGCTTTTGCCGTCCACAAAGATGCCTCGTCTTGCCATCACGAATCTGGCCGCGTCTACAGGACACATCTGAAAGGTTTCATTTGAATTAATGAAAAGGTATTGGGTGTCACCATGACAACGTCGTGTGAATAGGCCGTAGAAAAATACCGGGACCTGAGTCAAAATGACCCGGTGAGATACCGCATAATTTCTAAACTTCCATTTCTCTCAACATTCCTGACAAGGCAACATGAAGTCTGAGAGATAGATAGACTATCAGGGGTGACGGCCCAATTTTTAGCACTCTCCTAAAAGGGAACCGGATAGGATCCAGGTTTAGAAAGAAGGAATCCTTTTACAGCGCGCCACATGCGAAGGAGTAAGACCTGCATCATCTCTGCATTGTCAGGATTTTATTTCAGAATGATGCCCGCGAACCGTTCAGTAATAATGCCGTACACAGCGTGAAATTGCTCGATTTAGCCTCGTATTTAAATTACGCCATTTTCTCCCAAGTTATTGTCATAAGTCTATTAAATGTGTTGTTTTTTTTTCATTTGAATAATCAGCGAGGTTTGTGTGAAATCACTCTGTTGAAGCACATTTGAAATTACGGATTCATGTACCATCTCAAATGTGCTAACAAGTTTGGACGTCTTCCCCACTAGCCAGGGATCAAGGTTGTATGTATAAATCATTCAGCCAGGGATCAAGGCTGTATTCATGAATCATTTAGCCAGGAATGAGGGCTGTATTTATGAATCATTCAGACGGATCAAATCAAGGCTGTATTTATGAATCATTCAGCCAGGGATCAGGGTTGTATTTATGAATCATTTTACCAGGGATCGATGTTGTATTTATGAATCATTCGGCGAGAATTCCAGGCTGTATTTATGAATCGTTTGGCCAGGGATCAAAGCTGTATTTATGAATCATTCAGTCAGGGATCAGGTCTGTATTTATGAATCATTTAGCCAGAGATCAGTGCTTTATTTATGAATCATTCAGAGAGGGATCATGGCTGTATTTTTTAATCATTTGGCCATAAATCAAGGGTGTATTTATGAATCATTGAGGTAGGGATCAATGCTGTATTCAGGCACGGATCCAGGGGGAGCTGAAGCCCCCCCCCCCCCCGCGCAAAAAAATTCAGACTCGTTTATATTTATTTTTTAAGGCATATTTGTATACTGATATTCAGAAAGAGTTATGTAATAATATGGAATATATATATATATATATATATATATATATATATATATATATATATATATATATATATATATATATATATACACACACATTTCATAGTTTTTTGATGTGTGAAAAAAATCAGTTTTGAGAGAGTTGGTGATCACTCCTGTGTTAGATACTGTTATTTATTATCAATGATGTGTAAGATAACCATTATTAATGATCAATGCCCTTTTCTAGGACTCAGAGTGAGAAAATCCGGTTAGCCCTGACCCCCAATTTGTATCCTGGATCCGCCACTCGTTGTATTTCTGAATCATTTAGTCAGGGATAAAGGCTGTATTTATGAATTATTCAGCTAAGGATCAGCGCTATATTTATGAATCATTCCGCCCAATGTAAGTCTGTGGGGGTCGAACCAAGTAAACATTCGTATGAAAAATTTAAATGGTTCACACAAAATCTTCGGGGAACGTTTTTCATATTTCCGTTTGACTTTACCTCCTTTTGCAAATACAATGGACGAGAGAAATAATTATAACACGAAAAATTTAGCAGTCATTCGGAAATAAAATGAAATGAAATGAAATGTGGGAGAAAAAGTTTTAGATCCCCGTGCCCCGTGCCCCTCCCCCACCCCTCGACCAGTTCCTCCCGGAGGAGGGACTCGGCCTCCTGTCTTCAATGAAGCAGCAGTGCTGGGATTCAAAATTATTGACGCACAATTCCACATCTCAAGGATAATTCGGGAGGACACAAAATTCTACGATATCTTTGCTGCATTACCTCCCGACACAGTCGATCTACTTCAAGCTGCAGTCCTTTCATCAGAGGACTACTCTCTACTTCGGACAGAAGTGCAAAGTATTTAAAAATTAATAATACCATAATAGTGTAAAAAATCCCAGTGTAAATAAGTTTAATAGTGTATATTCAGTGCCTATTTATCTTTAAAAATGAAAAGTGTAAATAGTGAAAAATCAAGGGTCCAGTAATGAGAATAATATAGTAATTTTGGTGTGTGAAAAAAAATAGTGTAGACATCAATATAAAGTTAATTCTGTTTAATTAGGGAAAGTGGTTTGGTGCCTACACACAAAGTAACGTACATAAAAGAGGTTTAGTTCGCAAGGAGAAACTGCAGCTACTTTATGCGGAACGCTTTAATCAATGTTGTTAAATTGCTTGGCATAACATAGGTTATACAAAGAATCTCAGGATTGCTGACCCCTCTGAAATCTATCAAATGAAATACGGAAGTATATAATGTTGTGGGCGCACGCACAGAGCTGTAGGTATGCTTAGAAATATAATTAGCTTATACTGCAGCCAATGATAAAAGTAAAGGAACGGCATAAGAAAGTTGTGGCGTGCACACACGCACGCAAACATAATTTTGTTTCCATTTAAGTGCTGTAGTTCCTGCGTCCGAACGCTCTAAAGTACTTCCGAATTTATTTAAAGTACCTCCATGTTTATTCATAATATGTTAACACCCTCCACGTTCTCGCGGCGAACTCGCGTGATGCTGGAACCACATTATAAAATCGAATATGACTCAAAAATACCTCAAAGATGAGCATTTTGAAATCTTAGGAAATTCTATAATTGGTTCACAGTAAACCATAGCATATAATATATATATATATATATATATATATATATATATATATATATATATATATATATATATATATATATATATATATATATATATATATATATATATATATATATATATATATATGTTTATATTTGTAAAGCGTAGATATTAATTTCGTATTAAACACCCCGTTTTCTCCGGCCGTAGTACTATGGGGGTCGAACCAAATAAACATTCGTATAAAAAATTTAAACGGTTCGCACAAAATCTCCGGGGAACGTTTATCATTTGCCGCTTGACTTTACCTCCTTTTGCAAATACAATGTACAGTGGCGGCAACAAAAAAAGTGACATTGAATATTGGCAATAGAAATCGATACATAAAATCGCTTTCACGATTTTACTTGCCAACAAGCCAATGAAAAGGGGCGGGGCTTATGCCACGAGTGGATGACTCTCCTGAGCTAAGACAACAGAACTGCGCTTTATTGGAACTCACTGTCTCGTTTGAGCTCGTACAGTGAGGTTTTGGTGTACAACGCTCCAGCGTGCTGATTTCCTGCATTCGTGCCTACATTTGACGTGCTATAACTTCTGTGCAAGTGGATACAAGGGGGCGGAAAAAGCTTTCTATGACAGAGAAAAGCCGTGCCTTGACCCTATTAGAGCAGGGAAAGTCTTTTATTGATGTAGCAGCAGATTTAGGAACCTCAAGAAATACGATTTATCGCCTAAAACGGGCAGCTGAGTTATTGCCACCAGGTTCCATACCAAAGAGGAAGGAGGGCACTGGTGCAGCTAGGAAGACATCTCCAAGGACTGATAATATCCTAAGGCGTGAAGTGATGTCAGACCCTTCTGTAACCTCCGCTTCAATCAAGAAAAAACACCCAGACCTTCTCCAGAACGTCGCCCTCAGGCCTATCCGTCATCGCTTACAGAAGGACTTAGGCCTACCGGCTCGCCGCGCTGCCAAGAAGCCACTTCTTACCAAGGCTATGAAGATGAAAAGGCTGACTTTTTGCAAGACCTATAAACATTGGACAGCTGCCCATTGGAAGAAGGTGATGTTCAGTGATGAGAGCACCTTTAGGCTGGTCAGAGGAGAGTTAAAGATCGTGCGTCGTCCCAGCAATGTGTCTCGGTATGACCCAAAATATACCGTGAAAACTGTGAAGCACCCTGATAGTGTGATGGTGTGGGGTGCGTTTAGTGGAAACAAGGGCAGAGGAGGTCTGTACTTCCTTCCCAAGAATGTAACCATGAGGGGGACTAACTATCTCGAAGTTTTGAAGCAGCACATGCTGCCATTTTGGGAAATTCATCGGTGTGAATTTTTCATGCATGATGGTGCCCCTGCTCACAGGTCCCAGTTAGTAAAAAGGTTCTTCAATGATAATAATATTAGTGTTTTGGAGTGGCCTGGTAATTCCCCGGACCTAAATCCTATTGAGAATGCTTGGAATCTGATGAAATCCAAAGTTCAAGAGACAGCATCCGGCAGCATCAAGGACCTGATAGAATCACTGAAGAAGATCTGGGTTACGATCGACCCCACCTACTTCGCAAACCTCGCTGAATCAATGCCCAATCGACTCAGAATGGTCATCATGTGCAAGGGCAACATGACCAAGTATTAACTTTCATGAAATATTCATAATAAAATATGTAAGTTACATTTTTCTGTTTCATTTTCCCCGAATTGTCACATGTCACTTTTTTTGTTGCCGCCACTGTACAAGAGAAATTGTCATAACACGAAAGTTTGCAGTCATTCGGAAAATTGATTGGTTGATTAATTGATATATAAAGAGTGAAAAAGTGTAGAAGATAAATATAGGTAAATAGATGGTGAGTTTTTGCCCTGGTGTAGAGGGTATCTCTAAGGTACTCTTTTTCTTATATTGTCTCATTTGCCTCTTCTTGTGCACCGTCAGTGCTTGTTTCTGTTGCTTGTTTGGCCGCATTGCGACCTTTTCTTTTGACTTTGCCTCTCTCGTTTTTCTTTGGACTTTATTTATTATTTCTTTCTTTATTATTTATATATATATATATATATATATATATATATATATATATATATATATATATATATATATATATATATATATATATATATATAAATAAACTCTATTTCCTCCATCACGGCATTCTAGCCTTTCAAGTGCTATATTTCATTTTTTGGGGTATCTTTTAATTTTTCTGATAATTTATTATTGTATTACAGATATTCTGATAATTTATTTTTGTATTATCGATATGTGGGCATTTCGCCGCTTTTGTTAATTTCTTTTTAGATGTGGGCACTTCGCCTCATTTTCTTCTTATTAGGTTGTCATATTCATGTGAAGAGTCCAATTAAGTTATCTCGGGAGCAGATTTTTCCACTTGGAAATAGGTCTCGCCTAGTGGCGCGTCCCCTATCCGCTCTCGGAATGTCAAGATTAATTTCCATATTTGGAATTATTACTTCCTCGATTTTGTCCCAGGTCTTACTCCCTAGCCTCTTGAGTTTCATATTCAATGGCTTCAGATCTGCTCTTGCGTGCAGATCTGTCTGCCGAATACGTTCCGCCTTGCGCGCTCCCGCTATCAGCAGGACTGCTTTGTTCTGCACTCTCTGCATTTTCCTGATAGTGATGTAACTCGCAGCCTGCACGACCACTGCCGGGTATACTAATATCGAGCGTACCAGAACAGTGTACAGCTTCCTGAGATTCTCTGAGCTGAGGCTGTGGAATCTATATAGTTTCCCAAGCTGTGTTTTGGCTGAGATTCTGTTTTTTATGTGCGCTCTGAACCCTTTTGAGGTGATGCGCACACCTAGAACTTTGTCTCGTTGGTGTATGGGTACACTTCGTCATTCACTAAGACATCGTCAAGTTTCCGGCGGTTTATTGGAGGGATTTGGAACTTTCGGCGGTTGGTCTTGATCTTCCACTTTCTTTCGTATCGATTGATGTTTTCGATTTCGGTGGCTGTCTCCACGATTGAACTCCAGGATTTTTGTGGGTACTTGGAATGATTTGGGTGATGTCATCCTCAAACTGAAATTACATCACATCCTCCCCTACTGGAACAGGTAGGTCCAATGTGTACACTAGGTACAGCAGTGGACTCAGACAGCTATATTGTGGAACACCAGCCTCAAGTTCAAATTCGGGTCCATTGTAACCCTCAATCGAGATTTTGGCTTTTCTTTCCAAGACGTAGTCACAGAGGACCCTCTCCAGGATCGGGTTTAGCTGGATGCCTAAGATCTTGAATTGGAGACCTCTCAGCCAAACCTTGTCGAAGGCCTTTTGGACATCTCGCAACACCCCGTCTACGTATTTCCCTTCAGCTTTACAGCGGGCGAGTTTCTCGGTGAAGAAAGCAAGGGCTGTATCAGTCTTCCTTTCCCTATGAAACCCGTGTTACTGAGATTGTGAGCTTCTAGCTCTGTTAGCTGGTTTTGTAGCCTATTAGCTAGACTTTTCCTGTAATCCACCAGTTGATCGGGGGGGGGGCTTCTTTCCTTTAGGTATAAAATGACTTTTGCTACTTTTAGACCATCGGGGAAGTAACCCATTATCAGGGAAGCGTTATTGATACTCGTATTCGTGATTCCCCGAATGATCTGTTGGGGGGCATGTACCAAGTTGTTTTTGGTGATGCCCATCCATCATGGTGCCTTATGTTGAAAGGTTTTCACAGTTTCCATGACCTCTTCTGTTGTAATTAGTCGGCCATGGTCTGCCATCACCCTCGATTCGTCGACATAGTCCTTTGGGTGCGTTCGATATATTCTTTGATAAAGATCCTCAATCAGCTGGCCTTCGAATTCCTGATCGAATTCCGCATCGTCCTCGGGTGTAATTATGAAGGCTTCCTTCCAGAGCGTGCGGAATCTCTCTTCCAAAACCGCCGGATTCTCCAATTGTTCATTGCCCGCCTTAATGTGGGCAATGGTAGGCCTTTTAATTTTCTCACTAGTTGCCAGAACTTGTCGGGTCTCACCTCACTGTCTACTTGTTCAATCAGGCTGTCCCAGATCACACCCCTGTTGCTGGTTTATGGCCTGCTTCAGCTCTTCACTCACGCGACGTAACAGCGAGCTTCTTTCCAGATTTGTACCTTCTCTTCTGGCTTCCTCGTACACCTCCCTGTGCACACTAGCGACCTCACTCACTTCCTCAGTCCATCAAGGTTGTGGAAGAGTTTTATACCTTTTCATTGGTACACACTCACGATCCGCCTCGATGATGTGGGCAGTTATCTTCTCTAGTTTCTCGTCGATCTCCTCTAGTATTACTTCGCTTAGGTCCACTGGTTCGTATCTGGCAAGGATTTCCCTGTAGCGATCCCCGTTGTCAGAAGCGTAACTTCTGCGGAAGGGGGTCGGAAGCTGGATCAGTGCGAGTGTGATGGTCGTCAATATCGCTATGTGGTCACTGGGTACTGTTAGGCCAGGCTCGCTATGGTAGTTGAAGGGGAAGCCATCACTTGCCATGATTATGTCGGGCTTTGTTGCTGCCCGAGAGGTGATATAGGTCGGAAAGTCCGGTCCTATCCTCTGGATGTTTTTTCGACGTATGATCATTTCCAAGTTATGATCTCTGTTATTCGTGTTCCCATAGCCAGCTGTTCTGCACCTGGCATTGAGGTCGCCCCCAAGGAATGCCATTCTGCCGTGGCCGAACAATGTGTAGAAGTTTATGAGGGGTAGGTACGTTCGTTGAGGTAGTTGGTATGCCGCCGCGATTACGAGATTGCTCACTAGTGGGTGCAACTTTACCGCCACAAAGGACTCGTCCAGTTCTGGAAGGTGTCTGAACGAGAGATTCTTTCTGACGCCAACGGCAGCACCGTCGAACCCGTCCTGAGAATGTTTTTTCGTAACTACTCTGTAGCCCGCTATCTTTAGTTGACTGGTAGTAGTATCGATGTCAGGGTCAAGCACGCGGAATATGTTTCTGTATGTCACGGCTTTTCCCTCCCATCCATTCACGTTGAGCGTCAATATCCTTAACCTGTTGTTCGGATTTTCCATTCTCTGTCCTGACTTTTGTGTGTCTTAGTGCTTGTGAGTAGTTGAATTACGTTTCCCGTTCCTCTTCTTTTTGTACTCTGCTGGGGAGAGTTTTACAAATATTTCCCGGTAGAAGGCGACGTTCTGGTTGTACAGGGCCCCCTCAACCGATTTTTCGTCGCATTGAGCGTCGAAGTTCCATTTGTAGAATTTCTTCTTTATTCCTACGCAGATTTTGTTCGCGTCCCACTCCTTCGGGGAGGGGAATTGCTCGATTGCGTAGATATAGAGGTTGATTTGGTCAGCATCTAGCTCTTTCTTTGTCCCTCTTCTACCTTTTCTACGCCCTACTTCTTTTTTTGAGTTCTCTGAGTTCGAGGTGTCGGTATTGTCTGTGGTGTCAGAGGATTATGTTTCTTCTTTCTTCTCATCCTTTGAGTTGGTCGTGTGGGCTGCTTTTGCGGCTGCCTCCCTCTCTTTTTTGGCCTCAATCCTTGGGTCGGGACGTCTGTTTTCGTTTTTGCTTCTCGTCTAGTGACTTTTTCCTGACATCTGTTTAGGATTCAGCTGAAATTGGAGTACGTACCCTGATGATGGGTTATCAGGGAACCACATCTCACTCATGCCGTTCTTAGCGAGCATTTTATTTAGCTTCTTTGCAAATACTCCTGGTTGAATTAGGTTCCTGACGTGAGCATACAAGATGCAGGTTAGGATCTTCATCGAGTTTTCATTCTTGATTCTCAAATAAGTCTTTTTGGCTTCTGCCTCTGTAAAGACTGCTTTTGCCGCCTGTGCATATGATGTATTGCTTTTCCGTACTTGCTCGTATTTCTTTTGCTGTACCTTTTTTCTGATCAGCTCTTTTTTTCAGTGGGTAAGTCATGGTCATAGAACGATGTCCTTGGCTGCAGTTGGCGCATTTCTCCCTGGACTGTTGTAGTTCTTCCAGTGGTGTTCTGGCTCGCTGCACCTTGACAGATTTCCTGCGGCTCTGTACAATCTTTTGCCATCTGGGCTCCATCTTGTAGCATCAGAAGCAGAATTGTATGAGATTAAATTCTTCTCTCTCTATCTGTTCTCCACTGACTTTTGCATTAAAAGGCAGTAGTCTCTTTTCTTTATCCTTTTGTACCATCGTAGTGTCGGAGAAGACAATCTTAAATACGTGTGTGTATTCAGAGTTATCCCTCTTGTTCCAAAACTTTATGATTTCGGAAACCTTTGCCCATGGTCGGTTCTTCATGATTCCATCTTTTATTTGCTCCTTAGTATGTTGTCCAATCCAGGGGTTCAGTCGCTGGCAAACGACGCCCCTGTGCTTAAGGATCTGCGGTGGAATTGCCGGTTGAAGAGCTATTTCGCGGAGCGTTCCGACTGCCTCTTCTTTGGTTATGTTTTCCACAAACTTCTATTTCTCACAGATCGCCACATAACCTGTAGGGACTTCGATCAGTCGGAGCATCGCGATTTTTATTTTCCATAAACCACTTCAAAGACCTTATCTCGGCTGGGTCTGCTGCTTCCACTGATGGTGCGCAGCTCAATCCGAATGGTCCTGTTTTGCTCCATTTTTCCAAGGTGGTAGCCCCTCGGTCTGGCTTTCTCCTCGCTGTCTCTTCTGTGAGGCTTCTGGTTGTTTTTCACTATCTAATTCAATGTATTCCCCTTACTGTAGGGTCCGCTTCTTCTTGGTAGATTGCTTTGAGAGCCGTTTCCTCCTCGTTGCAAGCAAGTTTCCGTAAACATGAACTGCCGGATGGAATGGATGAATAAGGTGGGTGAACCCTAGGAGGCCCCTCAGACGAGTGAAATGTGGCGGACATAATGATAGGCGGTGATCGAATCAACTACCACCACCCGGGGGTGCCGCCTCGTCTGGTGTTTAGTTATCGATGCTGCTTCCAACTTACACAGGGGCAGTTACATGTCCCCCTGTGGTCCTGGCCGGAAACTACCCTTAGAGACTAGAGCGAACTCTTTCATAAAGCTTTCAGCATCGCCTCTTAACCGGGCTGCCTCTGGCACTGAGTTCCACAGTGGGCTAATCCTCAAACCTGCTTTCATCAACGCCTTCAATTATATCTATCAAAGATAACGACATAGTTGGATCGAGACCAAATGAATGGAAGTTCAATTCACTTCCGCTCCCTTACCCCGATGAGGGGGCCGTGGGGGGGGGCAGACATGGGTCAGCAATGCGTGGCTCCGTTTATTATCTTCCTTTTTAAATCACCGTGGGGAAAAAGTGTGGTAAGTTCATGTTTTTGGCTTTCCTCTCCCTTTTTTTCCTCCTTTACCGGTGGTGAACTTCTTCGGAGAGCTTAAGATAATTGAATTTTTCTGTCCAGTCACTCTTGACTTGACTTTGGTGTATAGAAAGAACAGAGAGGGACCGCTGTAATACGGCAGTCAGGTAGTCAGAGAGGAGCGTTGCGGAAAATAATTAAGAAAGGGACAGCGAGAGTAGATAGGTCGGTGGCTATACACCGAAGCGATGTGTTGTTGTGAGGGTGTAGGTTATGTGGTATTGACTGGGCGAGGGTTGGGGGTAAGTCAGGAAGGGGAGGCTGACAGCTCATCCGGAAACGCGTTATTCACGATGCCTATTGGTTTATGCGAAGAACGGTACGGGCGGCAGGTGTTCGTGGGCCGCGGGATATCGCGGCGCCATCGCGTACCTTCTCACGTGTAGCGAGGTGTAAAGTGGGTCTGTGGTGAGTTTTCCAAGTTGTTTTGTAAGTCTGGTGTGAGCGTAAGTGTTGAGAGGAGTTAGTTTGTTGTTGTTGTGTAGCGCGTCCATTCTCGAGTTCAGCGGCGAACGGCAAGCGCGCTTCAGAGCAGAGTTCTGAATGCGCTGAGCCTTTCGCTTCCACGTGTCGCTCGCAGCTACGAGCGACAGCGGGGCGTACGTGAGAATGGGACGCACTAGTGCTCTATATAAGTGTAGTTTTAGTTTTTTACTCGCTGGGTAGAACCTACCCAGCGATGCGTTTGTGCGTGAGGCTCTTGCTTGTATTATGTTTTGGTGTAAGTTGAACCTGAGGGATTTGTTGAATGTTATCCCCAGGATTTTGGTGCACTGTGTGTATGCGAGCCTTGTTGGATTTTGGTAGATCATGTCTGGTGTGTATGAGTAGATTTGTAGGTTATGCATGAAGTGATCTCTAGCGCCGTAGAGTGTCATCTGTGTCTTCTGAGGATTCGTGGCAATCAGCCATTTATCCTCGTAATCTGTCTTCTCATCAAGTATTCTTTGTGCGTGGAGCGCGATTTCTTCGGGGGCCCGGCCGCTGACGAGAATGGTCTCGTCGTCGGCGTAGGCCACTATGTATGTGTGAACACAGTTTTTTGGTGGACGTGGTGTGTCATTTGTAAACATAATGTAGAGTGTGGGTGCCAGAACGCTTTCTTGGTGAACGCCTGAGCGTGGTGTAAAGGGTCTTGAAAGGGTGTTGTTGTATCTGATGTGGCAGCGCCGACAAGTGAGTTAGTGTGAGAGGAGCCTTCTGGTGCAGAGAGGTAACTCCGTGTTGTTGGCGAGTTTCCAACGGAGTCCCTCGTGCCACACCTTGTCAAAGGCTTTCTCCACGTCCTTACTGACGGAGAGAGTCTTTTGGTGTATCTGTCGTTTCTTCTGTATTCTGTCATGTACGATGGTCACGGCCGCCTGAGTGGACCTGCCTCTCCTGAACCCGTATTGATGGGGAAGAACCAGTCCCTCTCTTCCAGGAACTCCCGTAGGCGGCAGTTGACCATTCGTTCGAGTATTTTGCCTACGTTCTCTAATAGAGCAATAGGCCTGTAATTGTTTGGGTGTTTTGGGTCTTTGTGTTGTTTATGAAGGAGTATGTTGTGAGAGACTTTGAATATTTTGGGAAAGTGGCCTGAGGCTAGTGAGGCGTTGAATAGATGTGTGAGTGTGGGGTATATGTCTGTGGGGAGGTTATGTATGAGTGAGTGTGGCTGGTAGACCGGAGGGGCCGGGGGCGCGTTTTGGTGTTGATTTTATGTAGTGTTTTGTTTCCTCGACGGTGATTGGAGTGGTAAGTGTGGACGTATAGTCGAGCACCTCCATATGTATCAGGGGATCAGGCCTCAGCTCGTGAGCATGAGTCCGGCACTACTCCTGAATGTCATGGAAGTGCTCCTGCGCATGTGGTTTTGGTGGGTTGTAGGTGTGTACTGTGTCCCAGTGGGACCTGAATGCGTCGAGGATGTCATTAGTGTCTGTGAGTGTGTGGTTGTTTATTTTCAGTGTAATTGGTTTTGATGGTTCCATACCCAGCATCCTTTTTACGTGCCGCCAGAAGAAGGAAGGGTCCATGCAACGGGTGTCGTCCTCTATGCTGACGACTTCACGCCACTGCCGGTTCCTATCTAGTTGCACGCATTGAAGGATGCGGGCACGTAGTTGGTTGATGTTGTGTTGTCGTGGGCCTCTGGTTTAGTGGTTGTTGTACTGTGTGATAAGTCTCTGTGTGTGTATTAAAAATGTGAAATGTTTTAAGCAGGTGTAGTTTTTGTGTGGTGAGTGTAGATTACGTGCGGTGGTGATGGTGTCTAAAAGTGAACACCAGTAGTGGTCCATTTGTCCTGGATTGGTGTCCTCCAGGTCGAGGTTATGTGGTGTGTTTGTGGATATGTGGCTCCTGAATTCAGCCCAGTTTGTGTTTTTGTAATCGTATAGAGGTGATGTGGGGATGAGTATGGGGGATGTGGATATGAGAAGGCATATTGGTATGTGGTCTGATAGTACGTGGGGACCGGGTGCAATGTGAGTGTAGAATCGTGTGGCATGGTCGTTACGGAAGACCACATCCGGGGATGTGGTGCCTCCGCGCGGGCCGAAGAACGTGGGGAAGGCAGGGCCGATGTGTTCGCAGCGGTAACGCCGCAAGGCACCGGCCAAGTATCTACCCGCATCGTTCGTATTGCTTGAAAGGAGTGTCGGGTGAAAAGCGTTAAGGTCCCCCGCGAAGAAGATAGGTAGGTTGTGGTTTGATAAGGCCCGGAGTGGGACTTCTAAGTTTAGCTGTATTCGTGGTGGTCTGTAGTGTGTGGCCACTATTATGGGGCCAGAGCTTGTGTCAATTTTGCAGGCTAGAAAGGAGGTGTCACGTGTGTTGACGAGGAAGTGGTGTATGTTGCGCTTAACTAGGATCGCAGATCCTAGGGGCCGCGCCTGTGGTGATAAGTATATGTGATAGCCTGCAATGCGGAGTCTGTTGTTGGGAGGGTGTAAGCTGGTGGAGTTCAGGAGTATGATGTCGGGTCTTTGTGTGTTGAGTACCCAGTTGGCAACCGTATGGCGAATACCGTGCCAACTGCGTACGTTTAGTTGTATTATGCTAATACGACCTATTGATGTGGTCGGAGTGCGCGGGAGGCTGATTTGCCAGGCATCGTCCCCTTCTCCTTGGTTATTGCCCAGGAGGCGTGAGGGGCGAGTACCTTGACTCGTGTCGATGTTTGTTTGTGAGTCACGGCAGTGTTGTTGGTTCGGGGAGCCGTAGTGGGTGGAGGAGTGTGTTCTGTGGAGGTGGTGGTTTTGGATGGGGTGGTGTCTTGGTGGGGAGAGTTTGTGACGGAGGTGGGTGGCGTAGAGCTGGAGGATGAAGGGCTAGAGGTGGTTGGGGAGGTACAGATTATGAGAGGAGGGGTGTCGGGGGAGAGAGGAGGTAGGGACGGCAGAGGAGGGTTGAGGGTGAAGGAGAAGGAGTCGGAGGAGAAGAAGTTGAAGGAGGGGGGGGTTGAAGGGGAAGGAGTCTTAGGTGAAGGGGCGGAAGGCGGAGGAGGAGTGGAGTGAGAAGGAGTAGAGTGAGAAGGGGTGGATTGAGAAGGAGTGGAGGGGGCAGCAGTAGGGAGCGGAGGAGGAGTGGAGACGACAGGAGAGGGGGGGAGTTGTTTGTCCCGTGCCTGTGTGCGCGGATGGGGCTTATGGGTAGGGTTTTTGGGGTTGGCACGGATTGTAGGGGACTGCGAGGGTGTTGGGGTGACAGTGAGAGCTGTGGGAGAGGAGGCGGAGATGGGTGCGAGGGGGGTGGTGGCAGTGGGAGGTAGGCGGGGGTTTCCAGTCACTCCATTCGGAAGAAGATGATATACTCAATTTTAGATGAAGTTGGGATAGTAGTGGGTGAATAATTGAAGCGGGGAGGGGTATTTTGCCCTAGTAGGGATGGCATCGCTTTCCTCTCCGAGCATGGGACAATTTGGGTGAAATTTGATTTGATTTGGTGAATAATAGTTAAGAAAAAAATTGGTGTGGAAGATAAGATGATAGATTGTGAGTGAAGAGAGTAGGTAGGGTTTGCCCTGGTAGTGAGGGGCTACGCTTTTCATTTATTTATATTTCTTTTCCTTTTGTCCATGACCTTCAATCCTGTAACTTGTATTTTTGTATGAACCTTATTTTGTGTTTTAACACATTCAAGCTTTTCTTTTATACTTATTTTGTCAACTTTTTTTTAATTTCCTAAGTTTTGAACTATTTTTTAAAATTATTATATTTATTTATTTACACTGTAGCGGTCTACACCCCAACAAGCGTAAATATTTAATCATAACTGTATATGTATATATATACAGTTATACATGATCAGGTGTGTTATGCGGTTTATTTCTTCGTCAATATCTTCCAAGATAGCTTCGCTTAGGTTGGTTGGTTCAAAGCTGTTGAACATTTGCTTGTACAACTCCCAGTTTGCTTTTGCAAAGCTTTTCCTGGGTGAGATAGGAAGTATGATAGGTGCGAAGGAGATTGTGGTCATGATGGAGATATGGCCGTTTGGAACCGTGAGGCCAGGCATACTGATCATATTGATAGGAAAGTTGGTGCTTGTCAATATTATGTCTGGGGCTGTCGCTAATCTTTCAGTGATGTAGGTCGGAAATTCTGGCCCGGCTCTCTCGAGCCTATCCCGATAAATGACAAGCTGGTTTTCTGCCCCTTCGTTTGTTCTGGTGTAGCCCGAGGCCCCCAGTCTAGTATTGAGTTCGCTCCCTATGAATACACTCCTGCGGTGGCCAGTTAGGGTTAGAAGATTATTCATGGGCAAATATGGACGGCGAGGTGGCTGGTATGCTGCTGCAATCGTGAGTCCCCTGATAAGTGTAGAGATTTCGACAGTATGAAGGACTCATCAAGTTCTGGTAGCTTTTTGAAGGTGATGTTCCTTCTTATGGCGATTATAGCACCGTCTAATCTATCTTGTGTGGAGTTCTTTGCCAGGACATGGTACGGGATTTTCATCAGTGTTATTCGTGTTGACACCGTGTTCAGATATTAGGATAATGTCGGGGGGTCTGCCCTTCTGAATATGTTGCCATATTCATTCGCTTTTCCCAACCATCCATTCGTGTTTAGTGTTAAAATTTTCAAGGTTCTGTTTATGTTCTCCATGTTTTGTGTCTACTTCGTGAGTGTGCTGCGTATTCCTTGTGCTTTCGGACATTTCCGTTCTTCGTCTTCTTATAGAGAGGCGTTGTCGAGTTTCACTTTACCTTAGTAGAGTGCTTCTGCAACTTCAGTTTCGTCTTCCGATTCTGTTATTGTCCATTTTAGTTTTTGGTTCTTGATGCCTTTGGTGATGTCCGTGAGGGATATTTTTTTAGTGAAGGGGGTCTTGTCAGAAGCATAAACCTTCAGACCTAGCTCCCTACCGTCGTACCTGTGCTTGTTTTTCTTACTTTTTGTTCTTTTAGTGTTATCCTCTCTTGTGGGTTTGCTCAGGGTACTGTCGCTGTCCGAGTCTGCGTTAGTCGTAGTTTGACTCTCCCTTCCTTGTGATTTGTTTGTGGCAGCTTTCCTCACTTTTCTCGCGACAATTCTGGGGTCGAGTCTCCTGGTGGGTTCCTGTGTTTCTTGTCCTTGATCCTTGTGGTGTGAGTCCGTTATTTCAGTAGGGTAGATAGAAGCTGCTGCAACTACCTATACATTCACCTTTGGGGAGAATTGTAATTGTAGGACATCTCTTGAGGGAGGGTTCTCTGGGAGCCACATCTCACTCAGGTTGTTCTTCTTGAGCATCAGGTTGAGTTCACTTGAGAACGTGCTTGGATTCGTGAAATTTCTTAGGTGCGCATAAAGAATGCTTGTAAGAATTTTCGTTGACTCCTCGTTCTCAAGTTTGATGTAGGTTTTTGTCGGGGCTTGTGTAGGGTGGGACATTTTTGCTGCTTGCACATACGAAGTTGTCCTCCTCTCTTCTTCCTCTTTTTTTGCAGCTTGTTTTCTTTCGATTATATCTCTTTTCATGGGGCAAGCCATGGCCTATGGCTAGTCCTCTGCGGCCCTGCCCGCAGTTGACACACTTCTTTGTCTTCGTGCAGCTTTTCCATCTGTGACTCCTTTCACTGCACCTAGAACATGTCTCCTCTGCTTCTTGGCAATCTTTTGTGGAGTGTTGCCTCATTTTGTAGCAGCGGAAACACATCTACACCGGCGTGAATTCTTCACGCTCGATCTGGTTCCCACTGATATTTGCATGGAAGAGTAACAGACCCTTCTCTTCGACCTTCTGGGCCATCTCCGTCTCCTTGAAGATCACCTTAAATACATGAGTATATTCTTGGTTCTCTCTTCGGTTTCTGAACTTAATTATTTCAGACTTTCGCCCAGCTCTAATTGGCTTTTATCTCTTCTGCTAATTCCTCCTTCGTGCGATCACCTATCTAAGGATCAAGTCGACGGCAAATCACGCTGCGGTGGGCCTGGATTTAGGGTGGTAGTGCGGGCTGGAGGTTTATCTCCTGGAGTCCGGGAAGGCCATCTTCCTTGCTGGTCGTCTAGATGTCCTTCTCCCCCTCACATATTGCCAAGTAACCGGTTGGAGGGTCTATAAGACGAATGACTGCGACGATAAGTATTCTGAAGATAGTTTCGAAAACTTTGCCTCTTTCTGGTTTGGCCTGGCCGTTGATTACCCTGAGGGGTATTCGTGTGGCCAGATCTATTGCCATGTTGTTGAGGGTAACCCCCTCGTGGTCCTTGTGAGGCAAGCACGTAGGGTAAACAGACTACTGTTATGAGATGTGTAATTCGGTGAGTAGTATGTGTGTATTGAAATTATTGTTTTCCTGGGCTGGCTCCCCCCTCACCTTTCTGAGCAGCCTTCGACCCCAGAGGTATTGGCCTTGATGAATGTTGGGATGAGTGTGGTAATGGATAATTATGGTGAGATGATGAATGATTGAGTATGTGTGAGATCGGGTGGGATCCTCCCGGGGGATGACTACTAACAGACTCATTGACAACGCCGCTCCTCGGGGGGTGTTTGAATCGCAACTGCTCCCACCATACACATAGACGGTTATGTATCCCTCTGTGGTCCTGGGATGGGCCTCCGCAGTGATTAGCAACGGAGGTTGCAGTCCGTCCCTTGTGCAGTCGAGCTTCAAGACATTGTTATCCAGTGTGGGCTAATCCTCAAACCAGTTTTCTCCAATGCCCCCAATTATTTCTTCTCTAGTGAGCGACATAGTTGGGTGAGGCTGTGTATGGCAATTTCACTCCATGGGGACGCTGTGAAGCGTAGGGAGGGGGTGATGGCTTTACCTGGTCATCTTCTTAAAAGCGTAGCCTGAAAAAGATGATGAAAATGATGGTGTAGTAGTAATATAGTAGATTTTGCAAGCCTTCGTGCTGGGTTGACTGATGTAAGGCTAGCGGTATGCGAAGAGGTTGAGGATTCGTGGAACAATTTTAAAAATAAGTTCATGAGTCTTCAATCAAGTTGCATCCCTCTAAAATGCCTCCGTCGGTCTTCTGTTCAACCAAAGTGGTTTAATCGAGAAATCGGCCAACTTCTTAGGGAGAGAAATGCGTACCAGCGATCGAAGATCTCGGGTGACTTTGACGAATACCGGAGGCTAGCAAGGAGAGTGAAGTCCAGCATAAGGGCGGCTAAGCGTACTGAGGAACTCCGAGTGGCGAGACTCTGCAAGGAGAATCCCAAGGAGTTCTTCGGATATGTAAATAGACGTAAACCAATTCATCGTAGGATTGGGTCCCTAGTAGACGAGGAGGGCGCATTAACTCACTCAGATGCAGAAAATACTAACCTTCTCAATGACTACTTCTCTTCAGTGTTTACTAAAGAGTCTGGTCCCATCCCCCAGCCCACGGATTCCTACTCGGGAAAAAAACTGGAGGCAATGGACTTCACCGAAGGAGAAATAAAGAAAAGGATCGTTGACCTAAAGACGAATAAATCCCCTGGACCGGACGGGTTTCTATCCAAGGTGTTGAAGGAAATGTGCAATGAAGTATAACGACATCTGTGCGCTATCTTTAACATGTCAATCCGAACCGGATGCGTTCCTAGAGACTGGCGTGAGGCGGAGGTGACTCCGATTTTCAAGAAAGGAGATCCCAGCCATCCGTCAAACTACTGACCTATCAGTCTGACTTCCATAGTCGGTAAACTCATAGAAAGCATGATGGTGGACAAAATGACGTCGTATTTAGAGTCAAACCTGCGACTGAGGAGTTCCCAGCACGGCTTCCGAAGGCAACGGTCATGCCTGACGAACCTTGTGGAATTCTTCCACTTCGTGTTCAGTGAGCACGATCGGGACAAGGCGGTGGATGTGGTCTACTTAGACTTTCAGAAAGCCTTTGATAAGGTACCACACCGCCGCCTTCTCCGGAAAGTGCGAGCGCTGGGCATAGACGGAAAAGTAGCCGGCTGAATCGAGAACTGGCTAAGTGGCAGACGGCAACGGGTGGTGTTGAATGGACAGGCTTCTGAGTGGGTGTCTGTTACTAGCGGGGTGCCTCAAGGTTCTGTCCTGGGACCACTACTATTTATCATCTACGTCAACGACATGGACGGTGACATGGTTGCCAAGATTTCCAAATTTGCCGACGATACCAAGCTTGGTATGAACGTTGCAAAGGATGGAAATACTGCCCGCCTGCAGGAAGATTTTGGGAAGATTGGGGAGTGGTTGGACACGTGGCAAATGCCTTGTAACGTTGGGAAATGCAAAGTAATGCATATCGGCCACAGAAATCCCCAATCTCAGTATATTCTCAAGGGCACTGCTCTTAAATCGAGTGACACTGAGAAGGACTTGGGTGTAACTATCACTAGCGACCTCAAGTTCTCGAAAAATTGCATCGAGGTAGAGAAGAAAGCCCAAAGAATGTTAGGCTACATAAAGCGCCAGTTTGGATACCGTAACAAGGAGATAGTACTTTGTCTGTACAACTCCCTCGTTCGGCCGCACCTGGAGTATGCCGTACAATTTTGGAGTCCTTCGTTTCGAAAGGACATCGCAAGGTTTGAACGCGTACAAGCTAAGGCAACCAAACTGATTCCCTCTATCCGACATAAAAGTTATGAGGCTAGACTACGGAAATTAGATCTGTTCTCGCTTGAAACCCGTAGACTGCGTGGTCAGCTTATCGAAGTTTTCAAAATACTTCGAGGGTTCGACAATGTTGACTACCGGGATATTTTCATACTGAGTGTGGACAGAACGTGCAATCACGGCTTCAAACTTGAACTGAAGCGTTACAACCGCAATCTGTGTGGAAATTTTTTCACCTACAGTATTTGCGGTAAGTGGAACGCACTTCCAGTGGAAGTTGTCAACAGTGAATCTGTTGACCAGTTCAAGCCAAGACTAGACAAAGTTTTGAAAAGTGACCGTTTAGGGACGCAAAACAATTTAGCAGCCATGTGCCCGCTCGATTGCTAGTCCAAAGGTACCCTCTTTGAATGTACCGTAAGGTCTCCTAGGGTACTCTCTTTCCTTGTAACTTCTCTTTCTTTTTCTTTTCTAGTAGCTTCCTATTCGTCGAGAGGAAGCGATTATGGAGGCGTTTACTGGCAGATTTTGGCCAGACCTTGCCGCAATAACCAAAACTTTTCCGCCTTTGCCGGTTACTGACTTACCCCTAAAAAGTCCGATCAGTCATTTGCGTGAAAAATTGCTGGTGTACTCAATAGTGGAAGATTTAGATAGTGGTAAGCGATAGATGGTGAAAGAAAGGTAGGTTTGCCCTTGTTTGAGTGGCATCTCAGGCATTTTTATTATCTAATACATATTTTTCCTTTTTGTTTTATTAATGTTTACTGGTGTTTATCTCAGTGTGCATTCTTATTTGTGTCTTTCTGTTTATTTGTCTCCTTGTCTTGTTTACTTAGTATTCGTGTAGTATTTGTTGAGCTTTCGAGCCTGTATTTGTGTTCAAATTTAGTGTTATACCTCGTGTTTTGATCTGTTGTATTTGCTTGTTATTCGTTGAGTGTGAGTTTAATCTTGTCTCGTATTCTATTGTGTCATACTCTGTGTTATTTATGTTTATGTGTAAATTGGTATTGTGTTTTCCTCGGAACAGAGTCAAGCGCCGGTTTCGATCAACCTTCCCGTGCAATCTGGCAGGGATGTCAATTCTGCCACCAGTTTTTTTTAATTCCGGGATGATATCATTGGCCATTTTAGACCAGACCTTTTTGGCCAGCTTCTGGGTTGCGACATTAATGGTATCCAGTCGCTGCCTGCGGGGCAGGTGCCTCTGCCGAAGATGCTCTCTTCGTCTGGTTTTATTTATGCAGAGGGATGCAGAGTTCTGCATTCGCTGGAGCTTCCTCATAGCGGTCTTGCTGGCCGTTTGAGTCACTACTGCAGGGTAGATGAGCTTAGCCCGGATAAACATCAGGTATTTTTTCCTGATATTCGCCGAGCTTAGATTTTTCAACCTATATAGCTTAGAGATTTCTCTCTTCGCCATATTCTGCCTCTCCTTGTAGTGACTCGAGTATCCGTGGTCGGAGATTTTTAGGCCCAGGATGGTGCCTTCGGCGGAGTAGCCATATCTCCTCCCATCTATTACAATGGGCCAAGTCAACTTACGGCACAGCGGGAGGAACTTAAATTTCTTCCTGTTTGTCCGGATTTTCCATCTTCTCTCGTATTGGTTGATGTTGGAGATCTCTGTAATGGTGTTGTTCGCCTGATCACTTGCTCTCTTAACCCTACTGGGGACGATCTGCGTGACGTCATCTGCGTATTGCACATACATCGTGTCCCTGTGTATTAGAGTAGGGAGGTCGATAGTGAAGACAAGGTAAAGCAAGGGACTCAGGCAGCTCCCCTGGGGAACGCCTGCTTTGATTTCAAATTCTGGTCCTTTGTGCTCTTCGATCATGATACGCGCCCTTCTGTCCATGATGAAGTCGCAAAGAATCCTTTCCAGGACTGGGTTTAGCGGGAGATCTATGATCTTGTATTGTAGTCCTCTCAGCCAGAAGGCCTTCTGCACGTCCCTCATCACGATGTCTACATATTGACCATTCGCTCGGCAGTGTGCGATCTTTTATTTTAGGAGCGCCAGGGCCGCAGAAGTACCCCATTTTGTTCTGAACCCATGCTGTTGTGGGTTATGCGCTCCCAACTTGTTGAGTTGATTTTATAGCCTGTTGGCTATAATCTTCTCGAAGATCTTGCCGGGTATTTCTAGGAGAGAGATTGAGCGATAGTTAGCCACTTGGTCTGGGGGCTTATTCCCTTTCGGGATAAAGATGATTTTAGCCACCTTATACCTGTCTGGGAAATAGCCTGTATTCAGGGATGCGTTCATGGTGTTCTCCATGCCCTGAATAATTTGCCGTGGGGCATTCACTAAGTTGTTCTTAGTGAGCCCAGACCAACCGGGGCCCCTTTGTTTGAAGGACCTTATGGTGTTAATGGTCTCTTCAATGGTAATAGGGCGCTCGTGGTTAACCATCTCTCTCTCTCTCTAGTTACTTGCCGCTGTGGGTGGGTCCTATGTCTCATCGCTCCGAGGTCCTCGAGCAGTTGGTCTTCGAAGTCCTGGTCGAAATCGTCGTTCTCCTTAGGTGATATTGTAAAGACCTCTTTCCAATGGCTCCTGAATCTTCTTTCGAGAGAATCCGGATCCTCTATGATGATGTCACCTTCCTCTTTTTTTATCCCAGGCCTGGGAGGCAATTCCCTAAATCTTCGGATGCTATTCCAAAAACTTACAGGATTTCTCTCCCTGTCTAGTCTGCCTATGATATAGTCCCAGATTTCTTCTGTTTCTCGAGAATTATGTTTTTTAGTTCCTCGCTTAGCTGTCTCATTCGGGCTGTCCTTTCCCGGGTTGGGCCTGTCCTACCGACTTCTTCGTAGATTTCCCTGTGATCTCTAGCGATATCCCTCATTTCGTCCGGCCACCTAGGTTGTGGGAGCATTTTGTACGAGATTCTGAGGACGCATCTTTCGTCAGCTTGAATGAGGAGATTAGTGATCTTGTCAATCTCCTCATCAATTTCCTCAAGATTTGCGTCATCCAGGTCAGCTGGCTGATAGGAGCTGAGCATTTCTCTGTACTGCTCCCAGTTAGCTTTCGCGTAACTTTTCCTAAGTGTGACAGGCTTAAGCATTGGCGCAAGCGAAATGGTGGTGATAATTTGGATATGATCGCTCGTGACCACTGTCCCTGGGGCGTTAGTGATGTTGAAGGGGAATTCTGGACTTACCAACACAATGTCCGGTTTTGTCGCCGAGCATCGCGTTAGATAAGTTGGGAAGTCTGGTCCTACTCTCTGGACCCTATTTCTTTCGAATAGTAATTCCAGGTTTCGTCCCCTTTGGCCGATATGCCTGTAGCCAGATGCATGGCAACTGGCGTTTAGGTCCCCGCCTAGCAACGCTAGCCTTTTGTGTTTTATGTCCAAAGAGGGTGGAGAAGTTGTTAATCGGTAGGTACTGTCGCTTGGGCGGCTGGTAAAAGTAAAAGTACTCAGTAAAAGTACTGAGTAGAAGTAGGAAATGATAGTTTCCCAGAGACATGGAAATCATTACCAATTGAATTTTTCGAAGTTAAATACAATTTTAATACTATAAAAAGATTATGGATATTTCACTATAAATTCTTAATATTACTGTTTATATTTACATAAAGTTAATACCTATTATCATACACTTGTTATTTAATTAGTTATTTTATTATAATTCACTTTAAATTTACTGCACATTAAATCTTGCTGCTACCTTTTGATGCTTAGTCAAGTCCGTTTGTTGTATTGCACTAAATTATTTTACATTAAATTAATTAACACTAAAATTTGATTTACTATCACTATATATAATTTACTAATTTTTCATTTTTTATTATTTTATTTACTACATTATTTCCATTAGATTAAATTTCACTAAATTCGCTTAGTTACCCTTTAATTATTCATTACTTTACGTTAAAACTAGATTTTCTATCACTGTCTATATTTTACTAATTGTTCACTTTTTTGCTATATTTATACTTATTTTATTTACTTCACTATTTTCACTATATTAATTTTCAATAAATATGATTAGATAATTTCTTCACTATTATTATTCACTTTGATCACTTTTTCGTATTCTCTATTTAATTTCAGATGTTTTTTGTCCACTCCGTATAGCCTTGAATGTCGTCCTGTTTACATTATGCCTCTCTTGGGTTGATGTACACTAGAGATTTTAGGAGTAGAGCCGCCACTTCTTTCCTGGAGTATGGTCCCTCGTACGTCTATTTGTACTCACCCGCAGCTAGGCCGATGATGAATAGTTCCAAGTCGTCTTTAGGGGCCGGGGACAGGGGGGAGCCGAAAACACGGAGACCCACGTCTTTCCCGTCGAAAAAGAGGCCTCTTTCGAGGATTTCCTTCTTCTCGGTGATGGGGAATCCTTCGTGTTTTCCATCCTCCTCTTCTTCCTCGTCCGAATGATCTTGTTGTTTCTGCGGCGTTTCCTCAGTAGTCTTCTTCTTTTTCTTCTTTGCGCCATTTTTTTTCTTCTCCTTCCGAAGGCGTTTGTGTTTTCCCTTCTTCTTCTTTTTCGGTTTCCTTTACCCCATTACTTGAAGGTGCCCTATTTTGCTCTTCGATAAATTCGAGATTGAAAATGCCCGTCGAGTCTGGGTTTTCGGGAAACCAGATCTTCTTATTACAACCATTCTTTTCAAGAAGAAGGTTGAGGTGCGATGTGAAGGAACCCGGGTTTGTAAAATTTTCCAGGTGGGCAAACATGACCATGGCCATGATTTCTTGCCCTTCCTTAGGCATGACCAACCTCGTAGCGTTTGTTCGTGTCGGGGTGGTCATTCTCGTTGCTGTATCCGCGTACGTGTTTTTTTTCTTAACTTCTTTTTCTTCCTTAATCTTCTACCGTTTTTTGCGGATCGCCTCTTTCCGAATGGGGCACTTCATGGCCAGAGCCCTGTGGTCACCCCCACACTTTATGCACTTTTGCACCCTTTTCCTGCACTCTTTCCAACCGTGCCCGGTTTTGGCGCAGTTCGACTGCATAGCACTTGAAGCAGCAGTCAATCTGTATGTATTCTTCTTTTTCTATCTGCTCAGGGCTCACTTTCAGGTAAAAGCCGAGCAGCCCCTCGTTTTTTGCTCGGTTTGCCATTTCGATGCTGCTGAAGACAACCTTCACCATGCCGCTTCCTTTTCCAAACTTGTAGACTGCTGTGATGCAGGCCCACTCTTGTTTCGCCGTGAGTTCTTCTTTTATTTCTTCACAGGAGTTTTCTGTGAAGAGTGGGTCCAGTCTCCTTAGTACAGTGGTTCATTAGGCCAGGATTTCTTGGGGTATGCTAGCTTCAAGCCCAATCTTTTTGAAATGAGCTTGAGCCTCGTCAGAGACCAGCCTCTCGACGTCCCCCATTGTGCTGCAAATGGTTGCATATCCATTGGGAGTGTCGAGGAGTCGGATCAGCACCACGTTGATTTTTTTTTATATATTGTTTGTATGACCGTCATTTTTTCCGGTTTAGATGCCCCTCCTATGGTACGGAGGGGGTTCCTCTTGCAGTCCTTGGGGGCTGCCCCCATGTTGGTGCCCCTCTTCTTTAAACTCTTTATTGAAAGAGTACGCGTAAATAAAAGTTTTTTCTTTTCGCACGAATAAAATTAATACTTATTGCGGACCGCCTTTATCTGCATCCGCCTTTTCACTCCTTTTCATTTGCGTGAAAACTTTAAACTTCAACTTTTCTAGAGAAAGTGGGGAAAAAAAGAGGGGGGGAGGAGAAAATAGTGCGGAAATGAAAGAAGCATTAGATTATTAATTTAGGTGCCCGATGTTCGGGCCATCTCCATTGGTTTTGATTCTTAAGTTTTTTCCTGAACTTTTATATATATATATATATATATATATATATATATATATATATATATATATATATATAGTTCATTCGAGGATGCCAAGTGTATCGTTGGGGAGAATGCTTTCCAGCTTCTCCCAAATGTCTCTTCCTCTTTTGTAGATATACAGGTTCAAAGGATCAATTCCTGTTTGCTCGTGCAGGCTTCTCGAGGTCCGAAAGTCGAACCACTTGGAGACAGTGATGAAACGAAGTCCTTGGTTCTGCACTCTTTGAAGCTTCGACATGTTTTTCTTAGATGCTGCATTAAGTGGTATACTGGGGTACACCAGTTTGGATCTAACCAAACTGATGTATAGCTTTTTCTTGTTCGCTATTGTGGAATTTCTAAATTGGTGGAGTTTGTCTAGTTCAGCTTTTGCGTATCCGGTTCTGGTGCTCACGTGTTTGCTCATTCGGGTACTGGAGAGTCTGTATCCGAGAATAGACGCGTGAGGAGAGTATTCAATGTCGGTGTCTCCTCTATTGAAAGGGACGGTATGATGTCTCCCTATTGCAGTTGCAGATAATTTAGATACATTTGTTTGAATTTTTCAGCGTCTTTCAAAGTTGGAGATTTTTTCGGCTTCTGCTGCCGTGGCTTTGGTTATCAGCCTTGCTGACTTTGTCCTCCGCACTACAACTTGGGTGACATCGTTCGGGTATTGCATGTTTAGTGTTTTTCCGTCGATTGGTTTAGGGATGTCTCTCGTGTAGATAGTGAAGAAAGTGGGGCTAAGGCATCCCCCTTGTGGAACACCGGAGACGAGGTCGAAGGCTTCCCCTGTATGCCCTTCGAAGGCTATCACTGCTCGCCTATTGGTTAAATAGCTACAAAGGATCTTTTCGAAGTGGGACGTGAGTTTCAGTCTTGAGATTTTGTATTTCAGACATTCGATCCAAACTTTTCGAAGGCCTTCTTTACGTCTCTGCAGACGACTCAACCCAGCATCATCTAGCTTGCCATGCTGCTGCGTGTTGCAGCATGTGGGCTATTGCTGTCTCCGTGCCTCGGTGTTCTCTAAATCCGTGTTGTTCTTCGTTCAGTAGGTTTTTTTCTGCTAGATGTTTTGCCAGTCTGCTGTTGAGAATTTTTTCAAAAACCTTTCCAACTGTCTCCAGCAGTGAGATGGGTCTATAATTCATGACCTGGCTTGAGGGTTTTCCCGGTTTGGGTATGGATGTTATTTCAGAGGTCTTCAGGCCATCCGGGAAGTAGCCCATTGCTAGAGACGCATTGAATAAGTTCAGCAGCCTGGTCCTATGTTTCTTTGGAGCTTATTTTAAATGCCTGATGGTAATTTGGTTGAGCCCCGGGGCTTTAGACTTGAATGAAGAAATTGCATTTGATAGTTCCTCTATTGTTATTCTCCTTTCTTCTTGAGAGTTACCTTGAAACCGATGGAAGTATGTGGCTCTATAAGGCTCAAACCTGCATTCTCTCCTTTCCATATACTCGAGAACATAGTCCTCAAAGTCTAGGTCAAAGTCTTCTTCATCTGATATTTTGAAGACATTTTCCCAGACTCCGCGGAACAGCTTCTCTTTCTTGCTGGGAGTGACCGCTGTAGTTCCTTCATGCTTGATATCAGATTGGCCTAGGGTGCGAGCGTTCCCTTTTAATTTGTTGATGGTCGTCCAAAAAGCCTTCGGGTTCCTCTCAGTGTCTAATTTTTCTATAAGACTATTCCATTTGTCTCTGATTTCTATTCCTAGCGTGGAATTCAGCTGACTTCTGAGAAACTGAGCGAAGCGGAAGTCCAAGTTGAGGATGGTCTCGTAGACTCGGGAGAATCGTTGCTGTAGCACCACTCTCTCTTGCGTGGGTTTTGTGGGCATGGTAATTCTATGTGATGTTATAGGGATAGCTATAGTGTCGGCGTTAGAGATGCAGTCGCTAATATCAGTTAGCTCTTCATCCAGATCTTCTTCGGATGCGTGATTTAGATCGGGGATACCCTCTGGGAATGGCCTCCTGTATTCTTCCCAAATCGCATTCCAGAAGTCTTTTCTTGGGATAACTGGGACTGGGATAGGGGCAGTTGCTATAGTGATCAGCATGGGCAAATGATCACTTGGTGTTAATGGCCCTGGAGTGATGAGTTTGTGAAAAGGGAAGTTAGGGTTCGTGAGCACGACATCTGGTTTGGTGGCTGACACAGGGTAGAAAAACGTGGGAAAGTCCGGACCAATGCGCTCTGCAACGCCCCTTCTTCCTTCTTGTTAAGAGATCTAATAGTCTACCTCTTGTGTTTGTAGACGAGTATCCCGCTGCTCTATTCATGGCGTTAAGGTCCCCAGCGAATAGTACTTGGTGCGCTTTTGTGAAAAGGGTGTATAGGTCATGATAGGGCAGATATGACCGGCGTGGAGGCTGGTAACCCGCGCTCAGTTGTATGTCTCCCACATAGAGCATCTTATGATGATTGACAGTGTTGATTCATCCATCGGGTTTTCTTGTCTGAATTGTAGATCCTTTTTTACTGCTATTAGCGCACCGTCAAATCTCTCGCCTGTACAATTCTTTTGCAGAACATCATATCCAAAGATCTTCTGTTTGTCTTTGTCCTTGATGCTAGTTTCTGATAGCATAAGAACATCTGGATCCAGTTCTCTGTGACATTAAATAATTTGTTTTTATTGGGTGCCCATCCTTGCACGTTGTGTGCCAAGATGGTTATCCGGTTTCTATATGCTATCCCGTTGGTCTGTCTTATTCTTTAGCCGTTTGATGGCTAGATTTTAGTTTCTTATATAATGCTGGGTGATAGAGCCTGAAGTTCTCGTTGTATAGCTTGGTTTTAAAGGCAAGTAGAGATGCTATGATTGTATCTTCGGTAACTGGAGAGTTATAACACCACTTGATTTGCCATTTCCTGACTTCTGCCGCCACGTCCTCTGTGAAGATCTCTTTTTTTTAATGTTTTGTGAGTTTAGAGCTAAGGTGAGTCGGATTTCTCTGCCGTCTAACTCAAGCTCTTCCTCTCTTTGTTCTGACTCTTCTTCCTGAATCTTTGGTTCTTTATTTTTTTTTCTTCTGCCTGGGCGAGCTAGATGGAGGTGCTTGGACGCCTGTTTGTTGTTGTTGAGCCGTTGTTAAGTTTATTTCCTGGGATTTTCCTGTATCCGGGCTTTCTGCTGATTGTGCTGGTTTTGTCTTTGGGCACGTTGCTGAAAGAACTTTTTCGGATTGGTGATTGTCCGGGAATTTGATCGTTGCTTGGTTGTTTGCCGCCAGCATCTTGGTAATTTCAGTGTTGAATGAACCAGGACATGCTAGGTTTATCACATGTGCATGCAGAATAAATGCCAGCATTTTAGTAGGGGGTAGCGTCGCTCAGTTGTAATACAATCTGAGGTTGTGTCGGCGTAACGTTCTAATGGGTTTGGATTTTAGCGGTTGTGGCGTATGTCTGTTTTGGTTTGTCCGCTGCCTCTCTCTTCTTCCTTAGCTCTTTTTTTTTACTAGGCACTGCATGCTCTGGGTACGGTGATTTCCCGCACAGTTAATGCACATTTTTGTGTTGCTAACACAGTGCATCCAGTCGTGTCCTGCTTGCGCGCATTCGGAGCAGATCTTTGCTTTCCCAGAATCGAGGCAGGAGCTGGTTGAATGATCTTCGACCTTGTAGCAATTGAAGCAGGTTAGAAGTTCGAAGAATCTTTCCCGCTCAACTTGCTCTGTAGATATTATCATAAAGAACATTTTTAGGCCTGTTTCCTTGGCTTTGGCTGCCATTTCCATGTTCGTGAAGATGACTTTGAAGACATGAGAGAGGTTTCGGAACTTGACTACTTCTGTCACTTCAGCCCATTGATGGTTCCTCTCGATCTCCTCCTTGGTGGGTTCAGCTGTTCTTTCTCCCACCCATGGGTCCACTTTTCTGCAAATGATCGCCTTCCTTGCTGCCAGTGCTAGAGATGGCCGTGGTTCAAGTCCAATCTTGCCCAGCTCTTTCGTACCTTCCGTTGTAGTTAGCTTCACTAGGTAATCTTGCGTGTGGCAGATGACTGTATATCCTCTGTTTGTTTCAATTAGCCGTTTAAGCCCAATTCCAAGCTTGTTGTAGATGGCTGCAAATAGCTCCGCCTTGTCAGGTTTTTCGTTACCAATGAGTCTCAGTGGGACTCGAAAGTCCAGCGGCTTTCCTCTCCTGTTCATGGCGAGGGTGAACCCTTACTAACTTGTAGGCCTTCACTGATCTAGTCGTGACATAAACAGGAGAAATCTCCAATCAGTCCATCCCGACCGAAGAGTGCCAGAAACAGGAGAAATCTCCAATCAGTTGGACACTCCTTATTAGATCTGTGAGGCAGCGTAGTACAGGCACAGAGGTCCCGAGACCGCCACCACTACAGCCCCGGTAAAAACAGGAAGTATCTCCAATCAGTCCACTAAGGCTCTGTCCCACTGTCGAGAGGCAGCAGAAACAGGAGGAATCCTCAATCAGTCCGCCGCCTCTCAGCTGGGGAATAGTGTGACAGTCAACAGGGGGTCCCTGGGGGGAGACGCTTGAGCTTGAGTTCTGCCAGTTCTAGGTATACTTACTGGTGTGTTAGACTGATCAAGCTTGTTCGATAGCCAGGTTTGGAAACGCTCGTGGTAGGGGGAATTTTTCGCTAAACTTTTCATCCTTTACCAGGTTGTAGATTCTCCGAGGATGCTGCTTTTTCACTCTCTTCTCATAAAGACCTTCTCTGATTTAGTCAAGATGCTTTTTCACTCTCACCTCCTAAACACCTCCATTGATCTAGTCGAGACAGAAACAGGAGAAATCTCCAATCAGTCCGCCTCGACCGAGGAGTGCCAGAAACAGGAGAAATCTCCAATCAGTCCGGCTCTCCTTATAAGATCTGTGAGGCAGCGTAGTACAGGCTCAGGGGTCCCGAGACTGCCGCCACTACGGACCTGGTAGAAACAGGAGTTACCTCCAATCAGTCCACCAGGGTCTTATCCCGCTGCCGAGAGCAGCAGAAACAGGAGGAATCTCCGATCAGTCCACCGCTACTCGACTGGAGGACAGTATGACAATCGACAGAACACCATCGAACCTTTCCCGAGAATGATTTTTCATGACTACTCTGTAGCCCGGTATTTTAATTCGACCAGCTGTAGTGTCGATACCATGCTCAATTATAAGAATGATGTCGGTGTCAAGCACTCGGAACATGTTTCCATATGCTGTAGCTTTTCCCTCCCATCCATCTACGTTGAGTGTCAGAATCCTCATTCTATTGCTTACTCTCTCCAGGTTGTTCCTTTAGTGTTTTGGGGTGATGTTTTCTTCCTCCTACTTCTCCTTTTCCTGAACTCAGCGTTTAAAATCTGCTCGCAGTTCCTGTGATGTAGGGTCACATTCTGGCTGAGCAGAGCTTCTTCCACCGATTCGGGGGCGACTTCGTAGTCGTATTCCCATTTGTATATTTTGGTTTTGATTCCATGGAAAATATCCAGGGCCTCCATCTCCTCGGGGAAGGGGAACTGATCGCAAGCGTAGATTTTTAGATTGATGCTATCCGCACGCAATCTTTTGTTTTTCGTTTTCTTTCCCTTGGCTTTCTTGGTTTGTGGAACTTCGGTGTCCGAGGAATCCGAGGATTCCGAGGAACTATTGGTGTCAGTATTTTCTTTCTCTGTGGTGATTTCTTGATTCTGTTTAGGTGCAGGAGTTTTCACATTGAGTGCTTGTTTCTCTTCTTTTTTTGTTGGTAACATTTTTGGTAGTGTCTTGCCCGTTTGCTTGTTGGAACCATCTGCAGTTGCAGTACATTCCCGGAGGGGATGGGGGGGGGGTCTGGGAACCACATTTGTTCCATCCCGTTTTTAGCTAACATTTGGTTTAGCTCAGTTGCAAATATGCCAGGGCGAGTGAGATTCATGACGTGCACATGAAGGACGCACGTCATAATCTTCATCGAGTTTTCATTTTTTAGTTTAAGATAAGTCTTCTTATTGTCTACTTCCGAGAGGGCCACCTTTGCCGCTTGGGCGTAGGACATGTTCGCTCTACGTGTTTCTTCTTTCTCCTTCGCTTTTTGTTTGTTTTTAATTATTTTTTTTAACAGGACATGACATGACCATTGTTTTGTGTCCTTGGCCGCAGTTAACGCACTTCTCAAGGTTACTTGTGCATGACCTACAATTGTGTCCTTTATCGCTGCATTTAGAGCATGTTTCTTGTGGCTCTTTGCAGTCTTTAGTGGCGTGTGCTTCCATCTTATAACATCTGAAACAGAATTGGACTGGAGTGTATTCTCCCTTCTCAATCTGTTCCCCACTAATTTTGGCATTGAACATTAATAGGCCTTGTTCCTTTGCCTTTGGGGCCATAGTTGTTTCAGCGAAGACCACCTTGAAGACATGGGTGTATTCGCTGCCATCCCTTCTATTTTTAAACTTTATCACTTCGGATACCGGGCCCGGTTTTGCCGAAGCTGGATCTCCTCCATGATTTCATCCTTGGAGTGTTGTCCAATAACGGATCGATTCGCCAGCACACCACGCTCCTGTCAGCCAGGATCTGTGGTGGTACTGCTGGCTGCAGCCCAATGCCCCGAAGGACCTCAACTGCCTTCTCCTTGGTAATGTCTTCGATATCTTTTTCTTTTCGCAGATTGTGATGTAACCCGAGGTTATGTCCAGCAGTCTCACCATGGCAATGCCCAACTTGCCATACATAGCTTTGAATACGCTCTGTCTGCTGGGCTTGGGCTGGCCGTCAACTGACTGCAGAGGTATTCTTGTGGTATGGCCTTGGGCCATCTCTTCGAGAGAGTATCTCCTTTGGACTGGGTTTATTTTTTATCGCAAGTCTCTTATTAGTGGTGACTTGATTCTAGTATAATTTCGTGTTCCCTTTCTTCTTATGATGATGTTTCCTTGTATATTTGTGGGTGACTCCCTCTACTTCGTCGCTCAGCTTTCGTGAACGTGAACTGCCAAGTGAGGGGATGAATGATGATGGGTGAACCCGGGGAGGCCCCTCAGACGGGTGAAGTGTGGCGGACTTAATGATGGGTGGTGATAGAATCAACTACTACCATCCAGCGGTGCCGCCCCATCTGGGGTTTGGTTATCGATGCTGTTTCCAGCTTACACAGGGACGGTTGCATGTCCCCCTGTGGTCTTGGTCGGAAGATACCCTTAGAGATTATAACGAACTCTTCCCCAAAGCTTTCAGCATCGCCTCGTAACCGGGCGGTCTCTTCCGTAGAGTTCCACAGTGGGTTAATCCTCAAACCTGCTTTCCTTTACGTCTACAATTATGTCTATCAAAGTGGACCGACATAGTTGGAGCGAGACTAGATGAATGGTAGTTTAGTTAAGCTTCGCAACTCCGTCGAGGGAGACGGGGGGGGGTCGACATTAAGTCGCCTAGGAGCTGGTTAAAAAGGTCTTCCGGAGAGTCCCCGTGGGGATAGCGAAGTTGATCTTGACGTTTTGAAACTGCCTTACCTGATCCTTTTCCTCCTTTATCGGATAAGAGATGTAGTTTTAGCGTAGTTTTCTCATTGAATTCTTCAGCCTTCTTGTAGTATTATGAGTGAGATGAGAGAAGCAAGGGAATAAAGGGAATAGAGGAGATAACATGAGAGAGTTTTTTTAAGGAAGAGTGGGGGAGGGGGGTTGTGAGTGTGAGTGTTTAGGAGTATTAATAGTTGCCAGGATACTGGCTATTCTTCTTTATTTAGTTATAATTCTTCTATGTTAATATCTTTCTTGTTATTTCTTCTAATTAATTTTTGGGGGTTTGTTCTAAGTCTTTGTTTCTTATATACTTTGTTTCTGCGCTTGAGTATTTTTGCATTTGGGTACCCTTGCGGGTAACGTCTCTTCTAATTGTTCTTTGGTTTTCTTTTATTTTCTCTTACTTTCTTCTGGCATTCATGCTTTTGTTTTGCTTGTTTTTGCTTGGGTTAAGCATATTATTATTCACGTGAATATAGGTTGCTCTTCTTGCTGTAGGTGGAACCTACTGCTCGGAAAAGCTTTCTTTATTCGGTTTGCTTCTGGTATTTTAGTTTCGTTGTTTACTTCTACGAGCTTTTTTTCTATCTTCGTCCATATCTTATTAGCTCGTTCTTCTAGTGTCTTATTTATTGGTTGAATTTCGGCTGATTCTAATATATCTCTTATTTTCTTTCTTTCTCTTCTTCTAGTATTGGTGATTAAGTATGCTGCTTTATTTTTAATTCTCTGTATCTTTTTCTTGTTGGATATTGAAGTGACAGGTAAAGGGATTAGTGGGTACACCAGAACCGACTCGACGAATGTTTTATACAGAGTTCTTTTCTTTTGGGGGGCTCAGATTACCTAGGGTGTAGAGGAGTCTTAAGCCCGATTTTGCTGAGGCGATCTTGGATTTTACATGGTTGCAGTATTCACGACTTTCCAACTAAAGGCCCAGTACTTTCCCCTCATTTGAGTATTTCTATTCCGTACTTTCTATGGTTATCTGTGACTTTTTGAATCTTTGGAGAGGGATTATTTTAAATTTGTTGACGTTTGTTTTCATTTTCCATCGCTTTTCGTAATCATTTATGTTTTTATTTCTCGTGTTGTTATACGAGCCTGCCATCTTGGATTTGTATGGTTTGTCGGGATTATTTGGGTTATGTCATCTGCGTATTTAATATTTAAACTGTTAGGTGAGATTGGAGCAGGAAGGTCGGCGGTAAATATGGAATACAAGGTGCGGCTTAGGCACCCCCCTTGTGGGACTCCTGTTTGTAGGGCGAAAGTGGGGCCTTCATATCCTTCAATGCATATTTGTGCCTTTCTGTTTGAAACATAGTCGGCTAAAATCCTCTCCATTTTCTCGCCGAGGTTAAGTTGGAGGAGTTTGTATTTTAGTCCTTCGATCCATACTTTGTCGAAGGCTTTTTCTACGTCATGAAGGACTACATCGACGTATCCTTTTTCTGGCCGTGGATTGGACAATTTTCTCTGTGATTATGGCTAGGGCCATTGTGGAGTCTCTCCCCTTCCTGAAGCCGAACTGTTGTCAGTTATGTTTATCGTTTTCTTCTAGGAAGGTGTCCAATCTTTCGTTTATTATTTTTTTAAAGACCTTTCCCAGGAAATTCAACAAGGAGATTGGCCTGTAACCCGAGACCAGGTTTCCGGGTTTGCCCGGCTTCGGTAGGAACACCATCCTTGCTAATTTGAATTTCTCAGGGAAGGCGCCTATGCTTAGATAAGCATTAAATAGTTCTTTTATGCTATTCAAAATGTTTTCGGGGGGCCTTCTCGTAATTGTACTTCGTTAGTCCCGTTGTCGCTGGCGTTTTTTGCTTAAAGGTCTTCATAATGTTTGTGATTTCCTCGGTTGTTATTGTGGCTCCTAGGCCTATTTGTTCGTGTCTGTCATTTTCGACTTTTAAAGCCGGGGTTAATCTGTGAATGTTTTCTGCTATGGATTGGTAGACTAATCTTTCTGTTGTTCTATCAAAGTTTATATTATCCTCGTCTTCAATTGTATAAATTTTGCTCCAATGGGCTCTGAATTTCTCTTCTATTTCCGTGTTGGTCTTTATTTATACCTTGTTTTGTTCTATTATTTTGATCGGCTTCCTTGGTGGTCTGCCTTTTATCGCTTTTATAAGCCTCCGAGCTTCCTTGGGATCTTCAGTTGTGGCTGTTTTCTCTATTAGTTCTTGCCACAATTCTCCTTGCAGTTCTTCTATTAAGAAAATCATTTCTTTTTTCAATTGATTAAGCTCTTTTGCTCTCTGTAGAGAGGACCCGTAGTTTCTTATCTCTTGATACTTTATTTTGATGCTCTTTGCTTTTCTTCGCATTTCTGTTGTCCATTTGGTGTCTGGTAAGATCTTATATTTTGTCAGTGGCACTGCTTGTTTGCCGGCCTCTATCATTATGAGTATTATGAGTAGATGAACTGACTATTTATATAGTTGTACTTTTGTGGAAAAACACCTACATTGTGTTGGCAAGTCCATAATTCCCCTTCAACATAGCCAATGCTCCAGGCCCTGTGGTACCGAGCGATCACATCCCAATTATCACCACCATTTCGATTGCGCCTATGCTCAGGCCCGTCGCACTTAGGAAAAGTTACGCGAAAGCTAACTGGGAGCAGTACAGAGAAATGTTCAGCACCTACCAACCAGCTGACCTGGATGACGCTAATCTTGAGGAAATTGATGAGGAGATCAACAAGATCACTAATCTCCTCATTCAAGCTAACGAAAGATGCGTCCCCAGAATCTCGTACAAAATGCTCCCGCAACCTAGGTGGACGGACGGAATGAGGGATATCGCTAGGGAACACAGGGAGATTTATGAGGAAGTCGCAGGACAGGCCCGAACAGGGAAAGGGCAGCCCGAATGAGACAGCTGGGCGAGGAACTGAAAAACATAATCCTCGAGAAACAGAAAGAAATTTGGGACGATATCATAGGCAAACTAGACAGGGAGAAAAATCCTGTAAGTTTTTGGAACAGCGTCCGAAGACTTACGGGATTGCCTCCCAGGCCAGGAATAAAAATAAAGGAAGGCGACATCTTCATAGAAGATCTGGTCACTCTTGAAGAGAGATTCAGGAGACATTGGAAAGAGGTCTTTCCAATCTCACCTGAGGAGAACAACGATTTCGACCAGGACTTTGAAGACCGACTGCTCGATGACCTTGGAACGATGATACATAAGACCCACCCACAACCGCAAGTATCTAGAGAAAGAGAGATGGTTGAACACGGACGCCCGATCACAGCTGAAGAGACTATGAACACCATTAGGTCCTTCAAAAAAAGGGCGCCTGGCTGGTCTGGTCTCACTAAGAACAACCTGGTGAATGCCCCACGGCAAATTATTCAGGATTCAGGGCATGGTGAACACCATGATTGCATACCTGAATACAGGCTACTTTCCTAATGGGTATAAGGTTGCTAAAATCATCTTTATCCCGAAGGGGAAACAAGCCCTCAGACCAGGTGGCCAACTATCGCCCAATCTCTCTCCTAGAATTTTCCGGCAAGATCTTTGAGAAGATTATAGCCAACTCGACGAGTTGGGAGCGCACAACCTTTAAAAACATGGATTCAGATCGAAAAGGGTCAAGAAAACGGCCCTGGCGTTCCTGACCAAAAAGATCGCGCACTGCCGAGCAAAGGGTCAATATGTTGACATTCTGATGAGGAAGGGCAGAAGGCCTTCGACAAGGTTTGGCTGAGTGGACTACAGTACAAGATCCTAGGTCTCCAGCTAAACCCGGTCCTGGAAAGGATCCTTTGTGACTTCATCTTGGACAGAAGGGCGCGTATCATGATAGAAGAACACAAAGGACCAGAGTTCGAGCTCAAAGCGGGCGTTCCCCAGGGGAGCTGCCCGAGTCCTTTGCTTTACCTGGTCTTCACCATCGACCTCTCTACTCTTATACACCGGGACACGATGTATCTGCAATACGCAGATGACGTCACGCAGATCATCCGCAATAGGTTCAGGAAGGCGAGGGATCAGGCAATCAACACAATTGCAGAGATCTCTAACATCAACCAACATGAGAAGAAGTGGAATATCCGGACAAATAGGGAGAAATTTAAAATCCTCCCGTTGAGCCGAGAGTCAACGTGGCCCATTATAATAGATGGGAGGAGATACGGCTACTCCGCCGAAGGCACCATCCTGGGCCTAAAGATCTTCGACCACGGATACTCGAGTCACTACAAGGAGAGGCAGATTATGGCTACGAGAGAAATCCCCAAAGCTCAGCGAACATCAGGAAATTATTCCTGATGTTCATTCGGGCTAAGCTCATCTACCCTGCAGTAGTGACTCAAACGGCCAACAAGACCACTATGAGGAGGCTCCAGCAAGTGCAGAACTCTGCATCCCTCTGCATCAATAAGACCAAACGAAGAAAGCAACTTCGGCAGAGGGTACTGCACCGCAGACAACGTCTGGAGCCCATTAATGTCTCTACACAGAGACTGACCAAAAAGGTCTGGTCTACAATGGCCAATGATATCATCCCAGAACTAAGAAGAACTGGCGGCAGGATTAACATCCCTGCCAGATTACGTGGGAAGGTCTCTCGAAATCGGTACTTCCCAAGTACGAGACACTGCTCCGAGAAGAACATAGCACACTTATACACATGAACACAAAACCACAACACACAAAACATACAACTAAGAGACAGACACCAAACCTACAAGTAAATAAAAAATGCATACACAACAGAACAAAAACGAGAAGTATTAAACTAGCATTGAGCACTAATAAAGGCTCGAATGCTCAAAATCGCGGCAACACTAGAATTTAAGACAAAAAGACAAACACAGAGAAGAAAACTAAGGAAAAACGAATACAAAAAAAACAGCAAACAACAACAACAAAACAAAAAGGAATAATACCCTCCCTTTTTTCACCATCTATTATCTTCCACTATCCAAATATTTCCAGAGTGAATATACCATCAAAACACGTCACATCACTATCTGCGTTTCCGACGATCTCTGCGTTTTCCTACTATCTTTTAGATACAGGAGGCAAGTCCCAGCGGAAATTTTCTTCGACGCTTCTCATTGAGAATAGTGATATCGGCAAATTATACCGTGGACGGTATAATCTCTAGAAGTATATACAAGATTCAGAAAAGCCCCCCCGCCCGCTCCTTCACCCTCCTAAATAAAAATTCCTTTATTTTCCTGGCTCGTCATAGTGATATGACGTGCAAAACCTTCCCCATCCCTGCCTCGCCGTGACTTGGCTCTGTGAATATGACTCAACACATAGAGCTCCCTTGCAACTATGCCGTTCTACTTAGAAAGGGCATAATTGCAAACTTTGGGGAAAGGAGGTCTGAGGCTTAGCCCGCTGCGAAACCCAAAGGAAGGAGCAAAGCTGGATTGGGACTCAGTTACCAACGCGGGGAGGATTAATACCCTACCCCGCGGCACCATCCAAGACCACAGAGGGAGATATCACCGTCTTTGTGAGATGTCAGGCGTAACTGAGAAATACCCAAAACCCAATAGAGGGGGCGGCACCCCGACTGTAGTCAGTTGATTCGGGCTTCAGTCATCATTAAGTCCACCATGTTTTTCACACCCTCTGAGGAGCCCAACCAAGTCCATACTCACTCACTAATCATCACCACATCCGGGTCATTTTCAAGGGGTCGTTATCGGTGGGGCGGGGGAGCCCCTCTAAAAAAGAAAGTAAGCTTCAAAAACCGATCCACCATGATAAACAACAACACATCCACACTCATACTCCTACACATAACAGAAAAAAACACCCAATACCAACAATGAACACACACTTCTCAACCTAGCCGCTACACGTGACACCCCCATCACAAACATAATAAAGACCCACACAGGCCAAAAACTCGTCTTCCGCTCATAGGAGGACGCAGTCAAGTTCCACGAACTTGCGTCAGACACACTCGCCGCACAAGACCTTACACAAAACTAGCCGATGGTGTACAGAAGAAACACCAAATACGAGTCCTCAAGACCAACCCTCTATGGTTGGCTTTCTTCACCGATGACCTCCGCACACACCTCATAGGGAGGAGGTCATCAGAGACTTCTATTACAACCGTATTAAACAATGGGCAGAAACTACACTGTCCGATGAACAAAATAAAACACTGCTGCTAGGCCAAAGCATCAAGGTCTGCGCCACACTAACACATCTGCATAACATCGAGTCACAGCTTAACATAAAACCCACACAGTGCACCCGGTGTTACAAAACCGGACATGAAACACGTAACTGCCAAGCAGACCTGGTCTGCTCAAGGTGTAGTGTAGTGGGCCACCACTACACCACCTGTACAGCCACCTCACCCCTCTGTACAAACTGCGGTGGCGACCATCTCGCCGTCAACCCTAAATGCCCTTACCTAAGTAAGGCCCGCTATGACGCTGTAGCGGCAATACGCCATCCACAACTCACCAACACAACTACACACTCCGCCCCGCCCCCTCCTTCCCTCATAAGAACATTTGCTGCTGCTGCCGGCGCAACGCTGTCCACACCTCCCCTTATCCTACTCCAGCAGCAACCCAGACTCACCCACATGTTCCGATACTCGCCCTCACCCAAACACCCTACACCCAGAGACACCTACCACTACCCCACACCACACACACAATGCTACAACTGGCCACCTTGCTTTCAATTGTGGCAAAAGACATGTTTGCCTCGCACGGTCTATAACAGATCACCTTTCCCTAGAAAGTGTTCGCTCTAATCTACGAGCATACACACAGGAGACCCGCACTCCTTCCACCCCGGTGGGCACGAAACCTTATCCCTCTGGACCCACTGCCCCTCACCCCCCCCCCCACCTTCACCACGCTCCTGCCTCCTCCCGCCCTTCTGTCCCTGCCCCTCTCGCCACTGTACCCTCATTACCTGTAAAGCGGTATGTTCCCTGCTGTTTCTTCCTCTCCTCCTTCCACCCCTCCTTCGCCGCCCTAACCTCTTCTCTCTCTCTCCCGACACTCTTCCTCTCATAATCTGCACCTCTCCTACTATCGCTAGCCCCCATCTACTAGCCCTACTCCCTCCTCCCAGACTCTACTCTCTCCAACCCTCCTTCCAAAACAACCACCCACTCTCCCACTATCTCTAACCCTCCTTCCACAGTACACACTCTTCCCTCTACCATGGCGTGCCCACCCAATAACACCACTGACAACCTCTCCACTCCAATGAAACCACAGCCGACACGTGTGAAGGTACTGGCTCCCCTCGCCTCCTGGGAAATAACCAAGGAGAGGGGAACGATCCCAGCTAAATCAGCCTCACGCGCACTCCGCCCGCGTCGATAGGTCGCCTCAACATAATACAATTAAACGTAAACAGTTGGCACGGTATTCGCCATTATGTTGCCAACTGGGTCCTAAACACACAAAGACCTGACATAATACTCTTGAACTCGACCAGTCTACACCCTCTCAACAACAGACTCCGCATTGCAGGCTACCACACATATCTAACTCCACAAGCGCTGCACCTAGGATCAGAGATCCTAATAAAGCGCACCATACACCACTCCCTCATTCAAACACGCGATGACTCTTTTCTAACCTGCAAGGTACAGACAAGCTCCGGCCCCACCCTAGTGGCCACGCATTAAAGACCACCACGCCTACAATTAATATAGAAGTCCCACTCCGGGCTCTATCAAACCACAACCTACCTATCTTCTTTGCGGGGGACCTAACGCTTTTCACCCAACACTCCTTTCTAACACCACGAATGATGCAGGAAGGTACATGGCAGGTGCCCTGCCGCGTTATCACTCGGAGCAAATCGGCCCGGCCCTCCCCACATTCTTCGGTCCTCGCGGAGGAACCACGTCTCCGGACGTGCTATTCCGCATCGACCACGCTACACGCTTCTACACTCACATCTCACCGAGTCCTCACGTACTCTCTGACCACATACCAATATGCCTTATTATATCCACATCTCCCATACTCATACCAACACCACCTCTCTTCGACTTAAAAAACACGAACTGGGAAGAGTTCAAGAGAGACATAATAGAAAACACGCCACAAAACCTCGACCTGGACCACACCAATCCAGATCTGTTAGACGACCACTGGTGCTCAATCTTAAACACCATAACCGCAGCACGCGACCTGCACACACTACACAAAACCTACACATGTATAAAACACTTCATATATTCCATACACACTAGGAGACTCATCACATAATACACCAATCACTACACCGGAGGCCCACGACAACACAACATCACTCACCTACGAGCCCGCATCGTACAGTGCGTGCAACTAGATAGTAACCGACATTGGCGTGAGGTCGTCCGCATCGCGGACTACAAGCTGCATTAATACACAACTTACTCGCAAACATATACCTTACACTTACACACATATTCAACGCCTCACTAGCCCCAGGCCACTTCCCCAAAATATTCAAAGTCTCTCGCAAAATACTGCTACACAAAATGAACAAAGATCCAAAACACCCAAACAATTACATGCCTATTGCTCTATTAGAGCACCTAGGCAAAATACTCGAACGTATGATCAACTGCCGCCTACGGGACTACCTGGTAGAGAGGGACTGGTTCTCTCCCCACCAATATGGGTTCAGGAGGGGCCGGTCCAGTCAGGCGGCTATGACCATCGTTCACGACAGAATAAAAAATAACGCCAGGTACGACAAAAGACACCCTCCATCAGCAAGGACGTGGAGAAAGCCTCTGATAAGGTATGGCACAAGGGACTCCGTTGGAAACTCGCCAACAATACCGAGTTACCTCTCTGCACCAGAAGGCTCCTATCGCACTACCTCACTGAACGGAGATGCCACATAAAATACAACAATACCCTCTCACAACCTTTCACACCATGCTCAGGCGTTCCCTAAGGAAGCGTACTGGCAACCACACTCTACATCATGTATACAAACGACACCCACGCCCACCCGAAAATTGCTGTCTCATATACACAGTATCCTACGCTGATGACGAGACCATTCTCGTCAGCGGCCGTGGACCAGACGAGATCGCGCACCACGCACAAATAATACTAGACGCAAAGACATAATACGATGATAAATGGCTGATTGCCACGAATCCTCAGAAGACCCAGATGACACTCTTCGGCGCAAGAGATCACTACATGCATAACCTACAAATTCTCACACACACCAGACATGAACCACCTAAACCTAACAAGGCTCGACTACACACAACAGACAAAAATCCTTAGGGTAACTTTTGACAAGTCCTTTAGGTTCAATATATACCAGCACATAACACAAGCAAGAGCCGCACGCACAAACAAAATGCTGCGCAGGTTCCACCCTGCGGGCAAGAAACTACAGTATCACCAATATAAAACACTCGTGCGACCTCTTCTCACGTACCTTCCACTGTCACTCGTAACTGCGAGTGTAACGTGGCAGAAGAAGGCTCAGCGCCCTCAAAACTCTGCTCTGAAGCGCGCTTGCCGCTCCCCCATGTACACGAGAATGTCCACACTACACGGCAACAACAAATTAGCACCCCTCAACACATACGCTCACACTAGACTCCCTAAACAACTCGTGAAACTCGCCAGAGACCACATATACATCGCACTACATGCAAGACGGTATGTTGCGATGGCACTGCGATATCCCGCAGCCCATGACCACCCGCAACCAACCCATGCCGTTCTACGCATAAGTTAAGAGCCTCATAAATAACGCGTTTCCGACTAAGCAGACACGATCTCCTTTCTGACCAACCCCCAACCGTCGTCCAGTCACAAATACCCCGAGACTCACCCAACTACACCACGCATCGGTGTCTAGCCACTGACCTATCAACTCTTCCTATACCCTTTCAAGTTATTTCCTTACCCTTTACCTCTACGACTACCTGATCGCCTATGTTATACAGTGATCCCTCTCTGTTCTTTATATATACATCAGTCAGTCAGTTGAAAAAAGTCAAGAGAGTGCAGAAAGAGTTGTTATTATTCAAGAAGAAAAGTTGTCATTACGGTTCGCCATTTCGAGGCTTATTCCAGCTATTTACCAAGGAATAAAGAATCCAGCTATATATATATATATATATATATATATATATATATATATATATATATATATATATATATATATATATATTCCTTTATCCTAAGGAAGCGTTTGATTACATAACCCAGCCTACGAAACTACAAACTACTCATTTTGATACTCGAGCTATACCTTTTTCACACATTTTCAATTCTTCAACTTTACATCTTTACACGGTATACTTTAATACAGTGGTTTTCAACCAAGGTGTCATTGACAATAGTTTAGGGATGCCACAAAATCTCCTCATATTAGATGTGATTTATGTTATTTATCTCTCCCACACTGTTTTTCCTGTGTTCGAGCCCACCCTGGCAGTTGTAGATTGCAGAATTAAACAAAAAAACGGTTTCAATTTCAAGTTTATAATAATTTAAAGCAAAATTTGTCACCCCTCCCCTTCAAAAAGGAAAACATGATAGACTAAGTGTAAGTGAGGAAGAAGTAAGCTCAAATCTCCCCACTTCGCAGATAAGTATTGTAATTAAAAGAAGAAAAAGCGCTTCAATTTGAAGTTATTTGAACCATGGATTTGTCTGGGGATAAGAAAACAATGCACCTAGATGTGTTTTCTGTGATACTAATTTTCCAATGATCTTATGGTACCAAGAAAACTAAAGTGACATTTGTCTCTGAAACATACCCATTTTGCTAATATACCTATGTCATAATTTGACAGACTTTTACATGAGCGATAAAAAGAGTCTGAACTTTTCCAAACTAGTCAAAGTTTCTGATAAAGTTTAGGAGGCAGTTATTTATCTACAAATATAAAGTCTCAAACAGAACCAAAGACTTTAATTTTCTCAGTTTGCAGTACCATTCTAAAGGTCCTTTTCGGCAGTGAAGCAGAAAATGAAAGTTAAAAACATCCTCTCCTCGTACCATAAATAGGCAGATTCACAATATGTCAACAGACATAGAGGAAAGTGAAAAAAACTCACAAAGTGCACAGAGGAAAGTGTGAACGCCTCCATCTCGGCAATTCAATTTTTGTTCCCCAACCAGATGAGTCAACTGATATAAGGAATGAGACTCAACTACTATCATTCACTTATTTTATTCAAAATAATATAATAGTCGATCATTTTTGTAGCCCTAAAGGAATGGAAAAAATAACAGATATTCTCCACATTAAATAATTATTCGAGAGCTAGTGGTTCGTCATGGAAATCAGGTGCGGGAATTTGTACAGACGGTACTTCTTCAATGGCTGGCTCAATGAAAAGATTCGAAACTTTTGCGGAGAAAGAAAACAGCAATAACAAAAACTTGCTTTAACAATCGCAGTGGTTGTTGGGAAAATAATTGGCGTTGAATAAAAAAAAATGTACTACGGTTATAAAAATTATTAACTAATTTAAAAGTAGTCCCCTTAAGTCGCGTCTGTTTGGTAAGCTATGTGAAGAAGTTGGGGCAAAATATTTTAATCTTATCCAAAGCGTTGTCTTGAGTATCAGAACTTAAAAATAAGATACACATATTTTTTATTCATGAGAAGCAAGAAGAATTTTGCAAAATACTTTTCGAGTATTTGAACATGGTAAATTCCAGCACGCCAGAGAAAAATGAAAATATACCGTCTTCCACTAATAAAATAAAATCACTAATAAATAAATTAAACTTAAAGGTTTCCAAAATAAAGTGAGGTAATAGAAATATTTTCCTGAATGTTGCTAAACAGAATAAAAAGATAACACCCATTAATTCTTTTACATCTTCAATCAATGTGGAAAAGATTCAGCACTACTTTCCAAAATTAAGCACTGAAATTATGACTGGTTAAAAAATCCATTTACTATTTTACTGTTAAGTTGCCCTGAGCTAAGTATCTCTGAGGAAGAGGAATCAATAGAAATACAAAACGATGGCAATAAAAAAATAAAACACGAAGAGGCGCATCTCGAAGTATTATCATCATCATGATTCATTAACTCTATAATTTAAGGGGATTTTTTTAGTACTTGAATAATAATGTCATCTTAGTTTGGTTATGACTTATGTTTTTTTGTCAAAGTTCAGAAATAAATATAAGTATCGAAATTTTGTGATTTTTTTTAAAACCTCAAAAATTAAAAATGGTGAAGTTCAGAAAATTTATTTTTATATATCTTCTTCTATAACTATATTTAGGCAACGTGATATTTTGAAAGGGGGGAAATTTAGTTTAAAGTTCCTTTTTAATTGGTGAAGTTCAGAAAATTGTTAAAAATTTAACCATAGCTGCTTTTTTTAGATTTTAAATTTTAATCTTAGTAGCGAAGCGCAAGTACGGGGAGTGGCGAAGCCATTGCCTGGTTCTGGATATAGGAATGAATATCCACATACTGCAATTCTTGAATTTCTTTCATCTTACTTTTTGAACTTTGGGTTTATGTGGTTAGAAACGCCAAAACTAACAGGAGGGAAAAGTTGCAAGCAGTGACTAAGAAATGGGATTATGTTTATCCATTATTCCACCTAATATTTAAATATCTGAAAATCATATCAGAACCAAATATCTCATAAAAAATATATAAACAATTACTAACAGCATATTTTTTTGTTTAGTTATGCATTAAATTAATATTAGAAATCAATTGTTTTGGGGAAGCCTTTTTTTTCCAGGAAAACCACTGCTTCAGGTGACTAATAAGTGAAGTGAAAAGGCCTGGGGGAGTATATTTCCAAACGAAGATTTATTTGACGTTTCCTTTTGATTTACCATTTTTAAATAAATAAATCTTTAAAAATAATATTTATTCATGGCCTAATATTCTACTGGACCAGTGTTCATTTATCTCTGGTATTTTCATCTTTTATCCCATTTATTTGGGAAACTTTTTCGAATTTTTACTTTCATTTACACTATTTTTAGTATATGGTCTCTGCTATTAATGCCAATAAATAAAATAAATAAAATAAAATCACTTAAAACTGCGTAGAAAACTACATACTATATAAGTAATTGAAACCGGAACCTAATATCTGATAATAATAGTAAGTAAATTCAAATTAGTAAATTGAATATTTTATATAGTAAAATCAGATGAAATAAGTATGGAAACTTTGATTATTGCTAAATGAAAATAAAAAAAAATCATGACATACGGTCAAAGTGAACGTATTGGAAAATTAAAATTGAAATTGATGTAAGAAGTAGGAAAATGTGTAGTAGGTATATAAAGATAAAAAGAGTTTTAGTTTTGCCCTGGTGTAGAGGGCTCCTCTCAGGTTTTTCTTGTTTTGGTTATTATTTTTCTTCCCTTTATTTGTTTGTTATTAATTTTATGTTTATATAAATAAATATATATATATATATATATATATATATATATATATATATATATATATATATATATATATATATATATATTAACATAAAGTAAATAAATAAATATTTCCTCCATCGTGGCATTCAAGCCTTTCAAGTTTCTTATTTGCTAATATATCTTCTATTTTATTTCAATCTTATTAGCTAATTTCTATATTTGCCGGGGTTTAGGTTTTAATCCTTGTTACTTCAATTAGTTTTTGCATTGGGCACTACGCCTCCTTTTCTTTTTGTTGTTGTTTCTTCTTTATTTCTTCTTTGCACTTTGGTGTTTGTACTTCGCCTGTTTAAGTATATATTCCAACTTGGTTCTTTCGGGAGCAGTTTCTTCCACTCGGGAATAGGAATTTCCTGGTGACACGTCCCCTGACTGCACTCGGTATGTCTAGGTTGTGATTCGTGTTCGGGAGTATTTCCTCTTCTATTTTGTCCCAGGTCTTTCTCCCTAGCCTTTGGAGTTCTATATTCAGAGGGGTTAGTCCTGCTCTTGCGTGCAGTACTGTCTGCTGAATATAATCCGTCCTTCTTGCTCCAGCTATGAGCAGGGCTGCTTTGTTCTGCACTCTCTGCATTTGTCTGAGAGAGGTGGAACTCGCAGCCTGCATGACCACTGCCGGGTAGACTAAGGTTGAGAGTACCAGAGCAGTGTACAGCTTTTTTAGGTTTTTGGAGCTGAGGTTTTTAAACCTATACAGTTTGCCAAGCTGTATTTTGGCTAGGGAGATTCTATCACTAATGTGAACTTTGTACCCTTTGAAGGTCAAATGCAGACCTAGAACTTTTCTTTTGTTACCATATGGGTAAACATCGCCATTCACTGTGACAGCCACACGTCTTCGGCGGTTAATTGGAAGGATCTGGAACTTTCGGCGGTTGGTCTTGATTGTCCACTTTCGTTCATATCGATTAATGTTGTCAATTTCGTTAGCTGTCTGCCTTGCCTGATATCCGGCATGTTTGTAGTAACTGGGGACGATTTGCGTGATGTCATCTGCAAATTGCAGGTACATCACTTCCTCCCCTACCGGATCAGGTAAGTCCAGTGTGTACAGAAGGTACAGCAGCGGACACAGACAGCCACCTTGTGGAACACCCGCCTCAAGTTCAAACTCGGGTCATCTGTAGCCCTCGATCGAAATTCGGGCTTTTCGGCGCATGATGTAGTCGCAGAGGACCCTTTCCAGGATTAGGTTCAGCTGGAGGCCTAAGATCTTGTATTGTAAGCCTCTTAGCCAAACCTTATCGAAGGCTTTTTGCACATCTCGCATCACCACGTCTACGTATTTACTCTCAGCTTTACATCGGGCGAGCTTTGCGGTGAGAAGGGCAAAGGTTGTGTCCGTCCCCTTTCTCTTGCGGAACCCGTGTTGCTGAGGGCTGTGGGCTTCTAGCTCGGTCAGTTGATCTTGTAACCTGTTAGCCAGAAGCTTTTCGTAAACTTTGCCTATAATCTCCAGGAGGAATATTGGTCTGTAGTTCACCAGTTCATCAGGCTTCCTCTCTTAGGTAAAAAGATGATTTTAGCAATCTTTAAACCATCTGGGAAGTAGCCCGTATTCAGGGGAGCATTGTAGATGTTCGTGATTTCCTGAATGATCTGCCGGGGGGCATGTACCAAGTTATTTCTGGTGATGCCCGTCCAGCCTGGTGCCTTCTGTTTGAAGGTTTTTATGACTGCCATGGTGTAGTTGGTCGGCCATGGTCGGCCAAATTCCTCCCTTCGTCGACATAGGCATGTGGGAGCGTGCGATGCACATTTTGATTCAGATCTTCAATCAGTTGGCCTTTGAATTCCTGGTCAAATTCCGCATTTTCTTCTGGTGTTATCTTGAAGATATTTTTCCAGAACATGTGGAATCTTTCTTCCAAAACCGCCGGGTCTTCTAAGTAGTCATCGCCCTCTTAATGCGGGTCTTTTCTCTACTTGTAAGACCTTTCAACTTGTTCACAAGTCGCCAGAACACACCGGGGTGCACCTCGCTGTCAACCTTTTCAATCAGGCTGTCCCAGACTTCAGCCTGTTGTTGGTTGATAGCCTGCTTAAGTTGTTCACTCAGGCGTCTTAGCAGCGTTGTTCTTTCCCGATTTGTACCCTCTCTCCTGGTTTCCTCATACACCTCCCTGTGCACTCTAGCGATCTCTCTCATTTCTTCGGTCCATCTGGGTTGAGGGAGAGTTTTGCACCTCTTCATCGGCACACTCTCACGATCTGCTTCGATGATGCGGGCAGTTATCGCTTCCAGCTACTCATCGATCCTCTCCAGACTTGCCCCGTTCAGGTCCACTGGTTCATATCTAGCAAGGATGTCCTTGTAGCGTTCCGAGTTAGCCGAAGCGTAGCTTTTTCGAAGAGGGATTGGGAGCTGAATTGGCGCGAGAGAAATCGTCGTCAAGATCGGTATGTGGTCGCTGGGGACTGTCGGGCCTGGCTCACTACGGTAATTGAAAGAGAAGCCATCTCTCGTCATGATTATGTCGTGTTTCGTTGCGGACCTTACGGTGAAATAGGTCGGAAAATCCAGACCTATACGCTGAATGTGTTTCCTTCTCATAATCATTTCCAAGTTATGACCTCTTTCGTTTGTGTTACCATAGCCAGCCGTTCGGCATCTGGCATTGAGGTCACCCCCAAGGAATACCATTCTGCCGTGGCCAAACAGGGTGTAAAAATTTGTGAGAGGGAGATACTTTCGTTGAGGTGGTTGGTATGACGCCGCTACTATGAGCTTGCCTACTAAAGTATGCAGCTCTACCGCCACGAAGGACTCGTCCATATCTGGAAGGCGTTTGATCAATAGGTTCCTTCTGACGGCAACGGCAGCACCGTCGTACCTCTCCTGAGAATGTTTTTTTTTAGATTACTCTGTAGCCTGGTATCTTCAACTGCTTATTGGTCGTATCGATACCATGCTCCGTAATCAGTATGATGTTGGGATCTAGCACACGGAATATGTTGCCGTATGCCGTGGCTTTCCCCTCCCATCCGTTACTGTTAAGTGTTAAGATCTTTAACCTGTTGTTTTGGTTCTCCATTCTCTGTTCTGGCTTGTGTGGATGTCCTAGTGTTTACGGGTAGTTGATTTCCTTTTCCCGTTTCTTCTCTTTTTTTATTCTGTTGGGGACAGTTCTACAAAGGTTTCACGGTAGAAGGCGATACTTTGGTTATACAAAGCTTTCTCCACCGTTTCTTCGTCGCATTGGGCATCGAAGTCCCATTTGTAATATTTTTTCTTGATCCCCACACAGATTTTGTTTGTGTCCCAGTCCTTCGGGAAGAGGAATTGTTCCGAGGCGTATATATATAGGTTGATTCTGTCGGCGTCAATTTTCTTATTTGCCGCCTTCTTCTCCTTTTGGGGCTTCGCTTCACATACGGAGCCCTCTGAGTCCGAGGTGTCCGTGGTGTCGGATGACTCCGGTTCCTTCTCTTTTTCCGCACTCTGTGGTTTTGGTTGGACTGTCTTGGCGGCTGCCTCTCTCTCTTTTTTGGCTTCGATCCTGGAATCTGGCCGTCTAACCTCCTTACTGTTTCTCTTCTCTGTCTCCTGAATTTTGCTAGCTGCTTCCTTGGGGACCATTTGCAACTGGAGTACGTCTCCAGATGGTGGGTTTTCGGAGAACCACATCTCGCTCATACCGTTTTTTTGCCAGCATCTGGTTCAGCTCCTTTGCAAAGGTTCCTGAATTGGTTAGGTTTCTGACATGCGCGTATATGATGCATGTCAGAATTTTTGTGGAATTCTCAGTCTCCAGCCTTAGATAGGTTTTCTTTGCCTCCGTTTATGTGAGGACTGCCTTCGCTGCTTGTGCATACGTGGTGTTCTGCTTCCTGGTTTGCTCCTCTTTCTTTTGTTGTACCTTCTTCTTCATTATTTCTTTTTTTAAGAGGGCAGGCTATAGCCATGGAGCGATTTCCTAGGCCGCAGTTGGCGCACTTTTCCCTCGGGCTGCTGCAGTTCTTCCAGTGGTGTCCCGCCTCGCTACACCTTGAAGCAGATCTCATGTGGTTCGGGACAGTCTTTCGTCGCGTGGCCCTCCATTTTGTAGCAGCGGAAGCAGAACTGAACGGGAGTAAATTCTTCCCTTTCTATCTGCTCTCCGCTGATTTTTGCGTTAAAAAGCAAAAGACCATTCTCTTTTGCTTTTTGAGCCATCGCTGTGTCCGTGAAGATCACTTTGAACACATGCGAATATTCAGCGTTTTATTTTCGGTTCCAGAACTTGATTACTTCTGAAACTTTGGCCCATGGTTGTTTTTTATTGATCTCGTCCTTTATTTGTTCCTTGGAATGTTCCCCAATCCAAGGATCCAGCTTTCTGAATACAATGTTCCTATGCGTTTGGATTTGGGGCGGGATTGCAGGTTGAAGGCCTATCTCGCGCAGTGTCTCTACTGACTCCTCCTTCGTAATTCCCTCCACGTCTTTCTCCTTCTCGCAGACCGCCACATATCCTGTGGGGACCTCGAGCAGACGAAGCATAGCGATCTTCAGTTTCCCGAAGACCACTTCAAATACCTTCTCACGGGTTGGCCTAACGCTACCACTGATGGTGCGCAGCGGGATTTTGGTGGTCCCATTGGGCTCCATTATCCCTTCAGGGGAAGCCCCCCTGGGTTGTATTTCCTCTTGTGTTTTAGGTGTATCTTGTAGTTCTTTGAGTCCTTAATGATGATCCTTCCTTCTTGGTGAAACTGGTGGACTTTTTTATGGAGTTGTTTATTGTGGGCAACCCCCTTCCTCCCCTTTGCAAGAGGACTTCAGTGAACATGAACAGCGGGATGGGATGGATGAATGGTGGGTGGACCTGGGGAGGCCCCTCAGACGGATGATATGTGGCGGACTTAATGATGGGTGGTGATTGAATCAACTACTACCACCCAGGGGGTGCCGCCCCGTCTGGGGTTTGGTTATCGATGCTGCTTCCAACTTACACAGGGACGGTTATATGTCCCCCTGTGGTCTTGGCCGGAAACTACCCTCAGAGATTAGAGCGTACTCTTCCCCAAAGCTTTCAGCATCGCCTCGTAACCGGGTGGTCTCTTCCGTAGAGTTCCACAGTGGGTTAATCCTCAAAGCTGCTTTCCTCTACGTCTCCAATTATGTCTATCAAAGTGGACCGACATAGTTGGGGCGAGATTGATCAGTGGCAGTTCAGTTCACTTTGGACCCCATGCTCCGGGGGGAAAGAGAACTGCAAGGAAGCTTAGCCAGACATGTGTCGTCTATATGTGGCTCCAAATAAATCTGTTATTATCTTCCCCGCAGGGAAAGGGCAAAGTTGGTTGGCGTTTTCAAGATTTTTCCTTAACTTTACCGCCTTTTCCGGCTGTGACTTCTTCTTGAGCGTAAAAATATCCAAATTTTCTTCCAAGTCAACGTATTGGAACATATTCATAAATAGAATTCGTTACCAACCAACCAAAAAATAATAAGAAGAACGCAAGTGGTACGAAGTATAAGTCTCAGACAAAGTAAATGTGACAAACAAAACAAGGATAACAAAAGCCACAAAGGTCTATCAGATGTCATCCGAGTCAATCAAAGCCTCACCATCCCCAGATACTTCATCTACAGGATTACATCCAGAATACTACTTCTAAAGTATAAGTAATCTAGGGTTGTCAAAAAATAAAGCATGCAGCTACAATATACACATTAATATTAAAATATGTATATATGGTCCCAATACAAAAAAAACCACACCATAATCTTCTCTCTCTACTCTTATTTAACCTGCCCTTGAATATATTTGAATTTGGACTACCCACAACCTCATGAGTAATTCATTCCAGAATTTTACCACTATTGCTGAAAAAATGTTTCACAAATCGAACCTACAATATATTTGTTGTTTTTTTTTAATATGCAAGTGGTGATATATTTAAATTTGGACTACCCATAACCTCTTGTGGTAATTCATTCCAGAATTTTACCACTATTGCTGAAAAATGTTTCACAAATCGAACCTACAATATATTTGTTGGGTTTTTTTTAATATGCAAGTGGTGATATATTTAAATTTGGACTACCCACAACCTCCAGTGGTAATTCATTCCAGAATTTTACCACTATTGCTGAAAAATGTTTCACAAATCGAACCTACAATATATTTGTTTTTTTTATATGCAAGTGGTGATATATTTAAATTTGGACTACCCACAACCTCCTGTGGTAATTCATTCCAGAATTTTACCACTATTGCTGAAAAAATGTTTCACAAGTCGAACCTACAATATATTTGTTGGGGTTTTTTTAATATGCAAGTGGTGATATATTTAAATTTGGACTACCCACAACCTCCTGTGGTAATTCATTCCAGAATTTTACCACTATTGCTGAAAAAATGTTTCACAAATCAAACCTACAATATATTTTTTGTTTTTTTTTAATATGCAAGTGGTGATATATTTAAATTTGGACTACCCACAACCTCCTGTGGTAATTCATTCCAGAATTTTACCACTATTGCTGAAAAAATGTTTCACAAATCAAACCTACAATATATTTTTTGTTTTTTTTTAATATGCAAGTGGTGATATATTTAAATTTGGACTACCCACAACCTCCTGTGGTAATTCATTCCAGAATTTTACCACTATTGCTGAAAAAATGTTTCACAAATCGAACCACAATATATTTGTTGTTTTTTTAATATGCAAGTGGTGATATATTTAAATTTGGACTACCCACAACCTCCTGTGGTAATTCATTCCAAAATTTTACCACTATTGCTGAAAAAATGTTTCACAAATCGAACCTACAATATATTTGTTGTTTTTTTTTAATATGCAAGTGGTGATATATTTAAATTTGGACTACCCATAACCTCTTGTGGTAATTCATTCCAGAATTTTACCACTATTGCTGAAAAATGTTTCACAAATCGAACCTACAATATATTTGTTGGGGTTTTTTTTAATATGCAAGTGGTGATATATTTAAATTTGGACTACCCACAACCTCCTGTGGTAATTCATTCCAGAATTTTACCACTATTGCTGAAAAATGTTTCACAAATCGAACCTACAATATATTTGCTGGGTTTTTTAATATGCAAGTGGTGATATATTTAAATTTGGACTACCCACAACCTCCTGTGGTAATTCATTCCAGAATTTTACCACTATTGCTGAAAAATGTTTCACAAATCGAACCTACAATATATTTGTTTTTTTTTATATGCAAGTGGTGATATATTTAAATTTGGACTACCCACAACCTCCTGTGGTAATTCATTCCAGAATTTTACCACTATTGCTGAAAAAATGTTTCACAAATCGAACCTACAATATATTTGTTGTTGTTTTTTAATATGCAAGTGGTGATCTTTGGTCCTATTTTTACCTTCCAAATAAAAAAAACTTGCCAACATCTAATTTGTTTACTCTATATTTTTTTAAAGCTGAATCATATTATCTACTTCCACACAACTTCTTTCAAAGAATATATCCAGTACCCTTAGTCTATCTATATAATCGAGGTGCATCAAGGAAGGTATTGTAGCGTGCCGTGAAGTGCAAGCGGGCTGTTTAAAAGCTTCGCTTGAATGAGTCCTTTTTGATACTCAGGATGGCGCAATCAATACACCGCTCGCCAACGGTAATCAGGTGACGCGGGAAGCAGCTCTTCTCTTCTCAATTCACGTTACTTTCGTTCTATATGTTTTCCTCGCCCTTTTTCCCATAGTCGTCAATATACAGTACCATCTTTTTGCTCTCCTTTGCACTGGTTTGCGCAGGTTTATTTCATACTCAAAATGTGAGGACCATCCCTGTATACTGTAGTCTACATGTGGCCGTACATACGAGAGTTATAGAGTTTAATGAAAACAGCTTTACTTTTGTAACTAAGATTCATTTTAATGAAGTAGAGCACTCTCTTCGCCCTGTTAATAACTTTACCCAATTTAGTATCTGTCCCAAGCCCGGATAAATAGGGAGGGCTGGAGTCAGCCGAAACCTTAATGGATGAGTCTTTTACCGAATTGAAAACCGACTCATTAAGAACGGCGACCTGAGAAGGGAAAAGCCGAGAAGAAGAATCAAAGTTCTTCTAAGAGTTAAAAAAATAAATAGAATTATCGAATGTTTGGGAATTTTTGAAAGCAAAAATAATTACAAATGGTGAAATTCAGAAAATGTATTAAAATTAAAGTATGGCTTTTTTTTTGTATTTCTTCGTATGTAAAAGCAAATCTAGATGAATAAAAAGAGCTCTGCGGATTGTTTTTCCGTATATCTTGCCTTTAGGCCTAGGAAATAAGCATCGATCTAAAAGAATAGACCAAGAGTAAACTATTAGAACACATGATGTACCTGGAACCTTTTTAAATCTTTTAGATCAAATCCCCGTTGCTAGAGCCAGATAGGCCTGAAGGTCTGCCTGCAAAGCGCAAGCTCCCCTCTTGTGTTATAATAAACTAAATTTAAGCTAATACTGCAAAGCGACCCTTGCAGCATCCCTTAAAAACGCTGTTTTTACGAGTAAAATAGGCAGACTGTTGGAATCAATACGCTGTACTGGGGAAGTACGTCCCTTAAAACAGTTTGGTGTTAATTTTAGGGACTAAAAATAATTTCATAGTAGACAGGGTTCTGGCAATCAAGCTCAATAAAAGTAAGTACATCTTGTCTTTTTGTAATAGATTAACTTTTTATTAAAAAGGAACCTTCCTATTAGATTAATAAATTCCAATAACTAGCTTGGAGCGTTGTTGGAAATTTGCCTACGCTTGAGTCACGTTACGATTTGATGAGTCATTCCTCGATGGCGCCATCTTTACTAGTTGTTGTTTTTTTTTACCTTTGTTTTAATCAATACACTTCACCGGTTTTTACCCTCAGTGTGGTGAAAACTCGAAGAAAGAAGTTATACTTGAAGCACGGCAGCCCAATTTACCAGCAGTTTCGTGCTTAAGCATAATTCAGAAACATAAATGAAGATGAGAATAGGAATCATCATAATAAAAGGTCCTTCAAGTAAATTCCTTTCCTTCTTCATACCTATGGTGTCCTGTTCACACTTGCTCAAGCCCGCAACACAAAAGGCCATAAATACAAAATATTTGTCTCACACGCAGAAACAGAGGCGCATAAAAGATTTTCCTCACACGGAGTAATCTCAAAATGGAACTCCCTGCCTTCACAAGTAGTGGAAGCCCCTTCCTTAGCCATTTTTAAAACACTACTAAACACCACAGTCCATGAAGATCTATGCATGCCCTGATATCCTATAGTATTGAAATATATAAACAACAAAGGCCCTTCTCTTTAATATAGATTAGAAAAACAAAAACATAAAAGACCGAGTCTCAACGCGACACATCCATCTAGCCAAAAATAGAACCATTTCCCAGCCTACGTAATATGTCAGTATAGGTGGGAGTGTCTTTTGTTGCCAACTGGGCAGCTAAACAAAGCATGTGCTACTGATTGGTGGCCCTACCAGGTGAGTTAACCAGGTGAGTTTTGGTCTTCTTATCGAAGAACGCAAGTTGAGAAGACGTTCTCGTAGCTAATGCACATAGCGGCACCCGACTATTCCTTGAGGTGGGCAGAAAATTAGTTTTCTTCATAGTAAAGAATACGGTTTAAAAATGCAACACTGAACTGGAAAAAGGGACAAAAAATATTGCTCTCATATGATGATTCCTGTCGTTAAAAAATAATATAAATGTTTTCAGTCGGTAAAAGTCATTAACTGTCTTAGCTGTCAGTAATTTTTGGTTTGGTTTAGGTTACTTAAATTAAATGTAACTTTCTTACCTGCGACTTTTTTTTTTCCTAGCCAAAGTGGTGATTTTTGTTTTGGGACTTTTTTCCGACCACATTTTGAATACCACTACACTCCATCCAGGAGGGAGCCCCCCCCCCCTCATTCCTACTCTCGACAGCTGATTAGTAAACGAAAGCTGGCTTGAGACTAGCCTGCAAAATTAGGATGCGGCTGAAAAAATAGGTGATAAGTAGCGAAAGCGGGCAAAATGTAAATGTTTATAAGGAATAAAGCCTTGGTAGTCTCAATCTAGTTTTAGGACTACTGGGGGCTGGGATTTGTGTCCTCCTCCAAGGGTCAAGAATAACAGCCTACATGGAGTATCCCTTGCGAGGTTAAAGAAGGGACCAACTTCCCTTAGTACGGGAAATACTCGCGAGGACCCAGAGTGACTTGACTGGTTTGTATAAGCGCGAGAATCTACGTCGAGGGCCCAGCAAAAGCCCCAAGAGTCCCAGAGGAAAGAGAGAAAAAGTTTCGTTTGCTTGACCGCATAATCGATTTATCCTCAAGGACTCAGTCAATTTTCGCCACTGAGTCGGGAATTACGGAGTCAACTGAGGGAGGTGTTCAAACTTCGTGTTTGAGGATCGAGTTCATATTGAATCTTTCATGCAATTTTAATTTTATTCTTGCGTTTCTAAGTTCCTAACCGAAATAATTAACATCTCAACATTTAAAAAGAGGTATTGTATTTTTGTACTACCCTATACCCTCTGAACATTACCTCATTCTCTATCTTCACTTTAAAAAAGGGGGAAAATAAACTTATTTTTATTTTAGTAAAGTGAATCAAGGAATCCAGAGAAAAGGTGTGCGAATGGCGACTTAATGTTGTCAGTTAAATAAATCCTTAAGGGAAAATCCGTTTGTTTCAACACTGGAAAAAAAGTCATATTCAGGATCCGCTGGAATGTCTCCAAAATAGTCAAAATCTGAGAAATGTTTTTCTGTTCGAAGATTTCTGGAGTCGGTTCTGAGACCTAGAAAAAAAGAGAAGTCAAAATTTAGTGTCGTGGTTTGTTCATCAATGGGAAGCCAATGTTAGCTGGTTGTTTTCGGACATCTTTCATTTGCACAGCGTAGGGAGGATAAATTCTTGCCTATTGGGTTTGTACCAATCTGTCTTTTGAGGGGAGGGATAATGCACCGTTTGAGGACCTAACATTTTAGTAAATTGTGTTAAAGCAGTCTCCTCCCGAAGTCTGGCACTCGAATGATAATAAAATAATGTTAAACACCTTAAAATACGGACTAGAGTCGGAGTGGAATTACTGCTTCTAGGTTGATCGAAGTTAAGCCACATTAAGTTTGGTTATTTGCCAGATTGAGTCCCAATTCGGGTCGACTTTAGGTCTATTGTCATATCGAATATCACGTGAAACTTTAGGTACCCACTGAGATAACCCTTAAAATAACAAAAACAAATTTCAATCAAATCATCAAAAAAACAACGCTCTATTTAGCTTGAATTTCATTCTACTTTGCTACGACGAAGAATGAAAGACACATCTTTTTTAAGTCATGATGGAGAAGGGCCGTTACGAAGCTATAATCGGTTGTTTAGTATTGTATGGATATCTAAAAATAAGTGGATTCTATTATAACAAAAAACCCAAATTAAATATAAAAATAACAAACGATTAATACCAGCGGAATTTATCCAAATGTGGCCATGAGAGTGCACATTAAACCGATTATGTACACACCAAATATTGTAACAGCTGGTTAAAAAGGAAGCTAAATAACAATTCGGATAAAATCTGAAGAAAAGGGTATTTTTAAAGTGTGGACACAGGAAATATCACAGACTCCCCTTGACGTCTTTTTCTGGGGTAGGCTAAAGGAGGTGTACTCCAAACCTTACCTCCCGTGACTTCGTTTTAAGGGCTATGTTAAAGGAGAAGGTGTAGTCAATGGTCTCCTTGTTCACCTGATCTTACCCTCCCTTGAATTCTTTTACTACTGCTGAAGGAGAAGGTGACCTCAATGATACGAGACACTTGAGGGAACAGCGCATCATAAATGAATTGACGGAAATTTGGGAATTAATGCATCGGATTCATCGGGTGAACATCACAAAGCGCATCGAACTTTACATCACAAATAGTGAAAATCACAATGAATATGTTAATTATTAATATTTCGATTAAATAAAGTCTAATTATTTTTTTTATTGAAAAATGCATTTTGCCTGTGTCCAGACTTTAGGGACACCCTGTACATTCTTACAGGATACTAGACTCTGTCTCGTCACCCACAAAGAACGAACTTTCTAACGATGTAAACAGATCGTCTCCTAACAATATAAATTGATACTGAATAGTGAATATTTTGTGTAGGTTAACTCAACGAATTAATAAATCTTTAAAGATTATTTCTCTTTAAATCTCTTATCCTTTGTTTTTTAGCTAGTAGTCTCATTGCAAATAGTTAATTTAATCCCCTCCTTCACACACACTCGCTCTAAACCCAACTTGTTTATCCCTTATCATTCCCTCCTTCTTATACCTATGTCCAATTAAATTTGTTTTCTATACAATTTCCCGACAACACTCAAACTTAGCCACCTGTAGTTCTAGAATTTACCTTTTTCTCTTTTACTCATATACAACAAGCACTATTACTGCAGTCAGCCAAGCTTTAGGCACTATTTCCATTTCAAATGCCTTACAACACAGCAGCCAGACCCATTCCATAACAATCGCCACAACCTTTTAGCATCTCAGCGACTATATCATCTACTCCAACTGCCTGCCTATTTTTATACCTCTCGAAGCAATGACAAGCTCTTGTATGCTTCTCTTCCATAGCTCGAGACAGCACCCAATCCCAATATACACACACGAAACCACCCACTGCTATACCCACAAAAAGTATAAACCACTCTATGGAATCATTCATATAATGTAATTAAATATTTATGGTAAATGAGTTCAGAATATATTTATTTATATTTAATTATTTGAAGACTTAGTTGGACCCCTTATACTTTAATTACAGCCATAATTGTTCGTGGCATGGATTTCACCACATTTCTGACGCTATCTTTCCACACATAGCGTGTTATTTTCCATACAGTTCCGTTCTTTTTGTACTCGGGGGTACTTCTTATTGCCTTTCCAAGCATCTCCACAAGTGTTCTTTTGGATTTACCTCGCTATTTTTTTTTTATAGCGCCCATCTGGCGACGGCCTCCAAAGACAGAAGTCGTCGCAAATACTCTGCAGCCTAATAGTAGGCTCTTTTAAAAACAAAACAAATAAAAAACACTATAAAACAAGACAAATAAACAACACTATAAAAAAGCAAAAAAAAAGCAAAAACCAAAGTAAGCCCATAGCAAAAGAAAACAAAAAAAGAAGAAGAAAGCGCACTCTGGCATCGAGGGGAGGCCAACCACCCCCGTCGAAGAAGCATGCAACCAAAACCCAAGAGAGGCAAATGAAATGGAGGAATCAAGCCTCCTCCAAAAGTCAAATAGTCAACAAGTCTATGTACACGAATCCGATCCGAGGACAGGCGGAAGCGATCCCGCTCGTTCCGGTACCGGGACAGGTAACGTGCGCGAAGATCATCCAGATTGGGACATTTAACAAGAATGTGACGAACAGTGTGGCGGAGAAATGCAGTCGTCGCACGAAGGTGCAAGGGAGCGCTCCATCAAATGGCGGTGCGGCCCGCGAGTGTGCCCAATTCGAGGCTGACAGAAAGCGAACTGAAACCACCGCAGGATTGAGGAACAATTGCGGTAAGATGGCAAGCAACCTTAAGTTGCCCTCGGCTGTCTCCCACCCTGTTTCGCAGGTAGCCCAGAGGCATGACCTGGTTCCTGATAGGTCTTGGGGCTTATTTTCAGGGGGTAGAGATAATTGGATTCATTCCTCGTCCTCCTCTCCAAAAAATATAAAGGGTTCCTTTCCCTCCGCGGTGGTTCCGGGGAGTGAAGTGACCAGGGTAAGACCGTCACGTCCGGCACCGAGGTGCCGTCAGGGGAAGGGGAGAGATAAAGACCAAAGTCGCAAGTATGGTGAGCAGTATATCGATTACGGCGGGGTTCCTCATTGTGAGCCTACTGCCTTCAAGCGCTTTTTAGTTATTCGATTCCACTAATAGCAGCAAGTTGTCTATAAACCTCCGTTCCGTCAGCTTATTTCGTCCCCATTTCTCGGGTACCGCATGAAAAAAACATCTCTTCCGTGTTCTTTTGTGTTTTTTTGCCTCTAGGAGCATGCTGGAGAACTAAGGGTGGCGGGATCTGCGAGATGAAGCCGGGCGAAAGGGAGCATGAGTGTCTAAGCAGAAGGAAAGTGACTTCAAAAAAGAGCGGAGGGATATATTGAGGTCAGAAGGAGAGACAGTTGGAGTTATCTGGGTTAAGTGAGGCGAGATCCCGAGACATCAGCCCAGGGTCAATGGAGGAGAGTCTACGGTAGTATAACCGTGCTACATGACCTTTGGGGAGGTTAGTTTGAGAAGGTTAAACCGATTGGAATAATAAAGTCATCAGGGATAGTATTTGGGAAGTGGCGAACTGGGAGAGAGAAAAATGTTCGAAGACTTCAAGGGGTCGTTGATGTGATGTTTTGTGCTACGATGGCGGAGGAGTTTGAGAAGGCGACGTACGTCACTAGGACCACCATACCCATCTGCATAGGAAAGAAATGGGGAGCTGGCATGAAGGCTCCCATCATCGTCCCGAACCTCAGGTATACGAGGTTTCGTGGCAAGGCCCAGGGAAAGATGCTGTCACTTACCCTTCTAAAGGGGTTATTTTTGATCGCCTGACCCAAACGAGAAGGGAGGGAACCGAGGCGGCGCGTCCTCTGAATTGCCGTGTTCTTGTCGGGCCCCTGATAAAGCAAAGGAGGACCCGCGAAAATGGAGATTCACTGGGAGGCAAGTCTACAAATGAAAGTATGGGAAACCCCCCTAAACCCATCAATAATGGACGGGGAGAAACGTCTTGGGGCACCTCCGTCGCAGAGCTGGAGCTGCCCAGGAATGGCTCCGAAGATGTCAAAGGGGAAGCACCTTTGTCGTATATCAAAAGGTTGTATGGGAGACCCTCCACCAGTCAGAGTGGTTCTGAATTTAATTTCCTTTCCGCCCCAAACCAAAGTCGCGCGAGGATTGAGAGAGATGGGTGCGTAATGGATATGAAGGTAAAACTTGAATAACTCTAGAGAACCTTGTAACAAACGGTATTTTCTGACATTCGTGACCACTAAAGAAAAAAAAGGGGGGGTTGGTGAGCTATACCCTGCGTCCAACCGCCCCTGCCTATCCTGTCTCGGCTTTTCGAACTTTTCAGGGCTTTGCCTTGGGTGTGTTAAAGAATGGTTTTCGCAACCTACGACAGCGACTCACTTCGACCAAAAGTTACCCATTGGTCGGTCCTTCCTCAAAGGTCGAGGCTCCCAACTGGGCAGCCAGCGAAGGAGGGCGACAGGGCGGATATCCTTAATGGGATGCAGTAATCCTTGACAGGATGGCCAAGATCTGAGGATCTGGTGTGGCAAACCCCGAGACTTTTAGTTGGCCTTGCAGCCAACAAGGCAGTAAAACTCGTCAGCCACCAGCCTTATGCAACCGAAAACGGCGACAGGGACGGGTGGTCAGCCCATTAGACACAGGAAAGGCGTTATTGTGGCAAAACCGATCTTCTCATTATTCGCTCTCCAACGCCCAGGATCGCTCAAGTCCTGGTCTCTTGCGACCTGCGGGCATTAAAGGGCGTTGTCTATAGAGGTTAGAAAAACTTTCTTATGACAGGGCATGAGGTAGCTAGTCAGTTACTTACGTCCAAACAGTAGGTTAAGGGGATAGTCGTAGAGAAAGTATGAATGTGAGGGGATGAAGTGGAAGAGCAACTTGCCACGGCCCGTTGGAGAGTTTAAGTCAACCCAATGACGGGATTCCCTAATTTGTACCCAGGCCGGGCGGACCAAATGTAACAGGCTGCACAGGGTAGCAGCCTGCAGTGAATGAGATAAAGAGAGTTGGGACATAAAGGAAGAAATTAGACGTTAATGGAAGAAATGCAAGAAGGAGGTTTAGTAAATTTGGGCTGGACGGGGCGCTGAGTCCCGTCAGCACGTCGGTCAAAAACACACATGCCCGTGTCCCTTACAGGGCTTAAGTCTGGGCTCTGGTGGTGATTCCATAGGGGTAATCCCCATTTCTCCAAACAAATTCTTGTTGTGGTTGGAAGTATGGAAGGGGGAATTGTGCTGCTGAAATATAACTTCATTTCTTGGTGGTATAAGTTGTGGACTTTATTCTTCTCTGACATAAAAACATCTCCTATGGCTTCGATGAAGACATGCTCCCCAATAACATAATAGAGCAATCTAGGCTTCATTGTTGCTACCACACAAGCAGGATGAAAGTCCTCTCCAACTTTTCGTCTACAAAAGGTTGCTGAAAATCTTCCAAATTGTCACAAAAATATCATGTAAATAATTTTCTTCAAATGTATATCTGATATTTTCTTTCATTTGACCAGATAACTTTAGACCATTGTTTATGTGTCCAATTTTGGCGATCTTTAGCCTATTGAAGACGATTTTTCCTGTTGACTTCAAATATCTGTCTTCTTTTTTGCCATGCTTCCTTCTAACACATGATTTTTAGGTCTTCTTTTTTGCCATGCTTCCTTCTAACACATGATTTTTAGGTCTTCTTTTTTGCCATGCTTCCGTCTAACAGATGATTTTTAGGTCTTCTTTTTTGCCATGCATCCTTCTAACACATGATTTTTAGGTCTTATTTTTTGTCATGCTTCCTTCTAACACATGATTTTTAGGTCTTCTTTTTTGCCATGCTTCCGTCTAAAAGATGATTTTTAGGTCTTCTTTTTTGCCATGCATCCTTCTAACACATGATTTTTAGGTCTTCTTTTTTGCCATGCTTCCGTCTAACACATGATTTTTAGGTCTTCTTTTTTGTCATGCTTCCTTCTAACACATGATTTTTAGGTCTTCTTTTTTGTCATGCTTCCTTCTAACACATGATTTTTAGGTCTTCTTTTTTGCCATGCATCCTTCTAACAGATGATTTTTAGGTCTCTTTTTTGCCATGCTTCCTTCTAACACATGATTTTTAGGTCTTCTTTTTTGCCATGCTTCCGTCTAACACATGATTTTTAGGTCTTCTTTTTTGTCATGCTTCCTTCTAACACATGATTTTTAGGTCTTCTTTTTTGTCATGCTTCCTTCTAACACATGTTTTTAGGTCTTCTTTTTTGTCATGCTTCCTTCTAACACATGATTTTTAGGTCTTCTTTTTTGCCATGCATCCTTCTAACACATGATTTTTAGGTCTTCTTTTTTGTCATGCTTCCTTCTAACACATGATTTTTAGGTCTTCTTTTTTGCCATGCTTCCTTCTAACACATGATTTTTAGGTCTTCTTTTTTGCCATGCATCCTTCTAACACATGATTTTTAGGTCTTCTTTTTGCCATGCTTCCTTCTAACACATGATTTTTAGGTCTTCTTTTTTGCCATGCTTCCGTCTAACAGATGATTTTTAGGTCTTCTTTTTTGCCATGCATCCTTCTAACACATGATTTTTAGGTCTTCTTTTTTGCCATGCTTCCTTCTAACACATGATTTTTAGGTCTTCTTTTTTGTCATGCTTCCTTCTAACACATGATTTTTAGGTCTTCTTTTTTGTCATGCTTCCTTCTAACACATGATTTTTAGGTCTTCTTTTTTGCCATGCATCCTTCTAACAGATGATTTTTAGGTCTTCTTTTTTGCCATGCTTCCTTCTAACACATGATTTTTAGGTCTTCTTTTTTGCCATGCTTCCTTCTAACACATGATTTTTAGGTCTTCTTTTTTGCCATGCTTCCGTCTAACAGATGATTTTTAGGTCTTCTTTTTTGCCATGCATCCTTCTAACACATGATTTTTAGGTCTTCTTTTTTGTCATGCTTCCTTCTAACACATGATTTATAGGTCTTCTTTTTTGCCATGCTTCCGTCTAACAGATGATTTTTAGGTCTTCTTTTTTGCCATGCATCCTTCTAACACATGATTTTTAGGTCTTCTTTTTTGCCATGCTTCCGTCTAACACATGATTTTTAGGTCTTCTTTTTTGTCATGCTTCCTTCTAACACATGATTTTTAGGTCTTCTTTTTTGTCATGCTTCCTTCTAACACATGATTTTTAGGTCTTCTTTTTTGCCATGCATCCTTCTAACAGATGATTTTTAGGTCTCTTTTTTGCCATGCTTCCTTCTAACACATGATTTTTAGGTCTTCTTTTTTGCCATGCTTCCTTCTAACACATGATTTTTAGGTCTTCTTTTTTGTCATGCTTCCTTCTAACACATGATTTTTAGGTCTTCTTTTTTGTCATGCTTCCTTCTAACACATGATTTTTAGGTCTTCTTTTTTGTCATGCTTCCTTCTAACACATGATTTTTAGGTCTTCTTTTTTGCCATGCTTCCTTCTAACACATGATTTTTAGGTCTTCTTTTTTGCCATGCATCCTTCTAACACATGATTTTTAGGTCTTCTTTTTTGCCATGCTTCCTTCTAACACATGATTTTTAGGTCTTCTTTTTTGTCATGCTTCCTTCTAACACATGATTTTTAGGTCTTCTTTTTTGCCATGCTTCCTTCTAACACATGATTTTTAGGTCTTCTTTTTTGCCATGCTTCCTTCTAACACATGTTTTTAGGTCTTTTTTTTTGCCATGCATCCTTCTAACACATGATTTTTAGGTCTTCTTTTTTGTCATGCTTCCTTCTAACACATGATTCTTAGGTCTTCTTTTTTGCCATGCTTCCTTCTAACACATGATTTTTAGGTCTTCTTTTTTGCCATGCATCCTTCTAACACATGATTTTTAGGTCTTCTTTTTTGCCATGCTTTCTTCTAACACATGATTTTTAGGTCTTCTTTTTTGCCAGTCATCCATCTAACACATGATTTTTTGGTCTTCTTTTTTGTTATTCATCCTTCTAACACATGATTTTTAGGTCTTTTTTGCCATGCCTTCTTCTAACACATGATTTTTAGGTCTTCTTTTTTTCCATTCCTCCTTCTACACATGATTTTTAGGTCTTCTTTTTTGCCATGCTTCCTTCTAACACATGATTTTTAGATCTTCTTTTTTGTCATGCTTCCTTCTAACACATGATTTTTAGGTCTTCTTTTTTGCCATGCATCCTTCTAACACGTGAGTTTTAGGTATTCTTTTTTGCCATTCCTCCTTCTACACATGATTTTAAGTCTTCTTTTTTGCCATGCTTCCTTCTAACACATGATTTTTAGGTCTTCTTTTTTGCCATGCATCCTTCTAATTGTTCTGAGTGATATTTTTTTTAACTTGAAGCTTCCTTTAAGTTGTTTAGTTTTAGCAAATTACTTATTTAGAACGATATGGCATACAGAATAGTTAAAAAATAAGCTGAAATATAAGAAATAAGTTAAATTCTGATTTTAGCAAATATACCATTTATTTTATTACTATTTTGTAAAATACTAAGTAATTCAAACATATTAACAAAATATTCAAACATTAGCAAAATACACATTATTATCATACATATTTTTGAATAATCTGCTAAATTCTAAAAAGTTTGTTTGAAAAAGCACTGCCACGCTCTCTTTATTCCTACCACCCTGACTTACAAATGATCACACTCCAGCCCGTACAAACCCTTCATTCCCTTTCATTTTTGTCTCACACAGCGACCATGTCCTCTCCCTTTCTTTCCCACATCACACTCCATACATTCACTCAATTCACACATTGACGGGGATTAACCGAACTAACACGTCATTGCGTGTCGTACTCAGAGGATTAAGTTTCTGCTAGACGACTTCCCAGGCCAGCGGACCCCTATCAGTGTTTAGTCGCATTTTACCACAAACGCTGGAGGACATGGATATTCTAATTTCCAATCGCTTTTAATTTCAATTTGTTTTTTAAATTATTTAGGAATATTCTGATTAATAATAATAAAACAATCCCCTTGTTTGTAGAGAAGGCAACTAAACCCGGATAGGGGTCGCTGTTCTGGGAAGCCGCTTACCCGAAACTGTTCCTGCAAGCGCGATACGAATGCCCTTCAACCCCACCTTGTATGAAAGTCCTAATAATCATGTAAGGGTGGGAACAAATAATCATTACCCGTGGCCGCCGAGGCGCCGAATAAAGGGTAGGCTTCAAAATTGAGACGGGAAGCCGGGACAGCCAAATACTCATCCGCGATGACGTCATGAAATGGTACGCTTAAATACTCATCTCGGACGATGACGTCAGAAAACGGCACCGCTTCAAACGTCTCCCCGAAGAATTCCTGAGAGGAGAAGTAGCCTTTCTTCCGGTCAAAAATGCCAAAAGGAAGGGCATCACTTCGGTCCACGGCCATTAGCAAGGGCACCAGCCATAGGAGCAAGCCGAGCTTTACCATTGCTAAACGGGAGAGAAAGATAATTTTTTTTTAGATTAGTTTACAAAAAATAACGCGAAAAAAATGGAGTATCTAGGGTGGTATGGCTCTTAAATTGTGTAGTTAGGAGCAGTGAAAATTTGCATAAATATCGTGGGTAAAAGAGTATTAGGGGCACGCAACTCTCGTGTTCGTATTGAGATTTTCTAGTATATTAATTATTGATGTAATTCATCAATTAAATGTGGAATTTGGGCCGTTTTAAGGAATGCTGCGAACCCTCCCAGCCCTGGGCGTTACAAGCAATCTCTGCATTAGCACCATCGTGTCTTATACTTCATGCATTTTTACTTTCCCCATTTTCACCACTTTTTTCACGAACCCGCCTCAAAAATTTCTGGCGAAGGTGCCCTCGTTGGTTTTCGTTTAAATTAAATAACAATCGTGGGACCACTCTAACGGTTTCAGGCAAGGAAACTTGCCTCGGGGTTGTCGACGAAAGCATTACAGTGAATATATTTAAGAATAAAATCGATAAATAGGACTTTAGACGAGAGGGATGGCCAATAATTTTAAACAGCGGTCCACATTGAAGCTTATGTAAAGCTTTGTGAGCCATACTTAAACAGTTAGATGCAAATTTCAAATGCATAGAAGTTAATTGCAATTACCTTTGTGCATTTGTTTGCATATACTACATAGTCATCGATAGAGCTACGCGTTAATAAATAAAGGGTAATTTTTTGCATAGTTTTACCACCCTCTTTTAAACTGTTTCGAGGCTTTATCAGAGTGGGAACCTACAGCTTAACGTGGAATCCCAACCACAATTTACAATTCTACATCATGGGATCATTACCCAGGGCCCAGGCATCTGCCATGGAGTACTAACCGCAGTCGATGTAGCTTAACTTCCATGAGTGAAAGAGCGTGTAAATAAAGGTAGTGAAAATCACTATTTATAAATACCATATTTTTTTTTAAAGAACATTGTCGTGTTATGACATTATATTATACCAATACAATATTATATCTATGGGAAAGGGATCAATAACTTAAAGGCGAACCGACAAGGGGACGGGACGCCACGAGTTTCGACGGGCGGAACAGCGAGAAAGAGTGCAACGAGGTCAGGTAAAATTTGGGCAATGGCAAAGCTCAAGGTTATTTAAAGAGGCATGTACAAAAATATAATTTTATTTACATAAGAATAAGAGAATTAATGGGCAAAATTACATCGGTAAACGAGGGAGGGAATTGCAGAGTTATGCATCAGACTATGAAGTTAAAAATTAATGTATTACTGGAGGAGACTATTCAAATGGGGAGGATTAACTCAATTGGATGCTGAAGGGGGAGAGGGGTTGGCTTACGGAGGATTCCGGGTGAGACGTCAGGGTAAGGCTTCACGGATGTCTTCTGCAGGCAATAAACGTGAGGCGAGGGAACTCGGAGCTTCTGAGCGGGAAGTTAACGTGATGACGGTTCTCCAAAAGGGGCTGGGGGGGGTAACATCCGGTACAGGAAAGAGTATTTCGGCCACCCGAAAACAAGGGGCGAACGAGGAGGGCTTCGACAGGAGTTGATGAGTGGAGTCGGAAAAATCGCTCGGTAGCTATCGTCAAATGGAATTACCTGGGGCTAATTCCAACACACATATAGTTCCGCCGTCACTTTGTTTTGTTGTTAGCACCTGACTTGGAACTAGGGGAATCTTCTTGGGTCCGGGCGAGACTCCTCAACTCTGTGTCTCCCACATGGAACATGAACCCTATATATATCCGAGGCTCCCTCCGCGGGGATGGGGGAAACAGCACTACTCTCGAATGGCCTCGAATCGTCACGCCGAGGCGATTCTAACCCGCGTAAAGGTGGTCCGTGGTGGACCCGGTTCGAGGCTACCGCTTGTGAAAGTGGAGGGGGGGCATTACCCATTTAAGCCTAACCAACTTCTAGAATCTTCTCCAGCGCAAGGACATCACTTCGTGCTGGAAAAGAAATTCCACTTGGAATTCCCCCACAAACATTTTATCTACGAACGAAGTATATTTGAAAATGACTGAGTAAAGAATCAAGCGATTGCCTAAAAAAATAATGAGGTGAGATTCGGGCGAATGTTCTATAATTTATTTTCAATATTTTGTCGAAATCGGAAATGAGACACGGGCCATGTGCTGCCCGCGGGCCGCAGTTTGACCACCTTTGCTTTAGACTATAATCTCGCAGAAATAAGCGTTGTATTACTAATTCTTTATTCACATCCTCTTTTCATTTACCTATTCTAAACCTTTAATTCCCATCCTTGTTAAGCCAAATCGGGTGTGAGTAGGCGCCGGATGGAGTCCCGATTCGTGTCGACTTCACGTAGGCTGTCATAGTATATACCCATGTTTCGGATTCCACGTTAATCAGTAGGTCCTCTAAAATGAAATAAAAGTCATCTTTAAAAAACCATTATCCTTATTTTTTTTATCCTTGCCCGGGGGTGTTTGAGCGACCCTCGAGTGGATCCTAGGGTCATTGCTGGTTCCTAATTCTGAAACTATTCATTAGTCGCTCGATGGTATTTATGGTTTACCGGATATCTGCCTGGCAGGAATCGTCCATCGTATATCCAACAACACATTCAGACAATGGAGAAGTGAGAAGTGAGGATGGGTTCAGGGCAGGCAGAGGAAGGGCAACGTCAACAGACCTAAGTCGCGTGCTCTCAATTATTCTAACTCATGACCTTCAAAACTTTCAACAAGTGGGACAATCCGACCCATAGTTAGTTTTCTTTTAATAATTCCCGGACTAACCTTGGGAGGACGTTGGTAATTATATCATTCGAAAGAGAATGTAAAACAACATAAGGGTTTCAAATTCCGTTAGGATTGGCCGAAGAGTTACCGTGCTATTGTCAAAAGACTCATTGAAAAGTAAAATGGTTACCATCCGACGTAGTAACTTATACGAGTCGGGTGCACACGCGACTAAAAAGATGGCAATAGCAAATTCTATCGACCATTTAATGAGACAGGATTAAAATTTAAAATGACAACCAACGAGAGCATCTCCGTCAGACGATAAGGAGAGCTCTGTAAATAAAGTGAAGATGTCTGGAAGATATATAACTGCAGAGACTCCAGATGTTAGCTACGGCATCTACGCCTGAAGGTTTGTAAGGAAGATCTGGCATTGGGGCCTGAATGCATGTTTGTTATTTAAGGTGGGGAGGGGGGGGGGCTGTTGACTGCCATCAAGGGCATAAGCCGTCGGAATTAATTTTAGCCTATTTGTTAGGCTGCCTTAAATCTAGGACAGCAATAAAAAGGAAAAACCGCATCCTCCGTCATCTGAGGGAGACCCATTTCAACTAGCAACAAAAAGCACCCATTAGAGTGGGCATGAATTCGTTCCGAGTACATAAGGACAAGCGATAGCGACTCCGCTCGTCCCGGTATCGGGGCAGGTAACGTACGCAAAATGGTCTGGAAGATGTTCAAGGAGTGTTCAAGAACGCCATGAAGGAGGGTTTAAACAAAAGTCCTTGGTCAATACGAAAGGGCTCCTAGAGGTGTCTAAGGAAGGTTTCAAGGAGGGTCCGAAGGGTGGCTAAAGAAGGGCTGATGTTTGCGATATGGATTGAAGTGTGTTCTGGGACAGTCTAAAAAATTAGATGGTCGAAGATTGCTGAAAATCCTCACATTCTCGTTTTCTGTTAAAGCAAACGCCAACTCCTACAAAAGGCTTCTGGAAATTTTTCTTTTTAGAGAAATGGATGGTTGGCCAGTTGTATGTGTGACGCTCCTAGAGAGCGTTGAGAAACTCCATGAGACTTATCTAGCGGATTAAGGAATTCTTACTATTACCTTAGCCGCATTGACAGGGATGTTATAGTTCAATTATTCATTTATCATATATACAGCCTTGGGCAAAATTATGGGGCACGTATGAAAAGGTGAAAAATATGATTGAAACTCTTTATTTCATCATTGACATAATACAAATAAACATTTTTGCGTATATTATATCAATAATTAATATTTGATGTGTCCCTTTGCTTTATAGCCTCTTTAATGCGTTTTTGCATATTGTGCATAAGTGCTTGCGGCGACCTTCTGCCATTCAATGTGTGATACTAACGTTTATTCCTATTTTTTCATGTACTATCCTATTGTTAAGTTAAAAGTGGTATTTTTTTTTGTTAAAAATGTTTCCAAAGAAACAGATTCATTGTCCAGAGGGAGATTATCCTGCTAAAATTACAAGAAAATTAAAATGCTCGAGAAACGGTGTCCAAACAACTATTAAAAGGTACAATGAGACCAATTCTTTCAAAAACCGTGATGGTCAAGGTTGCAAAAGGTGTACAACTCCGAGGGAAGAGAGGTTGCTGAAAAGGACATCTCTGACCGATAAGGGAAAAACCCTCTTCTGGTGTAGCTGCTGAGTTTCGGACAGCAACATACAAAGAGATTTCTAGACGCACAGTGAGAAGAGGGTTATTAGAAGCTGGGCTCAAAGGATTTAAAGCTAGAAAGAAACCGTGGGTGTCTCAGGTGAACAAGAAGAAGCGATTGTCTTGGGCAAAAGAGCATGAAGATTGGACTTATGATGATTGGGTTAAAGTTGTTTGGTCTGATGAAAGCAACTTTGAGGTAGGTTCTCCACATTAGTATCCACCAATTTATTACGCTTGTACACATTTTTATTGGATACTAAAAATGATGAGTAAAATTTGTATTTCTCCTCAGATCTTTGGAACTCCTGGAGCTGTTTATGTTCGTCTAATAGTTGGAGAAGGTAATGATCTGAGATGTGTTGTCCCAACAGTCAAATTTAGAGGTCGCAATGTAATGGTTTTGGGGCTGCATGTCGTCTTCAGGTCCAGGATTGTTGTTCACTTGTGAGGGCAGAATGAATTAGAACAATTACACCAACATGTTAGACCAGATGGTGTAATCTTCCAACAAGCCAATGCTCCATGCCACACATCTAGAGTCTCAAAGGGTGGGTTTGAAAAGAAAGGAGTGATGTTGATAGAATGGCCCCCTCAATCTCCAGAACTCAACTCCATTGAACATTATTGGTCCCACTTGGGCACAAATGTGAGGGTGCACATTTGTTCCTCAAAAGGTTACTTTACACCCCAAATTCATGAAGAGTGGCAAAAGATTGAGGCAACCACCTATGCCAACTTAGTCTCAAAAAGTATGCAAAAACGCATAAAGGCGGTTATAAAAGCAAAAGGAGGCCACATCAAATACTATGAAATAGTATGAAATAAATGAGTTTCAATCATATTCTTAATTTTTTCATACCTGCCCCATAATTTTGGCCAAGGCTGTGTATATATATATATATATATATATATATATATATATATATATATATATATATATATATATACAGGGTGTCCACAAAGTCTGGGTACATAGGAATTTAATATTTTATTTATTTATGTTATTTTTCCTCCCCAGATCGAATGATGGCTCTGTCTAAAGAAGAAAAAATCGAGTTGGTACTCTTAAGTGGACGAGAAGGATGGTCTTATCGCAAAATCGCCGATGAATTTAACCTTCGACACCCTGATCGGCAACCTATTTATTTTACTGCCGTCGGGAAATTGGTCCCGAAGTTTAAAGAAACAGGCAGTGTCTTGGACAAACCCCGTTCCGGGCGACCAAAGACTTCAGATGAAACGAAAGAGGTTGTCATGGCCAAGATTGCTGCTAGCCCAAAGAAATCACTTCGTCGGACATCCATGGAGTTGGGTGTTCCAAGGTCAACTATCCACAAAATCCTGGTAGAGCAGAAGTTCCATCCGTACAAATTACAGATATTGCATCACTTAAATGAAGACGACCCCGATAGACGAATGCAGATGTGCGAATGGTTTTCAGATAAATTGGATGAAAATATCAATTTTACTAAAGACCTTTTGTTGTTCAGTGATGAAGCTTTGTTTTATGTTAATGGTGAAGTCAACAGACAGAATCTTCGATACTGGTCTCAAGACAATCCACATTGGATGGATCCATCCAAACAGCAAGGCTGCCAAAAAGGTGATGGTGTGGTGTGGTTTGTTTGGAAGCTCATGTGCTAGGACCCTTCTTCTTTGATGAACATGTAACCGGTGAGACATATCTGAACATGTTTCGAAACAAATTAATGCCTCAAATTGAGCGCCTAGGCGAGGGACTTCAGGACTGGTTTCAGCAGGATGGAGCCCCTGCCCATTTTGCTACAAATGTTAGAGATTGGCTGAATGGCACTTTTCCTCACTGGATTGGAAGAAGAGGTCATGTGGAGTGGTCCCCTCGTTCACCAGACATTTCTCCCCTTGATTTCTTTTTCTGGGGTATGTTAAAAGAGAAAGTTTACTCAATGAAGATTGCAAATCTAAACCACTTGAGAGAACGCATTATCAGTCAGTGTGCTGAAATCGACGGCAATGTACACCTATCCAATCGAGTTCACCAGAATTTAGCAAGGCGCATCGAATTATGCATTGCAAATAATGGAAATCATATTGAAAATATAATTTCTTAACATTATAATTAAATAGAATTGTTTTGTTCTAAAGGTATGTATTTATCCCGTATGTACCCAGACTTTGTGGACACCCTGTATATATATATATATATATATATATATATATATATATATATATATATATATATATATATATATATATATATATAAAGGTGTTTACCATATTACCATATATGCCGATTTGATCGGGACAGTCCCGGCATCCCAGCCAGCTTATAATTTTGTCCCGGAAAATATTAACTTTATAAATATAAACTTAGAAAGTTATACTTAAACTAACTATACTAATTTAATTTTTAATACTTCCAGAAGAGGAATATAGAGTTTAAGCTTTTAAAATTCATACCACCATATATTTTGTTCGAGAATTAACAAGTTAAATGCCGTAGGACAACTCTGATTTGTCAATGCAGGCGTCGGAGATTATTGTAGCGTAACCTAGTATAAAAATGAGGAAGGTTTGGCAGTCACATACGGTAAATTAATCAGTGTTTGCCTTTGGAAAATATATATATATATATATATATATATATATATATATATATATATATATATATATATATATATATATATATATATATATATATATATATATATATATATATATATATATTGGTGGTAGCAAAGTAAAAAGCCTAAGCGAAAGTGCAAATTTACTGATGACATTCAGAAAAAATATCCACTTCTAAAACGAGTTTCTGACGATGATAAAGTTGTTTACAGTGTTCGACTGAATTTTCAGTTTCTTATGGCGGTCGTTCAGACATTAAATATAATGAAAAATTTGCAAAACACAAGGCTAGTTTGTCATCATTTGGTACTTCTTCTACAATTAAATATATATATTTTTTTAAATTGTTGATCCGCTTGAAAAAGAACTGTTAATAGTTGCCAAAGAGGCAACCTTTGCTTTTCATACCGCTGATCATGATTTAAGTTTCCAAACGGCTGATTGTTCATCTAAACCAGGGTTCGCCAAACTTTTTTCATAGTGGGCCAGATAACTGAGAGAATGACGAGTGCGGGCTGCATGGCCATTTTGTTTAATGCAATATAGTGAATACACAAAAAATAAAGACAACCAACATATTTTTTTACCACTACCAAAAAGACAACAAACATACGAGTATTTATTTACCAAGAAGTTATCAAAGTGAGATTTGCGAAACTGGCGTTTAGCTTTTAAGATATCATCAATATTTTCTTTGTAATTGCTGCATCCAATCAAGAGAATTGCTTTCAAATGTTCATTTGTGGCCCAGTGCAGCGGCGGGCTGGATGAACTGTCCTCGCGGGACGGATCTGGCCCGCAGGCCGTAGTTGGGAGACCCCTGATCTAAACAAATCCTTAAGCTCTTTGAACCAAAATTTAGTCTTGCTAGAATTAAGACTGAAGCTGTCATTTTTAATGTAATTACAACAATTGCTATTCAGAAACATGTAGATTTGAATGTCAAATTTTGTAACCATAACAATTGATGCTTCTAATAGAAAGGGATATTAAAATAATTGTTTTCGTTGTCCGCTATTTTGTGCCAGAGGAAGGTGTTGAAGTTAAACTGTTAGACTTTCAATCGGTTCCTGGCGAAACATCTAGAATATTGATACACTATTTGTTGTCAGTTATTAAAGAGCATAAGTTATCCAAAGAATTGTTGGATTTTGTGGTGATAACTCTAATACAAATTTTGTTCAAATCTGTTATTCTTTTATGGGGGTTGGAAAGTGAAATGCCTCAAAACATAGTCTTTTTCGCTTCGGTCGAAATCAGAGTAATCCTCGATTTTGCCGCAAAAACAGATTTGAACAAAGCACAAAACATAGATGGAGAAAAAATAGCCTGAGCTAACATAACATAACTTTCAATTTGCAAATTACCATTTTATGAAACTATACAAACCTTTTGTAACCTACCTGACAATGGGGGTGCCCCCCACACCCCACCACATTTTTTTTAATCAACTCGTAATATAAGTAGCTCGAAAGCACCCAAAAGCACGATTTTGCCGCATTTTATCTTACGACCACAAAAAATTGAAGAGCAGATTAGGGTAAATAACCTTAAATGTGTTTGCAAATTGAGAGTAAAGCCGCAAAAGCCGGGGGCGTTTTTTATTACCCACTTCTTTTTATGTGCAGTGAAAACGGCGATCTACATACAGTGCGTCCAACACTAGTGAAAGAGTTTCAAATCACACCGTGTTCCCCCCCAAATTTCCAATCCACCACAAGTCATAACCAAAAGCTGTCCAATCTCAACAAAAAGCAAATAGGGAAAATAGATGACGAGCAAGCTCGGTCGAAATTATATAAGTAATGGGACGTCACTGTACCATTTTTGGCAAAAATACTTCTCCACTGTGACGTCATCACACTTAAGCAAGAGAAAATATATTGAAATTCAAACTGTTATTATTGATGGATTCGCAAAATTGTGCTTGACACAATAGGAGTGATTAAATTTGTTTTTAAGAGGTTACGGTTTTCTAAGAATCAATCCTCACCCACCTCCCCTCCATCCACAATATTTGACGATGACTGTGGGGAAATGTATTTGTGGTTTATTCATTGACAGCAAAATCTGTATAATAAAACAATCTGGTCTATGGAGAAAAACAAAACAAGTGTCTGTGACATTCCTGCAGATTTAAAAGGATTGAAAACAAATTTGGAAGAAAAACGAGATAATAAAATTCTAAACTCCAAAAAACAACAACAAAAAATGTTCATGACACTTGAGGAGAATGGAAATGCCAATACTGATACAGACGTGCAAGAATTTACAATTTTTTACGATCACTGCCTTGCTTTGGAAGAAAAGCTTTGGCGGAGTTGAATCCTTTGTTAGGATAAATAGTACAGGTATTGTTTGGCCTGAAAGTGAAACATCTGTTGGTATAATTAATGAAATAATCGAAAATAATGTAATAAATTTAGACGACCTATTTGATGAAGTAGTGGTTGCCAAGGCATTTTGGTCTTCAAAGTGTGAATTTTGGAAAACTGTAAACTTCACTCGCGAGAAAAAATGAGTTCAAATGTTTAATCATTTGAAGGACCAGCGTATTTATTTTCTATCCAACTTCAGCCGTATTGTGGAGTACATTTATTTCTCCCAGCTACATCGACTCCAGTTGGGAAAGCATTTTATAATATGTGGTGGCAGGAAAGAGGCCGGATGGTTGAATCAACTGTAAAGGCTCTACTCTGTTGCAAACTATATATTGGACTGACTTGAAGTGAATTTTTTGAAAAAATAACAAACATGCTGACAAAGATTTACGGCAGCAAGAAATACGAGTGCTTTCAAAAACATGACTAACATTTCTTTTACAGTAAGTTTAACATATTTTGTTTTTGTTAATATCTATCGATATTGTATCAGTAATAGTATTTATCGTAAAAGAGATTCTAAAACTGTGAAATTTAAATCCCACATTCACGAAAAAGACTTAAATTTGAATACGGTCGAGTTATGGTGGAAGGCATGTTTTTACGCTTAAGATTGCAGGGGTTCCCAAACTTATTTTGCTTGTGGACCCCCGGAGAGCTATCTTATCATCTGTAGATCTCATATATGCGTATGTAAGTTTTCGAAATAAGATATTTGTTCGTAGGTTAGTAAAAACTAACAATGAAACAATTTCGTTACATTCCTAACCTAAATTCCAAATACAAATCTTGAAAATTTCAATAAATACAGGTACCTCTCCTACAAATATGTAAACAAATCTCCTAAGTAAACAAAATATTTTTGGAAAAAACTTCCAATTTCGATATAGCATAAAAAATGGCACTGTACAAATTTTTAATCATTAGAATTATATATTTATTCAAACTCTTACAAGTTATAGGATTTCAATGAGAAACTAATGAGATGAATTGTTAAAACACTGATATCATTAAATAACATACGAGACCAGGCACAAGGAATAACATTAGAAACTAATGAGATCCTTGTGCCTGATATTTTGATTCTAGTGTTTGAATATCTGGTTGCAATTTTGATAAAGCTAGACGAAGATCCCCTCTTTCCACAATGTTAAGTCGATTGCGATTTTTTGTTAATAAATGACTTACACGACTAAAGGCAAATTCGACGAGATAAGTTGAGGGGAAAGCAATGAGGGACATTTTAGCTTTCTCCCAAAGTAGCGGATATTTACAGGCAAATTCACTACTCTTTCATACATCATGTCTAGCATTTTTTAATAAACTTTGGGCTCGCCCATCACACTGCAAATCAATAAGTTCCTCTTATAAATCAATGTCAACATCAGCAGCATTTACCTCAAATGGAATCTGCATCCAGACTTGGATGTTCAGTTCTAGTAAGTCTTTGAAACGAACTTGCATGTCCTCATGATTTTTTTTAAATGATCAACATACACGATAGAATCATCATCTTTTAAATCACTGCTAACTGAAGCAAGGGCTGGAAACTGTCCAAACTCACGGCGTGAGATGTTAGTACTGTACAATTTGAGTTTCCCCAGGAGGGCATCAATAGCTTTCGTGCTATTTATTAAATTACAATTATATCATTGCAACAGTTTATTAAGAAAATTAAAATTTTCGAACATCTGAAAGGTAAAATAAGTCTGTTTTCATTGCAACCAACTGTTTCTGTAAAAAATGACTGGATTTCTTTAAATATCGTTTCACCCTTGGTATCTGTTACAAGGGTTCTTGCAAAAAGCAGTTCCTCGCTGAGTTGATTATCATCTATAAATCTTTGACATATGCCAATAAAAGTGCTTCATTTCCCATCAAAGCTCATTCATCGAGTTGCATTGCAAACTGTTTCACGCGTAATTAAAGAAGGAGTTGGTGTTCTATAACTTCACGTGCATTTTTGTTTAACATTGTTGCAATCAAAACTGATATCGAAGGCAATATGACATATACACCAATGTTATGTGGTTTTCCAGCTTTTGCAATTATTTTGCTAATTTCATATGATGCTAATAGACCGTTATCTTTATTGCTTGCTTGTTTACTAAAAATATTATTCAACTTGTTTCTTCCTTGAAAATTGTCTCGTAGTTTTTGAAAGTGCTCAAACGATTTATTTTTCTCTACATAATGTTTTGTCTCCAAATGGTTATGAAGCTTAGATTAGATGGCTTCATGTTATCATTGGATAACACAGTCAAACATATGGTATTTTGTGGCGATTCAATAAAACCATATGACAAATATTGTGAAGAAAATAATAATATTATTAATCCCAAATATTTATTGTAAGAAATTTTTGTAGGCATTACTGGACGAAAAAAATAAGAGTAATGAGAAATAATAAATATAATTTCTAACTTTAATTATGCCTAACATGTATTCACATGTTAGGCCTAATTTTCTTTCGTTTCCACATTGTTGAAAAAATATTACTAATAAATGCTTATCATCATTATCATTAACTCTATAATTTAAGAAGGGGATTTTTTTTTAGTATTTGAATAATAATTTCATCTTAGTTTGGTTATGACTTATGTTTTTTTATCAAAGTTATTTCTAATAATTCTTTTATAATATCAAAAAACAAAATAGTGAAGTTCAGAAATATATATAAAGGCCGTATTCTAAGTAAAATGTGAAATGCACTTTTATCAGATTTAGTGTAGCTTCACAATTATTTATAAATTTATTATATGCAAAAGGCTAAAATATAAAATAAATAAAAAAAAAGGTTTTTTGCTCAAATTTGCATTTCACATTTCTTTTAGCATATGGTCGTTACTAAGTATCGAAATTTTGTGAATTTTTTAAAATCCTAAGAATTTCAAATGGTGAAGTTCAGAAATTTATTTTTATATATCTTCTTCTATAACTATATTTTAGCAACGTGATATTTTGAAAGGGGCGGAAATGTAGTTTCGAGTTCCTTTTTAAAATTATTATAATTGGCGAAGTTCAGAAAATTTATAAAAATTTAACCATGGCTGCTTTTTTTAGATTTTAAATTTTAATCTTAGTAGCGAAGCCATTGCCTAGTTAACATAAGAACAATGTGTTCATGAACAAGAAAATAGGTTATAAATGACTAACGAAAGCATGAAAACCGATTAGAAATACTCACTTACATGAGCTCAGAAATGACAAGAATTGAATGCCACATATGTATGTCTCTAGAGCTGACATACGCTTGCATCGTACGTCTGGCTCTAGAATACATACTGACCAAGGAAAGCGGTGCACGTTGCAACACTATATCACATAGGTTAGTAATTTAGTTCAATATCATAGCCTTTTTTTTAAGTATAACTTCAAACTGCACATTTGTAGATTTTTCTATGACGTTTATCTATATTACGTATTTTTTGTAGCGGCAACTCTACGTCTCACTATGTCGGTTGGTCGGTTCCGTTTTGCTTTTTTATGTGGGGGCGGAGGAGGGGGGGGGGGGGAAACATTGTAATTATTCAGCCGATTCTAATGAAATCTGAAACCCTTATGTTGTTTTACATTCTCTTTCGAATGATATATGGCAATAACAACATAATTATTTGGCCGATTCTAACTAAATTTGAAACCCTTCTGTTGTTTTACATTCTCTTTCAAATTATATATTTGACAAAATCCTTCCAAGGTTATCCGGAGAATTATTTGGCAATAACATCATAACTATTCGGCTCATTCTAATTTCTAACGAAATTTGAAACTCTTATGTTATTTTACATTCCCTTTTGAATGATATAATTGCAAAGATCTTCCCAAGGTTAGTCCGGGAATTATTGAAAGTTTTGAAGGTTGTAAGTTCATAAATCAGAATAAGCGCGAGCATGCGACTTTCGGTCAGCAGACCTTGTTTTATACTATTAATATATATATTTACTATATTATTATTTACATTCAACAAATTTTCCCATGGCCCCCTCAAATTACAGTTTTTTACTCATGAACCCCGTTAAAGCTTCTGTGGACCCCGGTTGGGAACCCTTGCGCTAGAGTCTGTCTACTCGTCCGTTTTCGCCTCATAGTAAACGCTGTGGTATACAGTAATCTATTTCAGTAGCTCGTGATGTCCTTTTTATGAACATCGAGAGTACGACGCTAGTCTGTTTTCATGCAAAGAAGGTAAAGCATTTCTTATTGCTGAAAATATCGATGTGATGAACCGGGCTACGCAGAATGCTGATTTCACCCCCGATAGAAAACCTATAGAAGATACTCGGTGAGCAGCTTATGGCGGAAACTGACGAGGGTGGTCTGAAAGTATTGTCACCCCCTGTAAATATCGCTTTATTTCAAATATTGTTTTAATTTTATATTTCAGATGGCTGACACGAGCTCCTACAGTTTGGAAGAGAGGCGTTAACATAACATAATTTCACGGATGACAAAAGCCACAAGGGCCTATCAAAGGTCATCCGCATATGTCACAAAAGTGAATACACTTAGACCAGTACATGTGTTTGATATTATTATATGTTTCCCTATTGTTCTTATTACTTTTCGGTAGGGAGTGACAAGATTCGGACTACCCTGTACAATATTGGAAATTATGATTGGAAATTGGCAAATGTAGTGCCAATTTTTAAAAAGGGAATTAAAGAGGACCCAAATAACTTTAGACCAGTAAGCTTAACTTCTATAGTCTGTAAAATTCTTGAGAAGATGGTTAAGAAGGGAATTTCTGATCATCTAGAGAGTAGCAGGTTAATTAATGATGCTCAGCATGGTTTTAGAAAAGGTAGATCGTGTTTAACTAATTTACTGGATTTTATGGATTATGTAACTAAAGAATTAGATAGGGGTGAGAAAGTTGATGTGATCTACTTAGATTTTAGCAAAGCTTTTGATAAGGTTCTACATAGAAGACTAGTTCATAAATTAAAGCTGCATGGGATATGTGGGAACGTTTTAAATTGGATAACTGAATGGCTGAAAGATAGGAAACAGAGAGTTGTACTGAATGGAGTGAGGTCAGAGTGGAGGAATGTTATTAGTGGCGTACTTCAGAGATCAGTTTTAGGCCCTTTATTATTTATAATCTATGTAAATGATCTTGGGCAAGGTGTGAATAGCAAATTGTCAATTTTTGCTGATGATACTAAATTGGCAGCTGTAGTCAAAGAGGTTGAGGGTAGCTTTAAAGTAGGGGTGACGTAAATAAGTTGTTAGCTTGGGCTCAGAAGTGGCAGATGACTTTTAACCTTAATAAATGCAAAGTTATTAACATGGGGAGAGATAATAGGGAATTTAGCTATGAGATGGATGGGTATTGGCTGCTTAATTCAGTTGAAGATGAGAAGGACTTAGGAGTAGTAGTAGATAGGTCACTGAAATTTTCAAAGCAGTGTATTGAGGCCAAAAATAGAGCAAATAGGGTGCTAGGTTACATTAAAAGAAATGTTAGCTACAAGAGTAAGGAGGTCATCCTTAAACTATACAACTCTTATGTCAGGCCACATTTAGAGTACTGTATACAAGCATGGTCACCACATTTTAGACATGATATAAACTTATTAGAGTAAGTACAAAGGAGGGTAACAAAAATAATACCATCCCTGAAGCACCTTGAATATGAAGATAGACTGAGGGTATTAAATATGTTTTCATTTGAAAGAAGGTGTGTGAGGGGAGATATGATTGAGCTTTTTAAAATCTTTTCTGGGATGGATAAATTTGATTTCAGCAAGTTATTTGAGTTAGAAGGTAGTAATAGAACTAGAGGCCACCACTTAAAGATTAAAAAACAGAGGTGCAGACTGGATGTTAGAAAATAATTTTTCACTAACCGAGTGGTGGATTATTGGAATAGTTTGCCACCTGAGACTGTAGACAGCCCAAACTTGAATGTTTTCAAGCGCAGATTGGATGATTATATGGGGATGGAGGGTTAATTTCTTACTTTTCGGTATGTGGATATGTTTCTTGACTCATTCCTGTGGATGCAGTTTCTTTTTATTGTATATTTTGGGGGACTTTGATTTTGTATTTGACAGACTCCTATGGAGGCTTTAAATTATATATTGTAGATGCATGGTTGGACATTCCTATGGATTTTTAAATTGTATATTGTAGATGCATGATCTGACAAAATCCTATGGATGCATTATGTGGGTGGGATTTGACGGATACGGATGACCTTTGATAGGCCCTTGTGGCTTTTGTCATCCGTGAAATTATGTTATGTTATGTTATATCCCTGGCAAAGATTGGAAGAATGGAATAAAATCACGCCTGAACAATGTGACAAGTTGATAAAATCTTGCGTCCGAATGCGTGCTCAAGTGATTCAGAACAAGGGTTTGAATACTTTTTATTAAGATCTTGTTCAATTGTCTATGAAATAATTCTTATTTGGGGGTTACCTATGCATTTGTAATTATCATTATCGAGTTTCGGACACAGAATTTCTTCAAATGCACATTATTTTCGACATAACCTTTTTAGCTGCTGTTCTATGAAGTGAAACAACCTATGAGAAGCAAATTTCAAAGAATATTCTCGAGTTTTCATAGAAAGTAAACTAATACTTTCAATGGAACGTAGATTTTGTTATCTTGTTTTTAAGGGCACATTGGGATTGGGAACATATTAGTACATACATGTCCAATGTAATCTTTTTCGACCAGGGATTGTGTTAGCCTTATCTGCACATGAAGGTTTCGGACTAGCATATTGGAATCACCACGTTAGGCATTGGGACTAAGTTAAGCCTCATCCGGTGTCGTTAGTCAGTGGATGGAATCTCGATAAGTGTGTGTGTGTGGTGTGTGGAAGGGGGGGGGGGGGGTTACTGCGGCTGCAATGTAGCTTACCCGTGGCTTGGACTACAGGTTAAACTGTAGGTGCCCACTAAGAAAGATTTAAAAAAGGGGGAACAAATACCTAAGCGGTAAAAAACCTCGCTTACCCTTATTTGATATTTGTCCTTAAAAGACAAACGAAATTCTATCTTTTCTTCATTCGTGAATAAAAATCATAAATTCATTTACTTCATTCGAGTGGGCTTCCCAGTTTAAAATCCTATCCTAAATTTCCGAGTGAATAAAACAAAAAATGGTATTCTACCTCTAGCGAAAAATCCGGGGCGTTTTTTTACCGATAGGCTTTGAAGCGACTTAAAATGAGCAGGTGACACACGAACGCACAAGCCTGAAACTGGAGAAATTCTAAAGCTTCGACCCCTTTCACTTTTCAGAATCTTGGGTATTTTAGTAGAGGAGTGAAAAATAAAGGCCACTTTCACATTTTAGAATTTATGGTATTTTAGGAAAGGGGTAAAATATACAAGACACTTTCACTTTAACTTTCGTTGTGTGTCAGGACACCCACGAGAACGAATCAAGATTACGAAAAGCCTTCTTAGATTTATTTATCTTCTCATATCCACTGCTCGGATGGTAGAGAGCCTACCTAAGCTAAGCTGGAGGTGGGGTGGGGGGGAAACCGCTGAATTAGGTCCTACATGAAAACTTAGATTTGAAGTTATCAATTAACACGATTTTTGACCCACAAGATTATGGTACGTTGTCATAGCTATTATTTAAGGTTGTAGGGTAACTATTGTAACTTTCCTGCCAACCTTGACCTCCTTTAATAACTATTTCACTTTCATTACCCATATATTCATTACTTCTTCTTTGTCTTTACTCAACTATTTCGGTACGATAACTAGTGTACATGATATAAAATAAAAGCAATAATAATCCCAATTCTTGAGTTATTCGTTCATTTACGCATCAAAATACCATAACTGGGTCGCGACTTTGCCGCCGGATCTGGTGCGACTGCGCCCCCCCCCCTCCTAGTGCGACTTGCGAATGTGACTTTTTTTCCCGTTGCGACTCGGCTAAATTACAAAGTAAACTTTAGCGAGATAACAGAAACATGTTTTTATAAGACAGAAAAACACATATGTATGTATATAAATCAACCGCGGCAATTTCTTTCAAAAAAGTCGTCTCTGTTCCTGTTCAAAGTCGCGGAAAATTGGCGGTGCGACTTTGCTTAATCCGATTTTTTCAAAACGTTTGCGACTTTCGACTTTGCGACTTCGAAATTCATAGTGCGGCAAAGTCGCAACCCGTTGCCGCAAGCCCAGCTTTGCAAAATATAATGGCTAAGAGATAAGCGACAAAAAAATCGCCCCTGTAGAAAGGAGACACCCACCTTCCCCCCCGAAGATAACAGACACATATTTTTCCCTCATGAAGATAAATAATCTTATGAAAGAGGTAAAATGATACAAAACAAAAGATAAGGTTAGGTTAGGTTAGGCTTCTGGGCATTTCGCCTAATAATAGGAGAAAGTGTAACACAACACGAGGCGTGATGGCGTCTTCCTCGTAAGGTTTTTATTGTACACAAAAATCTAACTTTATAAAAACCTCGAACTTGGGAACACTCTCTGGCCAAGTGGATGCGGCGTTGGATTTCTGACGTCGAGGTGGGGGTTTAATCACAGCGAACGCGGACACAAAACTTTCAGCGGCCTGATGAGCTAGCTGCCCATTGGGCTCATACTCTGATACTCAAACAGGGGTAAGTAGCTCCACACGCACCATCCTGCGCTCAGCCAATTGCAACACCGCTTTCACTTCCCTTCTCCCTTTGCATCGCAACATATCCCCTCGCTCCTCTCTTATCACGAGATCTACCATGGAAGCTCGAGTGTCCAATATGTGGGAAATCACAGTCAGATACTCCTCATGAGGAACAAGTGCCCACACATGGGGTCAAGAAATGTTCCAGCAACGATTGTTGGAATAAAAAAAAACAAAAAAAAGTGGTCTTGAAAACCGTACCTCCCACTAAACCTCCCAACAAAGACTGGCTGCTAGTTCATTCGCTCTCCCCATTCCCCTCAACCATTCTGCATATATATATATATATATATATATATATATATATATATATATATATATATATATATATATATATATATATATATATATATCAGTGGCGACTCCGACACTCGGGCTGTTCGGGTTTAGCCCGAGTATAAATTTAGTAAAGTGAACGTGTATTTGCAAGCTGATTTAATTTCTGTCAACACTGACTTCAAGTAAGTAATTGCCTGGTCGCCGTTCATATATTTTCGTTCAACGTCTGGCTGTCGTCTTAGAGGTGCCCTGTGTCAAAAAATATTCGTAGCAGACGCTCTCTCGACATCGTTCACACGCGCCTGAGTCGGGCTCAGAAGTTACAGCCCGAGTTGTTATCTATAATCTTAAAAATTAAAAGTAATTAAAATTCAATGTTTTCTTGAAACACTAGATTTCTATAGAGATTAGGATTTAAATTCCAATCTATGAAAGGTCTCCGTTCTACAATATTCTTAAAGGAACTAAAAATTATCTAGCAACTCGCGCTAATACGAACGAGCCTAGTAGGTGTAAAAGACTAACTGACATCTCTTGTCAAGAGTCCGGTATAGGCGACAGTCAGATCGGCCTCTGGCTAATGTTTGTTGTGCACGCCGCTGTCGTTATTTGATTGCTGTTATTCTATGTGTAAAGATCAGTTGTGTTTTGTAAAGTTGCTTTATTTTTACCTTTAAATTAGAAATGGAGAAAGACAGTGCTAGATATAAAAAATAAGTCATTTGGGGCTAGAAATATTGCGGAAATTCGAGCAGGCATACCGACTCCTTCATTCAAAACTAAAGTTGGAACTCGAACATTCCAGATAAGTAGCGTCACAGAGAAACTCTACCGCTGGCCATGTTTGTTGTTTCAACCAAAAGCTAATCAGTCGTTGACAGATGGAGGCTATAATAATTATAAAAACATTCTGAGTGACTGTAAGCATCAGAATAAATCAGTGAGTCATTTAATTAGTTATAAATGCTTGAAAACTTTCAGACTGTACGATATCGTGACGGCTATTAGTGAGGCTGCTAAAGTCTGCGGTGTGCATTACGCATCTTACCTTCTTTTATACATGTGGCTTATGCGAAATCTGGGATGAGCCCGAGTGACGCTGATGACCTGGAGTCGCCTCTGATATATATATATATATATATATATATATATATATATATATATATATATATATATATATATATATATATATATATATATATATATATATATATATATAGGGTGTTCCATTAAGACGGATCGAAGTTAGCAGTAAATAAATCAGTGTTATTGGTGAAAATTTATTGATTTCACTATTGGATCATGTTATTTGAGTCATGGCAATTATGTGTGAAAAATAATATCGCCTAAACGTCCACCAAGGCTTCAGCGGCACACGTCATCAAAACTTGATGACGTCTTTGCATAGTTGCTCCTCGATCTCACAAATATGCCTTATTATCTCATCCTTCAGCTGTTGAATTGTTGTTGGCTTGTTGGCATAGACCTTACTTTTGAGATGACCCCAAAGGAAGAAATCCTAAGGCGTCAAGTCACACGATCGTGGTGGCCAATTGACCTCGCTGTTTCGAGAGATGATGCGACTTGGGAACTTCTCATTCAATAAAACCATTGTTGGATTGGCTGTGTGGCATGTGTCGCCGTTCTGTTGAAACCACAAATCTTCGACATCCATAGAATTCAATTTAGGCCATAAAAAGTTGGTTATCACAGCACGGTATCGCTCGCCTGTCATCGTACCAAAATTACCGGCATCATTTTCGAAGAGATACGCCCCAATGATTCCGCTAGCAAAAAAATGCACACCAAACAGTGACCTTTTGTGGATGCAGTGGCTTTTCAACAATCTTCCCGGGATTTTCATCAGCCCAAATGCGACAATTCTGCTTATTAACGAATCCACCGAGATGAAAATGGGCTTCATCACTAAAGATGATTTTTTGCGAAAAATCATCATCGGCTTGTCTTTGCTCGTGCACAAAATTGACGAATGTACGGCGCTTCAAATGGTCAGCAGTCTTCAGTTCTTGTGTCAATTGAATTTTATAAGCGTGTAAAGACAAATCTTTTGTCAAAATTCGATGTAACGTTGTTGTGGAATGGTTCAATTCCTGCGCGCGATGACAAATAGAGGTGTCTGGATATCCGGCCACATTCTCGCGCACTGCAGCAATGTTTTCAGCTGAACAGCGTAACGAGCACGCAATGGCGTTTTCATATCTGCCACCGACCCCGTTTGTTTAAATTTACGAACAATTTTCCCAATTGCACTCTCGGTTGGTCGATTATGTTCACCCCCAAAATCACGAAGTGCCCGAAATGTGTTTCTGTTTGAACGTCCATTTTCGTAATAGGCTTTGATAACTTTAACACGTTGTTCGATTGTTAATCTTTCCATGGTTGAAATTGCCAAATAATGAAGTTGTTAAATCTGAAAGAAAAAGAAAAAAAAATCATTAGACGCTTAAACTTAACTCACATTTAAAATCGGTCCAAGTTATTGGACCACCCGTTATATATATATATATATATATATATATATATATATATATATATATATATATATATATATATATATATATATATATCCTCGGTTGGGTTGTCCAAAAAGTCCGTTAGTCTTTTTAGCGTCAAATGAAACACAGTAGAAACTCAAAGCAATGATTTAATCAGTATCATATTAGCCATTTTAATTAGTTACCATTTATCATTTACTAGTTAAATCGAATATTCCTTGTTCAAAGCATTTGCCATCTTTCGTGGCGAAATATCTATCCAGGCGATTTTCATATTTTCTTGAGAATTGAATGTCAGTTAGCTACAACATTGATTTTTTAACCGCATAATTATAATTGCGCCATTAAAAATAATGCTTAATTTATAAGGCCAAGCTAAAATGGATAAAGTGAATTTGTCATTCCCTTCGAAAGCAGAGATAACAATTAAAAAAGCTAATTGATAGGCAAGCTTTTGTTTGCGTTAGAAAGGTTGGCTTATGCGCTATCCTCTCGTGACTGTGAAAAGACTCCTTCCGAGGGCATTGGAAACATATGACATAATAGGCATTAAAAAGACGGATCCATTGGTACTCAAGAAACTTTACTAGTGAATTTCAATGGCAAGGGTATAAAATGTTTCATAAAGATCAGGGTGTAAAATTGTAAAAAAGGGTGGAGGAGTGGTTTTATATGTACAAGAGACTCTTCATCCTAGAGAATATAACACACAGAGTGCGTCAGTATTTTGAATTCATTTGTAGGAATGTAGAAAAAGATGCATATCACATCAGAGAAAAGCTATATTAAATGAAAATTGGTACAAATAATCTTGATAATCCTTATAACACGCCTATTTAATAAATCTATTATTAGTCTCAATGACTGCTTCAAATCGGAGTCAGAAGTGTTTAGATGCCTGACTCAGATGAACTTTATCAATTTCGGACATAGTGTTTGTTATAGCGGATTTTAGAGATTGAATGGAGTTATGGATGTGTTGAATGACCTCTCTCTCTCTCTCTCTCTCTCTCTCTCTCTCTCTCTCTCTCTCTCTCGACGATGCCTCATTCGTACTAGTTCATTGGATTGAGGTCAGTTGAGATATGAGGACTTGTCTCTGAAAAAATATTGTCGTGGAAATTGGCACACATGCAAACTTGGGTTGTTCTACCCTTGTGAGATAGTGCAGAGGGTTGATGTAAGATGTAAGGTCTTCCGTTACATAATTTGTCTTTTCAGAACCTAGCAACCTTCTCCAAAACATCTGGGTATACAGCAGCATTGACTCTTAAGCCCTGTGAAAAAAGTGAGGAGCATGACATCTGCATCAGTGCTAACGACTCCCATAACCATTCCAGTTGCTGGAAACCTGGTATGTATTACAGTTAAAACCTTGCTTGGTATCCACTAAAAACATCTGTCATTCATTGGGTTTACCTTTTCGTCCTGGTCGAAGTTTTTCTCACCAGAGAAAACCTAGAGCATTTCAGCTTCTTGATGTTTCACCATGGAGAGCAAGCGCTTTGCATGGTTCAAACGATTCACTTTCGTCTTACCTAATATGGACTGACCTCTCCGCATCACATACGACTTTTAACAGATATCACCATGCAAAACTTTTCTCGCGGTGCATCTGAAACCTTAAAGTCCTTTACAAAGGCTTCGATCGACTTTCCGGGGTTTTCTTGAATTTTGTCCTGTACATTCTGCACAAAACCTTGCGTTCTGTTAGTATTAGAACCCTTTGCATGCATGTGTTAGATTCATATACACAATTCTCAAGTCTTTTCTAATTTTGTCAACGAAAGATTGGGTAATTTTAAGAAAGCGAACAATCTTTGTATCATTATGTTGAGCTTTTATGGTAACGATTACAGAGTGCCTTTTCATTTGCTTAGTCACTTTAATGTCATTCATTATCAATTTGAAAAGTAAAATAAAAAAATTAGTTTAAGGAAAGTTATAACTATTCAAAGTGATACCCCCCAAATACTGACGCACCTTGTATGTTGGTAATTTGAATTAATTAGAGTTAAGCTACATCTTGAGACAAACGTGTGTATATTCAGCTTACAGAAAGCCTCGGCAAACCTTAGATATAGATCAACGATTCTATGATTATATATCAGATACGATTAATGACCATAGGTCGGCGCAATAACGAAAAAATGTATCACGATAACCGATAAATCGATAACGATAACTTTATCGGCGATAACCGATAATCGATAACTGACAATAAATTTATCGCCCGATAAGGTGATAACCGATAAGGTGATAACCAATAAATCCAAAATTATAATACAATATTTATTATTGACTATATATAGCGTTATTTTATAATACAATAGTAGGAATATTTGAATTTTGTTTCTTAGTTTCTTACCTGGTAAGCTCTCCTACATCTCCTCATAGGTTTTGAGGATCCTCCTTCCACTCGGACCTACCTATTTCTGCCTCCAAGGCGCGCGCGGTTCGCCCCTGTACTAAACTGGAACCCCCAAACTGAAATTATCGATTATCGCTAGTTTGGAGCCAAAAGTATCGTTCGATCCCCGATGAATCGATAACACGGAAAAAAATCGGATAACCGATAACCCGATATCATTATCGCGATAACGCCCACCTATGTTAATGACAAACTATCTCTAATTATTGGTGCTTTTAATTGAAGACGAATAAAATGGTCTACAAAAGCCGCTCAGTCTGAAGGGCTCAGACGACTCAAATTTCTAGATGATAACCCTTTAACCCAATGGGTAAGAGAAACTACAAGAGGAAAAAATATCATGGCTATAGTTTTAATCACATACCAATATTTGATTTCAAATCTGAATGCAGGAGATAAATTAAGCAATAGTGACCATAATGTGATTCAATTTAATGTTAAAATGCCATACGACAAACTTAAAGTAAACTTTCCTAAACTGGATTTTTAAAAAAAGCTAACCAAGAAGGGTTAAAAGAAGGCTTGTGTAGGTATAAAATAAATGGCTGTTGCCCAAATGAAACTTAAATTAATTTTCTTAAAGAACATTTTTTTTTTACTACAGTCTCAATTCATTCCTTCAAAGTCATGTAAAATTAGTATTATTAAACGCCCTAAATTATTAAAAGAAATTAGGAAAAACATTAAAAGCTTACAAAGTATCCAAATATAACAAGTGTGAAAGTAATGAAGAAAAATATCTTCGGCTAATGAGAAGAGTTAAATAGTAAATTAAAAGAGCCATGCCCAATGACGAAATTTGACTGGCCTTCAATCTCAAAGAATTTTTTACATTAGCAGAGAGTAGAAAACCAATCTAAGGTAGTAGTGGACCAATTAAAGCCAAGATAATTGTTTTAGAATTCAAATATAGAAGGATAGGCTATACATTAAATGAGAATTTTTCATTAGTCTTCACTAAGGAAAAGGGGAATGTTACCCATGCACCCAATATCAGATACTCGGGTAAAAATCCTTTGGAATCAATAGAATACTTAAATACGGATGTTAAGAGGCTTATCAATAAAGTGAACAAATATAAAACACTTGGCCCCGTCACAATCACCCCAAGAGTTCTAAAAGTAGTTAAAGATACAATAGTCAAACAACTAACAAAAATCTTCAATTATTCTCTCGAAAATGGAATTGTCCATCAAGATTGGAAGTTAGCTAATGCAACGCCAATATATAAAAAGATTGCAAAGAGATAACTAGCAATAAACGGCCCATAATCTTGAGGCCTGTTGTAGGAAAAATGCTCGTTGCAGAGGAAATAATTGAACATGTAGAAGTGAACGGATTATTGCGACTCGCAACATGGCTTCAGGAAACATAGATCGTGTCTTCTAATCTCTTAGTATTTTTCCATTATATAAATTCAATTTACGATAACACAAGGTCAGTTGATGTTTTGTATTTAGAATTTCAATTTTTTTTCGATAAGATGCTACACAAGAAATTAATGTCTAAAATTAGAGCATTAGGAATTGTCGGAAAAATCGGAAGTTGGGGCTAAACTGGATGGCTAGCCGCAGACAGAAAGCAGTAATGAATGGAATAGCTTCCGAATGGAGATCTGTTGCTAGCGGAGTTCCACAAGGTTCGGTAATGGGCCCCCTTGCCTATTTATCATTTACGTAAACGATTTAGACATTGGTTTGTTATCCAAAATTTGCTGATGACTGTAAGTTAGGTAAGGGTATAATTACTGACGAGGATATCAGAAATAATATTGATCAGGTGGCCAGTTAGTCCTTGCGATGGGATTTTTATTAGATCTAGAAAATGCTAAATAGTATACATTGGCAATAATAATCCCAGAAACGAATACAAGTTATTTGACAGAACAATGACAGTCACAGAAAAGAAAAAGGACGACATTTATCTGTCAAGCGATCTTAAATCATCGTAGCATTCCATAGAGGCGGGAAAAGAAGGTTTTAAAATACTGGGTGATATTAAAAGGCAATTCAGTTTTAAAAAAAGAGAATAATTTTAAACACGTATAACGTATTGATAAGACCCAAGCTAGAGTACCGTGTACAACTTTGGTCACCATATCTGAGAAAAGATATTGGAAGATTTGAAAAAGTTCAAGACAGGGATAAAAAATAACCACATCTCTAAGGAACTACAATTATAAAATGCAAGTAGGAAATTTAAATCTATTTAGCTAATAAATTAGACGTACGAGAGGCCAATTAATTGAAGTTTGTAAAAATTTGAGAAGAATAGATAATGTGGACCATTCAATCTGGCCTTAAATTAATACAAATTCTACACGTAACACTGGAGTGAAACTTGTCCCTAAGCCATTTAGAACAAGTTTATGTGGATTTTTCTTCTTCAAAAACAATAGTTACTGTCTGCAAGAATTTGTTAGAGCAAATTGTAATAGACACTACCATATTCTTCCTCTACTATCAAAATTCCTAGTTATAGTATAGCGAACGAGAAGTGCAGGCGAGCGGCTTAAAATCTTCGTTTGAATGGGGTCTTTTTGGGACTCAGGATGGCCGAGTGGATTCGCCGCTGGCTAACAGTGGTCCAGCAACTCGCCTACGCTATTATTTTTTATTTGCTCCCTTTCCTATTCTCCTCTATCTACAATAGTCTTTATTTCAACTCGAAAAGGTATCTTTTCACTATTATTACTAATACGCTTATTAATTCACCTAAATAATGAAAAACAAAGAGAGAGAAGAGATATAAAGTTCTAAAAATCCCCTCTCCCACCGCAAGGTCAGAATCACTGTGGTTAATACAAAAACCAAGAAATTAAAATTCAGATATATATATATATATATATATATATATATATATCATCACTAAGAAAGGGATTTTTTGAGTATTTAAATAATAATTTCACCTTAGTTTGGTTATGACTTATTTTTTAATAATTCTTTTATAATATCACCCAGGCAATGGCTTCGCACCCCCCTCCGTGCGCTTCGCTACTAAGATTAAAATTTAAAATCTAAAAAAAAGCAGCCATGGTTAAATTTTTCTAAATTTTCTGAACTTCGCCAATTATAATAATCATTATCACTAACTTTATAATTTAAGAAGGGGAATTTTTTGAGTATTTGAATAATAATTTCATCTTAGTTTGGTAATGAATAATGTTTTTTTTATCAAAGTTATTTCTAATAATTCTTTTATAATATCAAAAAACAAAATGGTGAAGTTCAGAAATTTTGTGAATTTTTTAAAACCCAAAGAATTACAAATGGTGAAGTTCCGAAAATTTATTTTTATATACATTCTTCTTCTATAACTCTATATCTTAGCAACGTGATATTTTGAAAGGGGGAAAATTTAGTTTAGAGTTCCTTTTAAAATTATTATAATTGGAGAAGTTCAGAAAATTTATACAAATTTAACCATGGCTGCTTTTTTTTAGATTATTAATTTTAATCTTAGTAGTGAAGCGCACGGAGAGGAGTAGGGGGCGAAGCCATTTCCTGGTATATATATATATATATATATATATATATATATATATATATATATATATATATATATATATATATATATATATATATATATATATATATATATATATATATATATATATTACATTCACTCGTTCGCTGTCTTCCTCTGCCACCTTCTCTCTTTCACATAATATACACTGTCGTGGTATAGGAAAGACCGAGTGATGGCTGGAGTTCGTACGTATGGGTTGGTTTCGTACTTCACCAACCTCCGTTATTACGTTTTATCTCTAAAGTGCTATATATGTTTGATTATTATTATCTTGATTATTACTTATTTAACTTTGAGGATTCCTAGTGCCTTGCTTAGCGTTTCGAGGATTGAATAAAAATTTATTAAAAAAAATTAAAACTTTAATTAAAACCCCCCCAAAAAACAAAACATGAACTAACGAAATTTGACACCTTAAATGCACAGAAATAACTTCATTAAATTTAAGTGAGGATTTCTAACATGACATACTTGAAATGATAGTGATGGTTGACCCACAGCTCACTTTAATATAAAAAAATGCAAACGGACTTTACAGAAACGGATATCAGGGTTTAAATACCTTTATACTTCCGACTAGACTCGGGTTTGATTCGGACCTTGAACTCAATGGTTACGTCACCTCGAGAATGTTGTTGCTTCAATGACGCGTGCTGCTTGTCCAGATGTTTCGTCCTGGCGAAATAGCTTTAAAGCCACGGAGGACTTTGGCGCGTGTGGCAGATGGGGGAGCCACACGCCTTCGGCAGGAAATGATATCACCACGGGACAATGAAATAATGTTTTTTTCTTCTCTTCGGATTACTCTGGGGAATAATTCGCACTGGCTAGTGATGAGCCAATGCAGGAATCCTTTGATTCAGGGAGGTGCTGGAGGGAGTTCACTCGGGGTCTTCCTCAAGGGCGAGGACTATCTTGGTGCCTTGGGATACAACAGGATAGGGAGGTTTCTCTGACGAGAGTAAGTTGAACTTGAAGTTTAAATCAAGTTATCTTAAAGTTCGGTGTGACCACCAGGAACTGGCTCGAGGATGAGCTTCTTCTTAGTCTCTTTTGTTGGTAGCCCGGGCCTCTTGCCGGGAACTTCGTCGCCTTGATGACTAACATAATCTACCTCATTTTTCCAAAGATATTTGTTTTTATACCTCGCTACCCCCACTGGGGTAGGGGTAGGAGGGGAAGGGGATTTGTGGACAGGCCGCATGAAGGTTCCTTCTCCAACGGTTTTTCCTCAGAGCGTCGTACCTCAGGTCCTGAGGGACCTTCTGGCTTGAGGGAGACGCTCCTCCAATTTCGCAGCTAAGGTGAAATTGAATACCCGCTCTTAGGGGAAGTCTTGCTGTTCTTAACCGATGTTCGGGTCTCGGAACTGACCTGAGCTGATTAGCGCATTCCGTGGTCTCAGCCGGCCGTTCAGCTTTTTTCATCGGGACGAGGGTCGAGAAGGAAGGTGGTTAAGAGGGCGAGCTACGGCGTCTCCACCGCCCGGATGTGGTGGTTAACGACCAGAGGCTCGCTTGTGAGGGGGGAGGGGCATCTATTCCTTCACATACACACACACTCTCAAAATCGGCCCCATCTTTTAACTCCTGGATATAAGTCACACTCCTAAAGATTTGTGGTCGCTATATCTTCACCAGATTTCCAAGTCTTTTACTCTATTATATAAAAAATGTAATTGGTTAAATTTTATAGATTTTATTCGCGCTCACACAGAGGCTCAAACCCCACAGTGAAGACCACACTCCCTAACTGGTTGTTGCCCTCCATGAACTACTGTTCTGCTCTGCAAGGAAAAACTGACATTAATAATGATTAGTGTCATTTCTTCATTATTATTATGATGATGATGATTAATATTATTACTATTATTATTATTATCATTATAATTATCATCAGCATCAGCATCATCATTATCATATCATTAGCATTATTATTATTTATTATCATTATCAGTGTTATTATTATTATTGTTATTATTATTATTATTATTATTATTATTAGTAGTAGTAGTAGTAGTAGTAGTAGTAGTAGTGCCCTTTAATTCATGAAATCTAAGCTTTAGTCAGATTATTATACACGAGTTAGAGAGTCTAAGCCCTAAGCCAACGTCTCCACCGAGCTCAAGTAAGGCTACTCGCCTTTTACGACGCGCAACTTACACCACATTTCCTTCCCCATCACAGGGAGGGGGAAAGGAAACACCCCCTTCATTGCTCAACTCTCTTCGGCATCTGTCCCATCTCCTAACTTCACTATTTTAGCAAACTCTCCCCACATAATGCGTTCGTTAATTTTGGCTGTATTGGTCTTCACGACTTCAGCAACGTAGGGTTGGTGCGCCTCAATGCCCTTGAGAACAACCCGCCCTCTTCCTCCCTTTTATGACCTATTGAGCGCAACCCATAATTTCTTTCCCACATCAAACCAACACTTCATGACAATGGGGCCCTATATGCTGTAGCATGTGGCCCAGTCACGGCCCACCTTGGCCCCTAGCTCGCCCCTTCATGCACATCTACCACACAAAAGACCACCCAACTTCCTCCTCCGCCAGTCCTTTATCTCTCAAACTCTCATTTATGTAATCAACCTACCTTTACGCGCTCTTCCACCCCTTCTCACACTCTCAATATTCACTTCACAAGTGTATTTACATACAACCCCTTTTTCTTAGATGGTCACACTCTTCCTTACATCCTTCCTCACACCATCTATTAGGAAGTTCCTGTCTCTCTATTTTGCACACCGAACATCACTCTCAATCTCTTTATGCTTTTCAATAAATAATTTTTGCTTGAGTAGTACGTGGTAGCTCAATACCACAAGGAGGACAAGTTCGTACTCGTGAATATGCATGCTCCTTGTACGAACTTCTTCCTCCGAGGTTTCCTATATATTCTCGTCGAACACGGAAGAGAAAACGGAATCATTTTTCTTCGGAAATAATTATTTCCTACTTCGAAAAAATCCGAGCTGGGGTGGGATTCGAACCGCTTTGATCTCAATTAAACCGTTCCTTAGACCACTCGGCTTAATTGAGATCAAAGCGGTTGTTCGCTGCCTCAGTGTGCACGGTTCGAATCCTACCCCAGCTTGGATTTTTTCGAAGTAGGAAATAATTATTTCCGAAGAAAAATTTATTCCGTTTTCTCTTTCTTGCGGTGTGTTGGATTTATTTCATCATTCTCTCGCGCTCATGATATATATATATATATATATATATATATATATATATATATATATATATATATATATATATATATATATATATATATATATATATATATATATATATATATATATATATATATATATATATATATATATATATATATATATCAATCAAGAAGAATACTGATTCCCCCATTAGTAAGAAAATATGAACATGTGGATATCAGAGGCGGAGGCCATTGTTCTTGAAATCTTGCATATTAATTAAATAAAGAATCAAATTTACCTCTTCAAAGGATGCATAAGTATTTTTGGCTTAACCAAATTCTTCTTCTTGTTATATTATTTGCTATGATAATAGCAATGATAATAGCAATTTTCAGGAGCATCTAAAAATAAGCAAATTTATACTTTGAAATACTTTTGGAATATTTTGTAATTTTAGAAATAGCAGCTTACGGGTGCACATATTTTTTTATGTTTAGCGTACACGAACTCAGAGGGTCATAGCCACATAGAGTGAATGAACTTGTCGACAATTTCTTCCATTATGAATGGCATTTTAAAAAATAAACTTAACGCAAAAACCAACGAGGATATCCTCAGAAAGTTTGTAAGGAGATATATGTAGAAAAAGCAATGAAAAATTATAAATATCAAGGAAGAATGAGTCTTCTTTTAGCATTATTTTATATCGAAATATAATGAAAGAAATCGGCGCTATTCTAGCGTGAGGACTACCAAGTATGCTACTTTTTACACTTGAGCGTGCAGCCTACCTCCACTATAAGAAGTTTATACTACAGGATAATATAAAAAATGAATAATGTTGGATAATGATATATTATTAATAACCTACACTTGATCATACAAATAATAATTTTCCATAATCAAAATGATAAAAGAAGGCTAAACTGAATTAATTATCATTATTTCGGAATTCATTGGTGCTACATAACTGATACATAACTTAACCTAACCTAACCCACCAGTCAGGAATACTCATGTTAGAAGGGTAAAGATAAGGTAAGCAAATGAAAGGTAGACCGTAGGCTAAAGGTCATTTTATATTGACCGGTCAGGAGCACTCAGGCTAAAAAGGTAAGCACGCTAAAGTAGCACCAATAAATTTATAATCGTTATAACGTAGTGCATTGCATTTTCCAACTCTAATGTAACCTAACCTACCCTAACCATAGGGAGGGAGAGGGTTAAGGATCGAACAAAGTTGTCACAATTTTAGATAAATGCGATTGAATTCTACATAATTATGACGCCATAACGATTATAGATTTCTTTCATTATATTTCTCTATAAAGTAAATCTCGGCTAATTCACGCGAAATAAACAAAATTGCTATAAAATTAGCTTTTGGATGATATATAATTAATTGTTTTTTGTTTAGTAACACGAAGACTCAGTCATCCTCAAAGGTGTGGAATTGAACGACCTGCGGGAATTAGGGCCGGGATTTAACACAAACCGTCAGCTGTATTCGTTCGGGTTATAAGTGTAGCAGGGTCTCTAGTATTTACCCTTTTGCGGGCTCTCTCATTAGGAAATTTGTCTATTATCATTTTCCTTTGAAGTTATAAAAGATCATAACCGACAGCTTAGATTCACAATGGAAATTCTATCTATCCTAATAAGGCATCTCAGTAGCAGTTCGTTCGACCTTCAAATACACCGTTACATACTTGCCAACTCTCCCGATTTTTAACCCCTCTCCCGCAATGTAATTTCTCCAGACTTTACAGTGAAGGAAAAAAGTAAGATTGTGGCGGATATTTATTACACTATCTGGTAATCCTGGCCTGTCTGCGCCTATGAGGCAAGCCGGTGACGTGACTCAGTCACTCGCTGATGGCAGTGATATGCTAAGGGAGGTCCTTCAGCATGGTAAATAAAATCAACCATACCACCCCTGGCTACAAGTATGATCCCTAGAAGGAAGTTCTCGCCTCTGCCACCTACGAGTACCACAAGTCCTTGAGTGATAAAGGGAACAAGGATTAAGGCTTGGACATTCACACACTTAGATGCACACAATTCAGTGCCCAGTTACTGTTGTTTGTTCTTTTCAACTCTTTTGCACATTGTGTACAATATTGTATTTCTGTACACTTTTTTACGTGTACTTCTTTTAATATGCAATAAATACTGCATATTAAATTCATTACAGTGTAACCGCATTATTTAGCCGCCTGGTACTCTTTTTAACAATTAAAAATTATTTTTTTCATTGTCCTCAATGGTAAACAGAATCATTTATTCAATATCAAAGAAACAACATTTTCAGAACAAGGTTCCTTCATAAAAGGCAAGAAATCACAATTTATACGCAAAACTCGCGAAGGAACCTTGCTTCTTAGGCCGATACACCGATGGAAAAAATCTTATTTTTCACAACCCAATGTTGGCAAGTATGCGGTAACTATTTTGTTGTGGAGTCATAAATTGCGCTCCTTTCACAAAAATACTCCATCTCTGTGGACAAACCTATACCTTCCACTTAGTTATTGTCTGTCGTGGGGTTTGTTTATCTTGATTAACTATCTTTTCGCTCTCTCTCATTTATTTTACCATTAAGCTCGGTATGGACCTTAAAATGTTTTACTTTCTCTTTCTTTCCATTACTGGGACAAGGGAGGGACCTATTCAGTACTGCTTAGCAGTTCGCTGAATATATAATGTACCTCTTTATCCTGTTTTCAATTTTGTATTTGTGATCGGATCGTGGTGGTTCGCCTTCCAATAATAATTTGTTAATTATTTGGTAACTTCACTATTACTATTCTGAAAAGGTTTTCTTGTGTTAATGCAATAATTGAGCCATTGAAATTTTATATTTGTTCGCTGCGCTGAGATTTAACTTGAATATCTTAGGCCCAATACCATGATTAGTAATAATTGAGCTTGTAAGCGCCGCTTTTATAAAGTAACATAATAATAGTATAAAAAAAATCAATATTGTAACGAAATGTATTTTTTTTAGTTACCCTTTTGGAAGGCGTATTTTTCATCAAATAAATCTATTGAAAATCAAAACTATAGCCATCATTAATTATCCAATATTTGTTGAAAACTTTCAACCTTTTCAAGATTTAGAAATATTTTATTTTCGGCTTTGGTGTTTCTTCATTATAATTTTCAGCCTAATTTTATTTTATTGTTTTTTGCATTAACCACAGTGATTCGGACCTTGGATGGGATGGGGGGATTTAAAAAAAATATTATATATGTTTCTCAGTACAGTGATGCCAGATCGTGCGATTTTTCGCAAATTTTGCTACTTTTAGAAAACGTGTGCTACCTTTTTTATGCATCTGCTTCTTTTCGAATTTATGCTAATCCATTTAATGATCATGCTACTTTATGCGATTTTCTACCATAAATTATTAAAAAAATTGTTAGCTATGAATAATGCATTTCGCTCTGTAGTTCGGCGGTTGTTCCCTCGTCGGCGGCCGCCACGCCCGTAACTCGCCGCCGTCACTCTATAGTTGTTAACTTGTAAAATTTATAACATGGAAAGAATAAAAATCTTATTCCTTTTCTATGCATTGGATAAAAATGCAACTTGCCGCCGCATTACGGCGGCCAGTGACAATAGTGTTTTAAAAAGTAGTTCTTTTAGATCCTCTTTAATTATATAAAATTATTTTCATAAAAACTGAATTTAATGCAAATGTTAGAATTCCATAAGTTTTATTTAAGTTTTACAATTTAAATTTTAGAACATATGGTTTCAATTACTTCAAAGTGCGGATTAATATACCTCCTTAATACCCAGTAGCAGTGAATGCTGTGAAGCCAGTGAACATATTGTGTTTTCACATGTTGCATATGTGATCGCGGGCGTCTATTTGAATTTATAATTATTTACATTGCGGTAGTGTTGCATAGGCCTACTTCAATTTATTTCAATTTTTTATGTGATTTAATATAGTGTAATTTATTTTCAGTTAAAGTGTTATTATATTTAATGCCCATTATGAACAAATTACATTTTCAAAAATCGTGGCTTTTAAATCCCATAACATAACATAATTTCACGGATGACAAAAGTCACAAGGGCCTATCAAAGGTCATCCTCTGGATGTAGTTTTCCTGGGAGTTTGGGTGCCTTTAAAAAGACGCCGTTTGAATCGGATGACCTATGATGAGCCCTTGTGGCTTTTGTCATCTGTTATATTATATTGTGGGGGACTTTGATTTTGTCTTTCCCTGGTGATGGTGCTTTTTGTGGGTGGGTTTTGACGGATGCGGATGACCTTTGATAGAACATAAGAAAAGAAGGAGACTGCAAAAGACCATTCATGGCCTACACTTGGCAGCTCCTGTTCCAGTCAACACACAAAAGATTTCTTACCAGAGAAAAGTCATCAACATTGTCACCCTTTAAAGGAGTTCGTCAGATCTAATCTACAATATACATAAAATGCATCCAGAGGATTATGTCCATTCATGCAACCGCAAAATAATCTCCCCACTCCTTAGAAAAATATATACATATGTACATAAAAAAGTCAGTCCCATCTAGCAGCTTCATTCATATATTTATCTAATCTATTCTTAAAACTACCCAGAGAGGAGGCTTCTATCACATGTCTAGTGAGCCTATTCCATTCATCTACCACACGATTTGTAAACCAATTCCTCCCAATCTCCTTCCTAAACCTATACTTATCAAGCTTAAACCCATTGCTACGTGTCCTGTCATGTTCACTAAGTATAAGAACCTTACCCAGATCCCCTTTATTATATCCTTTTACCCATTTGAAGACTTCAATCAATTCCCCTCTGACTCTTCTCCTTTCCAATGTATGTAGATTTAGTTTTCTGAGCCTTTCACCATAAGGTAAGTTCCTTAGCCCATCAATCATCTTTGTCATCCTTCTCTGCACAGACTCAAGCAAATCAATATCCTTCCTATAATATGGTGACCAAAATTGTACTGCATAGTCTAGATGAGGCCTAACTAGCGCCAGATACAGTTTTAGAATGACTTCAGCACTCTTATTGCTTACACTCCTCCTAATGAATCCCAATATCCTATTAGCTTTATTCTTAGCATTTAGGCATTGCTTTCTAGGACGAAGGTCTGAACTTACCAAAATACCCAAGTCCCTCTCACAATCGGTCCTCCCTAAATTTCTCCCATTTAATTTATAACTATTCAGTGGATTATTTCTACCTATACTAAGTACACTACATTTGTCTATGTTAAACTTCATTTGCCATTTCTCAGCCCAATTGGACAGAATGGTCAATTCCTCCTGCATTACAACAGCATCAGAATCAGCCCTAATGGCCCTACCTAGCTTAGTATCATCAGCAAATTTACTCAGGTCACTACTTATACCTATGTCAAGATCATTAATATAAATTAAGAATAGCAAGGGACCCAAAACAGATCCTTGCGGAACTCCACTGCTAACACACCCCCACTCAGATTTAACTCCATCTATACTAACTCTTTGCTGTCTGTCACCAAGCCATGACTGAATCCACCTAAATATACTGCCATCGATCCCGTGTGCTTTAACTTTGCTCAGAAGCCGTAAGTGTGGCACTCGATCAAAAGCCTTACTAAAGTCCAAGTATAAAATATCATAGTTTTCATCCTTATCTGCTGCTTCATACACCTTACTATAAAAAGACAGCAAATTAGTCAGGCAGGATTTACCCTTACTAAAGCCATGCTGTGATTCTTTTATCAACTTATGCTTATCCAAGTGATCCCTAATATTCCTTGCTATAATAGATTCCATCATTTTCCCTACCACTGATGTCAAACTTACTGGTCTGTAATTAGACATATTTGTTTTATCCCCTTTCTTAAATATAGGTATCACATTGGCTTTCTTCCATGCCACTGGCACAATGCCACTCTCCAATGATTTTCTAAAGATGCATGCTAGGGGCTCACTCAACACATCCTTACATTCTTTCAAAATTCTAGGAAAGACCTCATCAGGACCGGGTGCTTTACTACTTTTGATTTTATCAATTTCCTTTGTCACTATCTCCTTTGTGATCAAGATATCCTTTAATTTCTCTTCATCATTACCCCGAAAGATCATTGACACCTCAGGTATATTTAGAGTATCCTCCTGTGTAAATACTGAGAGAAAAAAGTCATTTAGCATTCCAGCCATTGAGTCCCTATCACTCACTAATTCTCCATTGGAATCTATAAGTGGGCCTATTTTATCTCTAACCTTAGTTTTGTATAATTGATAAAAACTTTTAGGATCTTCCTTTGCCCTATTTGCCACTTTAATTTCATAATTTCTCCTTGCTACTCTAACTAACTTTTTAACATCTCTTGCTAGTTCATTATATCTCTGCCTTAAGTGATCCTCTCCATTTTTTATTTTCCTATAAATGCCCTTTTTAATGCCAATATAATGCTTAATTTTATCTGTCATCCATTTTGGGTCATTATTTTTAGTCCTAATCTCCTTATAAGGAATGTTAATCATCTGACCTGTAATTAATTGCTCAATTATTCTTTCATACTCCTCTTCAATTGTAATCTCTTCCTCCTGGTGATTATTGTCTCCACTAACTGATATCATTGAATCTATTCCTGAATTGATTTCATTGCCTGGTTTCTGTACAACTGCCTCCAGGTAAGTCCTTAGCCCATTATAATTTGCTCTTCTAAAGTCAGGAATTTCAACATTGTTCATGCTACTATCAATACCATTCCATTTCATCTTGAATCTAATTTCACAATGGTCACTATTACCCAAATTTCCTCCAATCTCAGTATCCTTAATAACTTCTTCCCTATTTGTCAGAACTAAATCCAGTATATTATTACCTCTAGTGGGTTCGTTAATAATCTGCCTCAGAAAATTATCTTGGACAACATTCAAAAATTCCTCAGCCTCCTGATCACCCACAAGAGCTTCCCAGTCTATATTTCTGTAATTAAAATCGCCCATTATACACACATGCTTACTTCTACATGCCCGTTCAATCTCCTGCCACAGAAGATTTGAAGCTTCCTTACTAAGATTTGGTGGTCTGTATAATAATCCTATGACAAGCTTGTTTTTACCTTCCTTTACATTTAGCCATAATGACTCTGTGTTATCATCTAATTTAATTGTACTGTTTACACAACACTGGAGATTATCTTTAATATAAATAATAACCCCTCCTCCTCTCTTCCTATTCCTATCTGTATGGAACATGTTAAAGCCCTCAATCTCAACCTCAGGTTTAAAGTGATTTCCTGCCAAATCAAGCCATGACTCTGTTATCGCAATTATATCAAAATTCTCTTCACTCGCTAACGCTCTTAAGAGATCTATCTTATTCCTTATACTCCGACCATTTGTGTAGTATATTTTTAAGTTTTTTTTATTATTCCCATCTTCATTGCATCGTGCTTTTCTATTCCTAGTTATCTGCTCATTCACTTGTGCATTAGTCCCCCTATAACACATCAGTATGCCCTCTCCCTTAGCTTTTCCTCTATCTCTGCATCCCTTCCATTTCCTACACCTGCCCTCTATTCCTGTTATTCCCTTACCTCTAACAGCTTCTAGTTTCCCACCCGTAAGGACCTAATCACACTATCCAGCTCCCCCCATAGAACCTCAACACCTGCCCGACTAAGATGGAGCCCATCCATCGCATACAACCTCCTATTCCCGTAAAACCCTCCCCAGACATCTACAAACACCAATCCTAACTCCTCACACAGTCCTTTCACAAATTCATTCAAACCAATTGCACGCGACAACCATTCTACCCCCACATCCAATCTCGGAAGCACACCAGAAACAACACCTTTTACCCTGCTTTTACTCATCCTTTCAACTAACCTTTTATACTGCTCACGTAACTCACATGTACCCACCTTCTTTACATCATTCACGCCCACATGCGTAATCACAACTGCATCCCTCTCACACCCAGAAACCAGCCTATCATACCTCTCACAAACATCACTTACACCAGCACCCGGCAGACAAACTCTCATTCCCTTCCACTTGCTATCACTCAACTTCCTATCTAAATACCTAATCTGAGAGTCACCCATCACTAGCACCTCAGTCATTCTCCTATTCTGTCTTGGCCTAACATTACCCTCCCTCCTGCTCTCAGTCACGCTACCACCCATCCTGCTTTCATCCACAATCACACCAGGCAAATCACTTTCACACTCTTCCTCTCTCAGGACATTGAATCTGTTAGTCAACCTAACAGGTTCTATGTCCCTCTCATTCACACACCTAACCTGTCCTAACTTATCTATCCTATCCATTTTCACCCACCATTCATCATCACTCACAACTTCCACACTGTTCCCAGTCCTAGCCCTATCTTCCACCCTCTTAGCACTAATCTCACCCTTCAATCGCACACTTGCATCTCTTCTCACCTCAAACACCAAATCATTCAACCTCTTACATTCCCCACTCAACCTCCTAACCTCCCCTTCCAGAAAACACACACGGCATTCAGTTACATTCACTCTCCTTTCAACTCCACATGCATCACACACCACATACACACTACTTTCAAACGGCATGCTCTCACCATCTATACAAACAGCCATACTCTCAGAAATTTACTAAGGAAAAAGTTAACACTCACCCCAAAAAATTCTTGCTCAGGATTGCTGCCAGTTATCTTCCCCAAAAGTATTAATCACTAATGTATTTATTATACAGTGATTGATGTATTAAATAAATACAAGAAAAACTATACACCCAAATCAGTATTATATCCCAATCTTACAATGAGAATCAAGAGCTTCCTGCAAGACAACCTTCCAGAACAAAGCCAGAAATTATGTTAACATAACATAATTTCACGGATGACAAAAGCCACAAGGGCCTATCAAAGGTCATCCGCATCCGTCAAATCCCACCCACATAATGCATCCATAGGATTTTGTCAGATCATGCATCTACAATATACAATTTAACAATATATAGGAATGTCCAACCATGCATCTACAATATATAATTTAAAGCCTCCATAGGAGTCTGTCAAAAAAAAATCAAAGTCCCCCAAAATATACAATAAAAAGAAACTGCATCCACAGGAATGAGTCAAGAAACATATCCACATACCAAAAAGTAAGAAATTAACCCTCCATCCCCATATAATCATCGAATCTGCGCTTGAAAACATTCAAGTTTGGGCTGTCTACAGTTCTCAGGTGGCAAACTATTCCAATAATCCTCCACTCTGTTAGTGAAAAAATATTTTCTAACATCCAGTCTGCACCTCTGTTTTTTAATCTCTAAGTGGTGGCCTCTAGTTCTATTACTACCTTCTAACTAAAATAACTTGCTGAAATCCAATTTATCCATCCCAGAAAAGATTTTAAAAAGCTCCTTTCAAATGAAAACATATTTAATACCCTCAGTCTATCTTCATATTCAAGGTGCTTCAGGGATGGTATTATTTTTGTTGCCCTCCTTTGTACTGACTCTAATAAGTTTATATCATGTCTAAAATGTGGTGACCATGCCTGTATACAGTACTCTAAATGTGGCCTGACATAAGAGTTGTATAGTTTAAGGATGACCTCCTTACTCTTGTAGCTAACATTTCTTTTAATGTAACCTAGCACCCTATTTGCTCTATTTTTGGCCTCAATACACTGCTTTGAAAATTTCAGTGACCTATCTACTACTACTCCTAAGTCCTTCTCATCTTCAACTGAATTAAGCCAATACCCATCCATTTCCTAGATAAATTCCCTATTATCTCTCCCCATGTTAATAACTTTGCATTTATTAAGGTTAAAAGTCATCTGCCACTTGTGAGCCCAAGCTAACAACTTATTTACGTACCCTGCACTTTAAAGCTACCCTCAACCTCTTTGACTACAGCTGCCAATTTAGTGTCATCAGCAAAAATTGACACTTTGCTATTTACACCTTGCCCAAGATCATTTACATAGATTATAAATAATAAAGGGCCTAAAACTGATCCCTGAGGTACGCCACTAATAACATTCCTCCACTCTGACCTCACTCCATTCAGTACAACTCTGTTTCCTATTTTTCAGCCATTCAGTTATCCAATTTAAAACGTTCCCACATATCCCATGCAGCTTTAATTTATGAACTAGTCTTCTATGTGGAACCTTATCAAAAGCTTTGTTGAAATCTAAGTAGATCACATCAACATTCTCACCTCTATCTAATTCTTTAGTTACATAATCCATAAAATCCAGTAAATTAGTTAAACATGATCTATCTTTTCTAAAACCATGCTCAGCATCATTAATTAACCTGCTACTCTCTAGATGATCAGAAATTCCCTTCTTAACCATCTTCTCAAGAATTTTACAGACTATAGAAGTTAAGCTTACCGGTCTAAAGTTATTTGGATCCTCTTTGCTTCCCTTTTTAAAAATTGGCACTACATTTGCAACTTCCAATCATTTGATATTTCTCCAGACTCAAAGGTTTTATGTTATGTTATCTGTATCCATCAAATCCCACCCACATAATGCATCCATAGGATTTTGTCAGATCATGCATCTATAATATACAATTTAACAATCCATAGGATTATGTCCAACCATGCATCTACAATATGCATTTTATGTATAGTGTAGATTAGATCTGACAAACTCCTGTAAAGGGTGACAATGTTGATGACTTTTCTCTGGTAAGAAATCTTTTGTGTGTTGACTGGAACAGGAGCTGCGAAGTGTAGACCATGAATGGTCTTTTGCAGTCTCCTCCTTTTCTTATGTTCTTATGTAATATATAATTTAAAGCCTCCATGGTAGTCTGTCAAAAACAAAATCAAAGTCCCCCAAAATATACAAAAAAAAAGAAACTGCATCCACAGAAATGAGTCAAGAAACATATCCACATACCAAAAAGTAAGAAATTAACTCTCCATCCCCATATAATCATCCAATCTGCTCTTGAAAACATTAAAGTTTGGGCTGTCTACAGTCTCAGGTGGCAAACTATTCCAATAATCCACCACTGTTAGTGAAAAATATTTTCTAACATCCAGTCTGCACCTCTGTTTTTTAATCTTTAAGTGGTGGCCTCTAGTTCTATTACCACCTTCTAACTCAAATAACTTGCTGAAATCCAATTTATCCATCCCGGAAAAGATTTTAAAAAGCTCAATCATATCTCCCCTCACACACCACCTTTGAAACATGGCTGGTAGAAATAAATGACAAGACTAAAGCGTATAGCTATTATAGAATCAATAATAAATCTAACAGTGATAAAATAGGGCCTATTAAATATGAAGGGGTTTTGAAAGAATCTGATGAGGAAATAGTACAGGTCCGTAATGATCATTTTGCTTCAGTATTCACTGAAGAGAAACCAGTTAGATTAATTGATGATAATTCTAGGTCAAGGGAAGTAGTATTATAAATTCTATTAATATAGACAGAGAAGAAATTAAAGGGCTTATAATGCAGTTAAATACTAGTAAGGCATCTGGCCCTGACAATATTCATTCTAGGATACTCAAAGAAGGTGTAGAAAATATTGCGGTAGCTCTTGAGAAGATATTTATTAGATCACTAGAGTCTGGAGAAATACCAAATGATTGGAAATTGGCAAATGTAGTGCCAATTTTTAAAAAGGGAATTAAAGAGGACCCAAATAACTTTAGACCGGTAAGCTTAACTTCTATAGTCTGTAAAATTCTTGAGAAGATGGTTAAGAAGGGAATTTCTGATCATCCAGAGAGTAGCAGGTTAATTAATGATGCTCAGCATGTTTTTAGAAAAGGTAGATCATGTTTAACTAATTTACTGGATTTTATGGATTATGTAACTAAAGAATTAGATAGGGGTGAGAAAGTTGATGTGATCTACTTAGATTTCAACAAAGCTTTTGATAAGGTCCCACATAGAAGATTAGTTAATAAATTAAAGCTGCATAGGATATGTTGGAAAGTTTTAAATTGGATAACTGAATGGCTGAAAGATAGGAAACAGAGAGTTGTACTGAATGGAGTGAGGTCAGAGTGGAGGAATGTTATTAGTGGCATACCTCAGGTATCAGTTTTAGGCCCTTTATTATTTATAATTATGTAAATGATCTTGGACAAGGTGTAAATAGCAAAGTGTCAATTTTTGCTGATGACACTAAATTAGCAGCTGTAGTCAAAGAGGTTGAGGGTAGCTTTAAAGTGCAGGGTGACTTAAATAAGTTGTTAGCTTGGGCTCAGTAGTGGCAGATGACTTTTAACCTTAATAAATGCAAAGTTATTAACATGGGGAGAGATAATAGGGAATTTATCTAGGAAATGGATGGGTATTGGCTTAATTCAGTTGAAGATGAGAAGGACTTAGGAGTAGTAGTAGATAGGTCACTGAAATTTTCAAAGCAGTGTATTGAGGCCAAAAATAGAGCAAATAGGGTGCTAGGTTACATTAAAAGAAATGTTAGCTACAAGAGTAAGGAGGTCATCCTTAAACTATACAACTCTTATGTCAGGCCACTTTTAGAGTACTGTATACAGGCATTGTCACCACATTTTAGACATGATATAAACTTATTAGAGTCAGTACAAAGGAGGGCAACAAAAATAATACCATCCCTGAAGCACCTTGAATATGAAGATAGACTGAGGGTATTAAATATGTTTTCATTTGAAAGAAGGTGTGTGAGGGGAGATATGATTGAGCTTTTTAAAATATTTTCGGGGATGGATAAATTTGATTTCAGCAAGTTATCTGAGTTAGCAGGTAGTAATAGAACTAGGGGTCACCACTTAAAGATTAAAAAACAGGTGCAGATTGGATGTTAGAAAATATTTTTTCCTTAACAGAGTGGTGGATTATTGGAATAGTTTGCCACCTGAGGACTGTAGACAGCCCGAACTTGAATGCTTCTTTTTATTTTATATTTTGGGGGACTTTGATTTTGTTTTTGACACTCCTATGTAGGCTTTAAATTATATATTGTAGATGCATGGTCGGACATAAATAATCCTATGGATTGTTTAAATTTTATATTGTAGATGCATGATCTGACAAAATCCTATGGATGCATTATGTGGGTGAGATTTGATGGATGCGGATGACCTTTGATATGCCCTTGTGGCTTTTGTATGTTATGTAAGCATCTCTGTTTGTGTGTTCGTTATTACAATGAAAAAGAGAAAATAATATCATCACAATTTTTATGACTAGTTGAAGTTGTGGAAACTACTGCCAACGCATTGTATAAGCATGTGAAAGAATTTTAAATAAAGTAGGAATTAACTTAGGAAATTGCTTCGCTATTGGGACTGACAGAGCTTCTAATCTTTGCGGTAAAAATCATTTCCTTTTTACTCTAATGAAGGAAGACAATCCAAATCTAATTTTAATGAAATGCATCGGTCATTCGCTTCACTTAGTGAGTTCACATGCCTATGCTTAGACAGTCATATAATTGGTTTCATCGGCCTGCATTAAGAAGAAACTCTTATATGGATTTATATAGGACAATAAATGATGGAAAGGATCCATTACAATTAATTCTACTCTTCAACTAGATGGCTGGCAAGAAGTAACTGCATCAAGAGAATCCTTAATAATTGGGATTCTTTAAAACTTCATTTTCAGCTTTCTTCTTCCTCAATCTGTGATAAATATCTTGCAAGAGAGCTCCACAGAATGTACTCAGATTTAGTGCATGAGCTGTAGCTCACATTTGTAATGTCAATTTTAGCAGAATTTGACTGAATCAATTTGCTCTTTCAAAGTGAACATGCTGGGCATGGTAAATTACTCAAAGAACTTGAAAATTTTACTCTTAGTATGCTAAGAAGAATAATTTATCCACCAAATGCGAATCTCAAAGTTGATATGGATTCTACAAATATTTACTTATCCATTGAAAAAGTTGATTTTGGTTATGTCTTTTTAAATAAATTGACAAGTAAAAGTAAAAACATCTCATCAGGAGTCCTAAAAGATATCCATCAAAGATGTCATAACTTTCTCAAGACTTGCTGTAAGGAACTTCTAAACCGAATCTCCTCAAATTATGCAACTATGAAAAAGCTTAATAATGTTTCCACCAACATTTGCCTTAATCCATCTCGTTCTTTTTCTGATTTGCCTTTAGAACTAGCAGACCAGTCTAAACCAGTCTAAATTGGATATACTGTACTTGAAATGGAGACAAATGCTTAACATTCAATGGAAAGATGTTTTCACCTCTGAATCTGAGATTCCAAAGGATGAAGCATTATTTTGGTGCCACATTTTTAACACTAAAGATGCAATTGGAAACCTTGTATTAAGAGATTTAGCTGCATTTGCTTTAAAGTTATACAGTTTACCAATAAGCAATGCAAATGTAGAAAGAGTTTTTTCAAGAGTGGCATCAACGAAGACTAAACTTAGGAACAGAATAGGTCTTGAACTTTTAGATTCCATTCTTAGAATTAAAATGATTTTGGAAGAAAGAGGACCCTGTTGCATTGAATTCAATCCACTGCAAATGCTTAATTATAATTCCAATATTTATCAGAAAACAGAACAAAACAAGCAGGATGTTCAGCAAGAAGAAGAAGCTGAAGCGATATTTAGTACAATACTTAAATAAAATGAAATCTTCAAAAAAATACTAAAAGTAAGTAGTATATTTGTTTTGTGTGTATGTTGGGAGACTGAAAATTGCTATGCTACTTTTAGCTCATTTTTATTTTGCTCCATGCTACTTTGCCCCAAAGGTTTCTGGCAACGCTGTCTCAGTATTTCAGTGCCTGTGAGATTGAATAGTATTTTTAAAATCTTTATAATGCCTTTTCATTAATGAGTAGGATAAAAACATTTTGACATATATTTTAGCATAAGTTTTGCAAGATATATTTTTTTTCATTTCTCAGATGTAATTTAATAAGTAGCCATTTTTTGCATACAAAAAAGTATGTTAAAATGTAAATGAACACAAAGCTGCTAAGGTTCTCACCTGATGGGCTTCCCAAACCTAACCAGTTCGGGTATGGTCCACTGAAGCCCACACTACTGATGCACCAACCCTCAAGGTTAGGAATTACATGGATAGGCAAATACTTTACAATGGTTAGAGGGTGCATCATTACAACTAGTTGTATGGGCAATAAAGTCGTGTTAAAACTACTAGCATTTAATCATATGAAAATAGTAGGTCACCAAGATGGTCAGCAAGTGCTGTCTTGAATGAGGCTAAATCAGCAATAGACACAAGCAATCCTGGTAAAGAATTCCATACTGGAATACACCTTACAGTAAAAAAATCTTACGTATTTCTAGTTGACATCAGGAATGATCCACCTTAAACTGGTGACCTCTAGTACCTGGGTGTTGAGAGCGAGGGAATAGTTCAATTGGTGTTCAGGAGGATTTGCCATGAAAGATTTGCCAATACCTAATAAGGTTATGCCTAAGTATTCTCCCTTGAACAGAGAAGAGATTCACAAATTTTAATGTCAGAATAGGTCAAATTTTCCAGTCCATCTACATTCCTTGTCCACCTGCACTGAACTGACTCCAGTATGTGAAGGTCCATTATGTAACCAGTGTTCCATAGAGAAGAAGAGCATTCTAGTAGAGGATGAATGTGTGATGTGTATAGCGACATCATAAATGATGGGTCTCTATTCACAGTAGACCTGAGTATGTTGCAGGAAAGTCCTCCAGCTTTGTGAACAATATTTAGTATGTGAGGATGGAATTTTAATGAAGTGTAAATTAGTACTCGTAAATCTTTAGCAGAGTCCTTCATTGGGATAGGAGAGTTATTTAAGTAGCAAGTGCCTGAGAGATTAAGTCTATCCCAAGATATGGACTTCCTGAGAAAGCAGAGTAATACACATTCCTCACTATTCATAGTTAGACCCCAGTACTTAGAAAAACTGGTTAATGTCAGTCTGACAGTCATTTATGTCATTAAATATACTTTGATTGGCATTTACATTTATCTTTACATACAGTTGGAGGTCATCCGCAAAAAGTTTTGTTGAGGAGTGGACAATAGTTCACATCCATCAGAAAAAGTAATGGTCCGAGGACAGAACTCTGAGGAACTCCACTCAAAACATCCCTAGTGTTCCTTTGGTGGTAGTTTACAATGGCGGACATTTTGTGATCAAATAAGAAATTTTTTATCCATTCAAGTAGTTTGTTTCTTATGCCAAGTTTGTATAATTAATCTAGAAGAATGTCATGGTTAAGATAAACATAGGTAGAGATCAGACATTTTATCAGCGAGCGCTCTATTCAGTAACATTTTTTGTTTTGTTTTGTTTTTTGTATAATATATTTAAGTTTAGGAAGATAGTAACATTGAATGTTAAACACAATATTGAAGGAATTTTTAATTATATTTTCAATTAAATCGTGAAATAGCTCCCGTAGTTTACGTTTCAGAGTGGCCTAATATTCTCCACACTTTTTTTTATTGCTTAATTAAAGGTTTTGAAAAGTTTTCTCAGTAGGCTGTTGCTTTAGATGAAGTGAGTATGCCCGTTGATGCAAGTAGTGTGTATGTAGTTTGTGATTTTTGTGGTGTTGAAATAAGAGCGAATGTACCTGAATGCCCCTTGTGTAGTATGACTTGTGCAAATGTGGCTTTGGTAGAGGAGGTGAGTCTGTTGCCTGATGAGTGCAAGAGATTAAGTGAGTTGGTGTATGAGGTGAGAAGGGATGCGAGTGTACGCATGAAGAATTTGGCTGGGACCAGGAGGGTGGAAGATAGGCCTAGACTAGGGACTGGAGAGAAAGCAATGCCTGTTGTAAATGAAGATGAATGGTGGGTGAATATGGATAGATACTTTGAAGAATTCTGCCATTAGATGACGCAGCTAAGGTGGACCTCCGCAGCGACCAGGCAGCTTGGGTGATCTGCCAAGGAGTTGCTTGCAGTGCTAGTGTATCTTGGTGTAGGGGGCTCGTCGTGCAGATTCACCAACCATTTGTTCAGTTGGCATTTGAAGGATTCTGTAGAGACTCCTCTCAGTTCCTTGATTGCCTTTGGCATGGCATTAAATAGACGAGCTCTTTGTTTGGGGAAAGTGTTATGCAAGATTGTTGCGGTTCTCTGTGTTGTGGTCTCCGTTCTCTTGATGTAACACAGTCTGCCTCTTCTCAGATGATTATTCACCTCGAGGCCAACATTTGGTACTAGCCCTTTCAAGATCTTCCATACGTAGATCACTAGGTACCATTCGCGTCTTCTTTGTAAGGAGTATGTATAGCTTCAGTTCCTTTAGCCACTCCCAGTAGTTTAAATGTAGGAGGCCCGATCTCCTGCTTGTGAGTGTTCTTTGAACAGCTTCTAGTTTTATAATTTCCCCCAATTTGTAGGGAGACCAGAGCTGACAGCAATACTCTAGTTTAGGGAGGACTAAAGACTTCCAGAGGGTTGTCATACATGTCTTTTCTCTGTTCCGAAAAGTCCTCAGGATCTCCCCAGTGACTTCCTGGCCATTTTGGTGATAAGGTTGATGTGATGAAAGAAGGTTCCATCCCCACTCATTGTGACTCCCAGATCCCGCACATGTTCTTTTGGTTCAATATTTTGTTCATGGGCCTGATATTTGGTGTCTTGTTTGATGTCCTGTAGGGGGCCATATCTCATCAGTTCAAATTTTTCATTTTCATGTTGTTTGAGTCAGCCCATGTGAGTAGTTTATTTAGATCTTCTTGGAGCAAAGCCACTTCAATCTCAGTTGCAATCATTTTCCTCAACCTAGTATCATCAGCAAATGAAGTAACCTGGGAGTGCTGGAGCTCATGGTCTATGTCCCCGATCATTATGAGGAACTCCACTCACTACTTTACTTGTTGCTGAGTGATGACCCTGGATTGACACTTTCTGATTCCTGTTTGTCAAAAAACTGTGAAGCTACTGTCCTAGGCTGCCTGCTATGCCAAGGTCTCTTAGTTTGTGGAGAACAAGATCATGTGTTCTATTATTTTGATAATGTGGGAGGTCAGCATTACTGGTCGATAGTTTTTAGCCAGACCTTTGTTTCCGCCTTTGTGAATTGGGGTCACTATACCCTCTTTTAGTGAGGGAGGAACAATGCCAGTTACCAGGGACTTGGTGGCTATTTTCTTGAGTGGCATTGCTAACTCATTACTGCAGTTTTTCAAAAGCTGAGCCCTGAATCCATCTGGGGTTATGGCTTGTATTGCCTGGAGTATTTCATCAGTGCTAGGAACTATTTCGGTTACTTTTGGTGCGGGTGTGCCTGCTTCCTCCTCAAAACAGACTACTGGGTTGTTTACTGGCTTATCTGGGATGGCTATGCTAAAGACATTTTCATATTGTTCCTTCAAGATGTTAGCCATTTTTATAGGGTCATTAACAAGCTTTCCTTTGTCATCTTCTAGGGGACCCACTGTTGATGCATTTTTTGCCTTCTTAACATATAGATAGGTTAGGACAGGTTAGGTGTGTGGGTAAGAGGGACATGGAACCTGTTAAGTTGATTAACAGATTCGATGCCCTGAGAGAGGAAGAGGTTGAAAGTGATTTGTCTGATGTGATTGTGGCAAAAAGTGGAATAAGTGGTAGTTTGAATGAGAACAGGAGGGAGGGTGAAGCTATGCCTAGAACTAGGAGGATGACTGAGGTGCTTGTGATGTGTGACTCTCAGATTAGATATTTAGATAGGAAGTTGAGTGTGAGCAAATGGAAGGGAATGAGTTTGTTTGACGGGTGCTGGTGTAAATATGTCTGGGAGTTATGATAGTCTGGGTGTGAGAGGGATGCAGTTGTGATTACGCATGTGGGAGTAAATGATGTAAAGAAAGTAGGTTCATGTAAGTTATGAGAGAGGTACAAAAGGTTAGTTGAAAGGATGAGTGAAAGGCATTGTTTCAGGTGTGTTCCCAAGATTGGATGTTGGGATGGAATGGTTGTCTCGTGCAATTAGACTGAATGAGTATGTAAAAGGCCTGTGTGAGGATTCAGGATTAGTGTTTGCACATGTTTGGAATGAGTTTTATGGGAATAAGGCATTGGATGGACTCGATCTAAGCCAGGCTGGGGTTGACATGTTGTGGCAGGAGTTGAATAATGTCATTGGGTCTTTTGCAGGCAGGAAACTAGTTACTGATAGTGGTCAAGGAAATATAAGAGTACAAGGTGGGTCAGGGAAAGGAAAGAGATGCAGAGGAGATAGAGCGGAAGGTATACATTCTAAAAGAGGTGCTTCAGGGATAGGAGAGCTGAGTTGTCTTTATACCAATGCTCATAGTCTTAGAAATGAGAAAGATGAGTTATTTAGTTATATTATTGATGAAGATATAGATATAATGTGTAATAGAATCATTGGTTAATGAAAATAAATTTAATGACAATGTGAATGAATTTGAACTATAGGGTTATGATATGTACATTAGTCCAAGGAGAGATAGAATTGGTGGTGGGTTGATTATTTATATCCGGATAGCATTTCTTCAAATGTAAATAATTCTATAAAGCAAGAAGCTGAGTCACTGTGGATAGATATTAGGGTCAGTAAAGATAGGATAATAGTGGAGCCTTTTACAGACCACCTGGACAGACTGATTGTATGGATGGCTAATGATCAGGGAAATAAGTAAAGGATGTGAAGCAGATACAGTTATTCTTGGTGCCACTAATTTAAATTCTGTGGACTGGGAAAATATGGTAGGAAGGGATAGAGCAAGTTGTAAGTTTATAGAATGTTTTGAGGATAATTTTTCGACTCAATTTGTTAATAAGCCAACAAGGGGTGCCAATATATTAGATCTGGTTCTTTCAAATGATGATCACTTAGTTCAGGAATTGACTCGGGTAAGCTTGGGAAATAATGATCATCAGATGGTTTGTTTTAACTTGTGAATAGTTAAAGGTAGAACATCGACAAACTCCACGAAAACTCCAATTTTTTATAGGGGCGATTATGATAAATTATGCAACTTACTAAATCAGATTAGGTGGTATATAGAATTCGGGGAAAAGAATACTTATGAGATGTGGGACACTTTTAAAACTATATTAGTCCAGGAGCAGTGTATTCCAATGAATGCCATTAGGAAGAAATGTAGGAAACCATTGTGGTAGAATCAGGAGATAGCTAGGAAAGTTCTGAGAAGAAAAGGGCATATCAGAGATTACAGAGAGAAAGTACTTTTGACAATTTAAATTATTATAGGTCAACCAGAAATGAGCTAAATAAGATTATTAAGAAGAGCAAAAGGGCAGTAGAAATTAAATTAACTCAAAATAATAATAAAGATCCAAGAAAATTCTTTAGCTATTATAGAATTAACAAATCTAACAGTGAAGGGATAATAGGGAATTTAGCTATGAAATGGATGGGCATTGGCTGAATTCAGTTGAGGATAAAAGGACTTAAGCGTAGTAGTAGATAGGTCACTGAAGTTTTCAAAGCAGTGTATTGAGACAAAAAAATAGACCAAATAGGCTGCTAGGATACATTAAGAGGAATGTTACCTACAAGAGTAAAGAGGCTATTTTTAAACTACAACTTGTATGTCAGGCCACATTTAGCTTACATACTGTCAACATATTTTGGACATGACATCAACCTGCTAGAGTCAGTACAAAGGAGGGTAACAAAAATAATACCTTCCCTGATGCACTTTTAATATGAAGATAGACTAAAGGTATTAAATATGTTCTCATTTGAAAGATGATGTGTGAGGGGAGATATGATTGAGCTTTTTAAAATCTGTTCTGGGATGGATAAGTTGGATTTTAGCAAGTTATTTGAGTTGGAAGGTAGTAATGGGACTAGGGGTCACCACTTCAAAATTAAAAAACAGAGGTGCAGGTTGGATGTTAGAAAATATTTTTTCACCAATAGAGTGGTAGATTACTGGAATAGTTTGCCATCTGAGACAGTAGACAGTCCAAACTTGAATGTATTCAAATGCAGATTAAATGATTATATGGGGAGGGAGGGAGGGTTATTCTGGAGTCATTCCTGTGGAAACATTTTTTTTTTGTATATTATGATTGATTTGGATTTTTTGATGTGATTTTGTTGTAAGTTAGGATAAGTTGGTCTTCCGTAGAGTGACCAGACCTAAATCCAAATTGATCTTTGTTTATATATATTTAGCCAAAATGCGTTCCATGGTTTTGACAAATGTAGAAGTAAGGGAAATAGGTCTGTATATTAAAGGATCATATCTTGAACCCTTAAAGGTAGGAATCACCACATATTTTTACCAAATTCGAGCGAGGGAACCGCACTCAAAGGAATGTCTAAAAATAAGTAAAAGTGGGTAAGCAATAGTAGACACACAGGACTTTAGCAAAAAGAGGATGAATTTCATCTCATCCCATTGAAGATGTTGGGTCCAGTTGATTTAAAGCCAAAATAATATCATTAAGAGAGATATCCAAATCAGGGATACAGAGGTTGTGCATCTGGTGGTGAGAGGGAGATATGCGATTTGTAGTGGAATAGACTGATACAAAGCATGCTGCTGATACAAAGCATGCTGCAAAGAGCTCTGACATAGCTGCAGGATCATTTACAACCTGGCTAGTCAGGTATACTTTAGAGGACCCACAGACTGAGAGCCACCTTTTTCCTGCGGATGTAAGCATGGAATACTTTATTGTTGCTAGCAAGAAGGTCAGTTATCGATTTTTCGTAGTTGGATTGACTGGTTATGGCAAAATTTTTAATTAATTTGATTTAAGGTAGGAAGTGAGAGCCATTTCTACCTCAGGAGAAGTTCTACCAAATAACTGTCATTTGCCTTTATAATCTTTACATAAATCAACCCTACATCGTTTGAGTGCTGCTGGTGGTCTGACAGGCCAAGGGGGTTTTGAAATCGCAGATGATAGGTGACTAATCTGGACAAGCATATTTACGAGGGGTAACATCTGGTCTGGACTCATGTGGTCAAGTTCAAAATCCCAGTCGACTAAGCTGAGATGGTAATTGATTGCCTTATAATTTTCATGTCACCATAATTTAATAGCTGGAGAATGAACAGTACTATTTAGGAATTGAAACAGTTTAGGAATTGGGAATCAGTGCAGGATATACCAGTATTAGTAAGCACCTGTGCCTACTTGATTGAGGGAAGGTTAAAATCCCCTGTGAGGATAATTTCCTTATTCGGACAGAATTTATTAATAAAAATAGAGTAGAAACTGGTTATCCAAAAAAGTGTTAGACGGAGGGCGATAAAGACTGACAAGGTAGACATTGTAATCAATCAAATGATTGCATTGACAAGTGCCCTCACTAACAAGGTGTGCAGTGTTGTGTCATATCTTAGTGAAAACTTTGCCCCACGTTGTAGTGGGCCGAAAATCTATACTCTAACCCCAATCATTCTAACACGCTTCCTACACTAATTCGAATGTGAGAAATTGAAGGAGAAATGAAATGGATTGTATGTACAGTCCTTTACTTACCAATAAATAGGGGGGGGGGGGGGGTTAAATATATTTATATACAACACGCTAATAATATATATATACTAAACAATTAATTCTATCTTATGAATACTATATATCAAAATATATACAAAACACTCAATTAGACTATATTTTAAAGAAAAACAAAACAATCCATTCACATACTACCGATCAGAAAAAAACTTATGTAAAATTGAATGATAAAAACTATTTGCGACTACAACAACAAATGATAAATGAACAAACAAAAAAAAGAAAAGGCCTCACATGGTACCACAAAATCTTTGTATGAAAAAAAAGACTGGCACCTCCTGATGGCGCTTTCGTGGCTATTAAAAGCCCTCCTTCATTAAATCCAAACTATTACAAACTTCGCAAAGTCAGCCACTTTTACAAGAGGAACATGGGCTTGGAACTTTGTCAAATACTAGAGTGGCCTTTGTAATTAACAAATGGTAAATAGTTTGCTTCTAATACAATATAATACGCAACTAGGTCAATCTTTCCAGAATATGGTGCCTGGAAAGAAAAAAAACCATTTTAAACAACTCACAAAATAAAATACATATATATATTGGAAAAGGGGTGGGAGAATGGCCCTTCACACACACACACTCACATTCGCTCCACCACAATGTAAAACATTGCTTAGAATGGCTGGCTTGATTAATTTTATCATCCCCGTGCTAAAACTCCCTTTCATTTGGGTTCAGATGTGCTTCAAGCAACTCTTCCTTCCTCAGCCCTAAGACCTTTGCCCCCTTTTGCCTCTCATCACCACGAAGTGGCTCAGATGGAGGAGAAGAAAGGCTTCTCCTCTCACCACTTATTCCAACGCTTCGGACTCAGGTCTTGCCATAACGTGTGTGGGTGCCTCTCTGGCTATTCCTATCAAGGACCTTAACCTCCTGGGCATTTATGAAAAGAAGAACTTTCCCCTCCTCCTTTCATACATCCTTACGCTTAATGCTCTTATTTTCTCCAACAATATGGCAACCATCTGGAATTTTGCATGTGGTAAACCCCTGCAGTCTATTCTCTACCTCTTGTCGGTCTCTCTCAGATCCTCTTTCTTGAATCTTCAAGTCCTCAGCTCTCAACGTCGCCTACATTTGCTCCGCTGCCAACATGGCTGATGCGGCATCCTGAAGCTTTCGCTAAATATCATTTGGCCTCTCCCGCACTCCTTGCCGAACAACTACTAAAGGAGCTTGGAAGTCCCAAGCACATAGCCATAGGGTGAAACCAGCTATTGCATCTATCACAACCTCATTACCAACAGGAGAGTTACATGTACCACATGGGACCAAAGCAGGATTATTGGATGGAATAAGGGTCAAGAGAGTGGGCAATGAAATATCTGAGTTGTTTATGGGGGAGTGATTGTTGGCTGGTGACAGATCAGTAGTATTGGTAGCTAGAGAAGGGAACTGGATGGCAATACACCCTTACTTCGAGTCATGATCATTATGGTATAACCCAACAAGGCAGCAGATTTGAAAAACTTTGTTTAACATCTAAAATTGGGAGCTCAGTAAAACCCATCATTCAATCAGAGTATCCTATTTCCCAGACATGATTAAATCTGCATTCATAGGATTGCATTATCAACCATAAATACAACAGTATGTTCGTTATATTAAGATTTTACTTCAAGATCCCAAAACATGCAAATGCAGATATAGTCTATTATATAATTAGTGTTTAGTTTACTTTTGATGATTCTCTGTTTAGCTTTTGCACTGCTAGGTCATCTTTTATCTATTATTAATTGGTTGCCTGCTAATCACACTAATTTCCTTTAATGCTATCTTATATACGCATATTAATATTTTCCCATATTGCAGTATATAAATCCCACACTTTCCTCAGGAAACCTAGGCCATCAGCCTTCGTTACATAACAGAACAACATAATTTCTTGGATGATGAAAGCCACAAGAGCATATCATAGGTCATCTGCATCCATCAAAACCCACCCACACAATGCATCCATAGGATTGTCAGATCATGCATCTACAATATTGTAGATACAATTTAAACCATCCACAGGCATGCATCAAAACAAAAAGAATCACCATCAAGGTTCGTCAAAATCCAAATCACCCATAATATACAGTAATAAAAAATACCACTCACAGGAACAAGTCCAGAATACCCCCCTCCCCCCAAAGTTAACCTTCCTTCGACATATAATCATCCAATCTATGCTTGAAAACATTCAAGTTTTTACTGTCTCAGGTGGAATACTATCCCAGTAATCTACCACTATTGGCAAAAAAATATTTTCTAACATCCAACCTGCATCTGTTTTTTATTTTTAAGCGGTGACCTCTATTCCTATTACTACCTTCCAACTCAAGTAATTTGCCAAAATTCAATTTACTCCCCACACACCCTGCGTTTTTTTAAATAAACTCATATTCCTAATTTGAAAGCCTAACATTAGATTCAAATTCAGAAGGTGATTGCTAGATGTCATTAGGCCTCTAGTTTGTATACAGTGTTGCTTGACTTAACATTCTACAGTACCCATGGATATTTCCCAAACCTCAAAAGCTAAACATAGCCCTAGCCCATCCTCTTCCCCACCTTATCTGCATCTAACTTATCACCCTTGTTTTAGACTCATTTACCCATCAGTTCATCCTTGGCCCCTCGGGGTGATTCCAACTCACAAAGTCATCTTGATAAAATTCACTGAGCATAAGTCCATTTTCATTCATCCTTTCAAGGTTTCAGCTGCCCTCGATGCCTCATAATTCCACAAGCTAATCAAGGAAGGTTCATGTCAAATTCTGGGCAAAGGTTCTGCCCTTAGAATAGAACTAAGTAACATGAACTTGAGGTTGATTTAGAACATGTATCCACTCTTGGCGAATGGCCAGTTAAGTGCTGGTACCCTGAAGATGCTACACTGGGTAGCCATAAATATGAAAGAATTACCAGCCTCCCACTCTCCATTACAGAAGAGGACCTAAGAGAGAATCTTAGGATCCTTGACTCCAACACACACCCAGCCTGCTGGAAATCTTCCAATTATCAGTCCACCCTGATGCTACTACCTACTTGGCATGGCTTAAGTTTGTAGGTGATTTTCAATGAGAGGTCCTAGGATTTACTTATAAAGTTATCCCTTACTACTCTCCTCCCCCTCCCTCCTGCTAAGGTATTGACATCTGTCACCATTTTGGCCATGGGAGACTGACATGCAAATGTAGAGAGAGATGCAACAGGTGTAGTGGATTCCATGAAGGCCAAAATTGTACCAATATCCCTCACTGTTACTTTTGTGATGATCACTGCCCTTCCTCCAATAGCTGTCCTTATTCAGAGAAAGCAAGGCTATCCATCATAAATAAGGCACTGAATGATGGCGCCCCCACATATATAATCCATACACAGCTTTGCTCCATATAGACTGCTACATCATTTAAGGCCTACTTATGCCGAAGCTACTGCTACTCCTGCCCATAGTATGCCCAAGACAAAACTTCATAAAACAGTAACTCAATCCCCTACCTCCCCTTCTCCATATAGATATATCAGAAATATAACTTTCCCTAAGAAAACCTGTTCCAAACAATACTATCCCTTTGAGGACCTATCTTCCAAAATGCTCTATCATATCCACTCTCCTCAGTGACACAGAATGTTCCCCTGTATCACTTCAAAGCAGCTCCCACAAAACAACCACTTATAACCCAGCTCATGAGTTTCCTAAAAGAATTTATTTCTTGACTACAATCTGGGTTATCCTATCAACAGGTCCTTCATACTCTCCTAAGTGCCATCTAACTAGCTTCATCATTCTTTGTATAATGGTAGTATCACAAAGCCCCATAATTTTTTAGAATGCACATTCTCTGCCCTGCAAGCTAAAGACCTTTCCTTACTTCTCAACTCCCTCTCCCCAACCTTGACATGGGGTCTGTGAGACTTGGCTTACACCTATTTTTTCTCAATAGTACAAAGGCTACACAATACTGTGCAGAGACAGCTTATACAACACAAGTTGTCATATCTCACCCTGTACACACACTCCATTTCCACATGGTATACTGGAACTGTTAGCTGCCCAGGTTGATATTGGCGGAATCTAGTGTGATATAATGGTCTGCTATAATCCATGTCTCCCAGTCACTGAGCAAGAATTTACCCCTTCAAGCCTTGTCATCAGACTTTAATGCTCCCCACCTTCAGTGGAACCCAACTGCCACCATAAGCTCTCCAGGTCATGTCATTTTTCAAGCCCTACTTTCATCAACCCATCTTTTCCTCCTCACACCCTCAGGTCTCTGCACCAGAATGGAGTCTCAAAGGGCTTCAACCTCTATACTGGACCTTTGCTTCAGTAGCCGATATTTTGCATTTTTAGTGGTCTCCTCCCGCCAATACATGGGTAGTGACCATCTACCAATAATCATCTCTACTGGCCTCACAAATCCTCCTCCCTACACAATCTGTTCAAGGTTGAAGTTAAATAAAGATGATGGATCAAATTCCACTCTAGAGGGCGATTGAAAAGTAATATTTTTGTCAATTTTCTGTATATGTTCCTTCATGTTATGGGAATTAAATCTATGTTGTTGTTTTCTTTTCAGATCAATTATTTGGAAACTCTACAAACATGGCTAGATGTCTTACCCTACAGGAGCTTGCCCAGTTAGCGGCACATTATGAAGTTTGTAGATCTGTAGTTCAAATGCAAAGATGGTGGAGGACCATTAAAGGAAGACCTGCTCAAGTTGAGACTAAGATGATTAAGAATTGTTATGCAAAACTCATGGTTAAATGATAGTTGAAAAAGCATTTGCTCTTCCAATTCCACTGACCTAGAGGTAGTGCTAGTTGTTCATGAATTGTTTACTCATAGCTCAAAAAATCCAATTCCACAAGCAACAAGGAAAATTGGGCTCTCCTTTCACTGTGTACAAACTGTGTTCAAAAAGGAGCTAAATGGCATGCTTGGAAGCTGCACTACTGCCTAGTATTCTCTACTGCAGACTGCTACATTTGTATGGAGTTTTGGGAGGTGATGCTGGCTTGGTATGAATATTGGTCTCTCTTTAAAAATATCTTATGCAGTGGTGAAGTGGTATTCCACATCAGTGGGTTTGTGAACCATCACAACTGCCACTACTGGGTGAGAGAAGATCCTTGTATTACCTATGAAAAATGGTTGGAATGACTTCAGACCGGATTGTGGGTCTCTTCATCCTTTGCGATACCATGATTGCTGAAAGGTACCTCACTATGCTGTGAGATGAAATCTGGCCAGATTTCAGTACTGTGGAGAATATTGAAGATTTGATTTTCATGCAAGATGGCGCACCCTCCACATTTTGCTATTGTTGTTTATGAATGGCTGAATGCCCACTTCCCTGGAAAATGGATGGGTCATCGTGGTACGCATGAGTGGCCAGCCAGAAGTCCATGCAACTTTTATTCCAACGACTTTGGAATAACTTGAAGAGTGAATTTGAAAAGTCTTCCATCCCATAAGAGTTCCTTGTGAAATCAGTTGATGCAGTTTCAAGGCAGCTTGAGAAGCTGGTGGCAAATTCTGGCCCCCATATCAAATTTTAAATAAAACTCCATGCTATACACTTTCTTCTCATATTCATTTCTTGTAAGAATTATAGTTCAGAAATAAATTACAAGAATTTTAAAATAGTAAGTCACTTTTTAATCACCTGTATACTTGAGTAGCCTCCCACAAATTTACCCTCATTACAAGAGAAAGCCAACTGGTTGACAGAATCCATTCACACAGCCAGGAAAAAGGCATTCCTCTGCAATACCAGTCATTTTAACAGCCGTCCTTATTGTCCATGGTGGACAAAAGTGTGAATTAACTATCTATCTCAGAAGATTGGCTTTTGCAAGATGGAGGCATTTGACCTATCAAAGAAATAAAATTGAATTTTGGAAACAGGAAGCCCACTGCTGAAGAACCCTACTCTGCTCCAAAAGAGAATTCTGGTATAAATTCTGCAGCTCTTTTTTTTTTTTTTTGACATCTTCCACCAAAGCTTGGACCTTCTTTAAACATATGATTTCACCACCCACCCTTACTCCAATTTTACCCACTCCCTCCACTGAGAAATGACCTAGACAAGGCTGAAGAATACAGCCATCTATATAGCAACCACGCATAACCAAACTCCAAGCTAATCTCCTTAAAGATTCAATGTCTGATACCACAGATAATCCACTTTTCATCTCCCTTTCAACTTGAAGAACTGCTTCATGCATTCTCTTCCATGATGAAAGGTAAGGCCCCTGGCCTTGACATGATCCCCCCTGACTTCCTAAGTCACCTGCCAGAAGCCTATTTAAAATTCTTGCTTGAACCTTTGAATGACAGTTGGATACTAGACCAGTTTCCCTCTCTTTGGAAACTCACTTTTTCTCCTGATCCTTAAGAAAGGAAAAGTCTTCAGAACCATCCTCTTACCGACCAATTAACCCCTTCTTATGTAACAGCAAACTAATAGAAAAAATGGTTCAACAGCACCTATCCGGGTGGTTAGAATCCCACCGCTGTACACTTCCAAACTAATATGGTTTCCAAACAGGCTGCAGCACAATAGATGCACTTAAATATTTCAAACACCTGTACAAACAGCCTTCATAGAACATGCAGTCACAAAGGTTGATTTCTTTGACCTGTCAAATGCATTCAACACAGTAAATCTTGAGAGGTTGCTTTATATATTATCATAATTTGGGAATTTGTATATCCCACCTCTCTTAGATCCATGATTTCCTCTCAAATCACCAATACAGTATTATTGATAGTCAACTCAAGGTGCCCTCCAAAAGGTCAGTTGTGGAATCCTCCAAAACTTTCAACATAGCCCCCTACTCTTCATAATATATATCTCAGACTTGCTGGTTTGTGCTCACACAACAGCATTAGTATTTGGAGACAATGTCTCTATTATCTGTACTGCTCCAATGCCTCAGCTAGTCCATCACAGACTCCAAGGAGCAGTCAACAAATTCACTACATGGGCTACAGAGTGGAACATACACCAAAACACCTCAAAATGCAAATCAATGTGGCGTACTTTTTGATGTGTAAGAGTACTACTACACTTATGCATCTCAGGGACACTTATTGAATGGGTGTTCTCTCATAAATTCCTTGAACTATGGCTGGATAGAACATCCACATTAACCATTAGAAAACTGCTTCAACCGTCTCTCCTTGATGCATTGAATGCTGGAGTAAAGTGGGGTGTATCACATGAAACACTCCAATCACCACTCCAAGCAATCCTTCCCATCTCCCCTTAGTGATATCTCTCCCTCCCCTGCCTTTGGACAAAAGATAACTCACCTCCCATAATATGGTCAATCTTTAATATTCTGCAAAATAATGCCTACAAGGAATACCTAGCGATATACACAGATGCCTCCCTCTACACCGATTCCCCCTCAACTACAGCTGCATCTGCACAGACCTCTCAACTGCACTATGCCTACCCCTCAATACTTTCCACTGACTATCTTCCCCCTTTCTAGCTAATACAAGTAGTCTAACCCCACATATTCTAAAATTATCCTTATCTATATCTGTAACATCTACTTAGCCTACCCCACTATCTACCTTGCTCCCAGACCTAAGCCTCATACTAACTTCCTTCCTGAGCTTAGAAACTGGCCCCTCAAGTAGCCACATATCCTCTGGAAATCCTGAGCTCTCATCCTTTCTAAATTGACTATACACTTATTCAATCTACATGCAAGGCCTCTTCTATCACACCCTTCTTCTTCACACCACAAACATTGCAAACGCCCACATATTCATGCTCGGACAACAATTCCATGTTCCTTGCCATTTTGCGCAAAAAGACTTGAAAATTCAGTTGAATTTTCAAGTAAAAGCAAAAACAAAACATGGTTATTACTCCTGCTACACTCTATTCCCTTATAGGGGATAAGAGATGATGTAGGAAGCCTGGAAAAGATGAGATTTTAAAGAGTTACAAGCATCAGTTTCTCTTGGAAGGTTTGGGGCATATTTTGTTAGATTTTATACCAGATTTAACAAAATTCTTGGCTCTCAAAATGTCTTCAACCCATTATATCATTGAAAACTTTTAAATTAAAAGTCATATAATTTTTCTGTTTAGTAATCATTGATGGAGTTTGTATGAATGAAAACTTTGTCTTTTTATACAAGCAGTTTGATATTTTTTTCTTTGTCAATTAACTTGAAAAATAAGCTGTTGTTTGTTTAAATGAAAAAGAAATGGGTTAATTAAGATATAGGTAATTTTTCTAGAGTTCACTGAATTATTGCAAAGGTTCCGCATAGGTAAAAAGGGTGAGAAATGCTCTAAATATTTTAGAAAGGTGGATTAAATAAAAACATGTTAAATGCCCTCAAACCTATACATAAACTGTGTATTACGCTTTATTGCAGGTCAAATTTATGGCTGATATTTTGAATATTTAACATTGTACAAATGTGAAACTTGGTCCACTGAAATATCCTAGGTAATTAGGTACATCCACAGTTAACATTTCAATCATATTTGTCTACATAACTTCCTTGTTTAGAAATGACATCAAACCATCTTTTCTCCATAGAAGTTGTTAGCTGACTAATCTGGGAAGATGTTATGGTACCAGCAACTGTTTTGATCTTTTCCCACAGGGCATCCTTCAATGAAAACTGGATACTTTCATACACTTTCCTCTTCATGATCGACCAGAACTGTTCGATAGGGTTTATGTCAGGACAACAGGGAGGCCAGGTCATAAGTGATTGGCCTGTGATTCCCAAAGTTGTGAGGTACAAAATTGTAGCCTTGGCTAAATGCGAAGGAGCATTATCAGCATAAAAATCAATCGCCGTCGACTTGAGAGTGGCAGATTATATAACCATGCTGCAAAATGCTCCTCCAGAAATGCAGTGTAGGAGTTGCTGGTGAGTTTGACTCCTTCTGGAACTCAAAAAGGCCTGACAAGTTCATTTCCTATGATTCCCGCCCAAAACATGACACTACCATCTCCTTGTTGACGCTAAATGCGATGTGGGCGAGAGGCTCCAAATGGTACCCAAACTTTGGCCCATCCAGAGTAGCTCTGACCTCATCCATGAAGAAGACATCTTGGAAATTGATCTTCATGTACTTCTGTGTCCAATTAATACGCTTCTCTTTGTGATTCTTGATCAGGATGGGTCTAATGATGCACTTAACACTAAGTGGACTAAGTTTCACATTTGTACGATGTTTAATATTCAAAATATCAGCCAAAAATTTGACCTGCAATAAAGTGTGATTGTGATACACAGTTTATTTTCATGCTTCTTAAGAAAGATGTCATTTTTGTTGCACTTGCTTGCATTGTCTCCAGAATGTTGATATTATGCCTATAATGTGGAGACCATGCCTTAATTCTTACATGATGAGGGACCAGCTCTCATAAGCACATACAGGAGTCTCCAGTCAGCAGCACAGGGAGGAAAACAAAAAATAACAACTGGCTAACATCACTTATAAACACACCACACTAGTCTAAATAATGAAACCCAAATGAAGTGCAGACCTGCTTGTAAACAACTCTAAACGTGAGCTTAGACAACAACTTCAGGTAAACCATTCCTCAGCTCACCTATCAAGAAGGAAAAAAATCTGGATCCAGCCATTGTGGAAGATCGATGGACACAAAACTTGAATATCCACAGGCTACTTTTCATAGATCTCAGGTGAAAATACCATCATAAAAAGGACAGACCATTGTAGTATCTTTCAGACCATATCAAATCACCCCTCAACAGCCTACCCTTGATAGCAAACAAATCCCACTGAGAAAGTCTTTCACCATAAGAAATTCAATTAAAACCATTGATCCTTTTAGTTCACCATCTCTGCACCCTCTCCAACATCCTAGTCACCAAGAAAGCCAATTTGTATTCCATACTGCAGAAGCATGATCAAGAACATGTGTAATAAAAATTCATAAAATGAACCCTACCTACACACAGTACCCAGTCCACCAGCTCTCAATGCCATTACTTAAGAACCTAAGAAAAGGAGTCTGCAAAAGCCTAATTAATAGCATATATGAAGCAGCTCCTCTTCCTATCTCCCAGTTCAGTCCCACCTAGCATCCTCATCCATTAATCTATCCAATATATTAAAACTGCAGGGAGGATGCTTCTCTCACATAACTAGTGAACCTATTCCATTTATCTACCACTTAATTTGTAAACCAATTTCTTTCTAACAATCTATTTTTTAAACCTAAACCTGTCCTATCCTGTTAACTGTTCAATTTAGTTCCTTTTCCCCATCAAATTCCTCTCCTTTCTAATGCATGTAGATTTAATCTAATATGCCTTTCATGATGAGGTAATCTCAGGGCTGGATTGGATTTAAATTTGATGACATCCTAAGCTATTTTATATTTCCAGATGTCCTATGTCAGCAACAAATTGTGTTTAATATACTATATGGTAATTTTTGTACATAATGGATATCTACAGTCATTTGCACTTGACAAAATATGTATTTTATCAAAGTAATTGTTGAAATGAAATGCAATTAAGAGGTATATTAGTGAAATAATTATTAACCTCTAACTTAAAATTATTTTTTTATTCATAACAAACTTAATAATGCAAACACTGGTAAAAAAGACAAATTCTTTTAGAAATACAATTTACAGAGGCTTATCTATGTAGTCTATAGAAACTTGCTATAAGGACTAATTATATTAATGCATCTACCCAATACCCATTAAATTTTATCAAGATTTATTGTATACTGTGTATACAAACAGAACACAAACATGATATAAACTAAAATACCTTCTTTCTTGCCTTTGCCAAAGCAAAGTCACTAATGATATCATCAAATGATAAACTGCGTTGTTTGTCACTTTCTATGAACATGGGACTGAAGGAACGTAATTTATCATTGTTGTTCTAAATTAATTTTTTATCCTCTTCAGCTGAGAAAAAAATATTTCTCCAGAGCAATTTGCAATCATTATACTAAGGAACATTCTCAAAATTGCTTCTACATTAGGGAATGCTGAGTGGACAGGATCGTTAAATATTACTTGGTACAGATCCTGATGTGTCAGACTATCATGTTTATGTGAACCATGGCTTTGACTAGGTCTAACATATTGATGAAATTGCTTGAGTTCTCCAACAAGGTTCATGTCCACATCTTCAAGATATGTTTGGCATAAAGCACTAACTCTTCACGAATCTCTTCTCCTGTAGCATCTAATTTTGTTAAGAATGAAAACTTTTGCAGCAGCATTGTTGTATACTGACGCCCTTTGTGTCAGATTTGACTCTAATGCATCCATCACAGGTATAAATGTTTTGATTCTGAACTCGTCTCTTGGCTCAAGGTTCTCTAAAACATCATCTTTATCTTCACCTATATCATCTATATGCCTTCTTCTAGATCTGCTTTTCTTGTAATCAACATCAGGCAATTTTTCCTTTGCCTGTTCTTCAAAATTATCAAAAAGATCTCTGGAACCTTTAACAACCTCCAAAAGTGAAGCATACAATTTCCTACCTACATCTAAGCTAATTTGGGGGTCTTGCAGTGATTGAATAGTCTTGTGAAATTCATCCAACAAATAACTCCACAAATATAAGATTACCATAAATTCAAACTCCTCCATTTTATTCAAAATGTTTATGACTTAATTTCTTGTTTCACCCTTCTCTGTAGTATCACTATGCAGCTGATGCAATGCAGAATTATAACTATCAAGTATTTCACTTGACGCAATTGAATGTGCTTTCCATCTAGTCTTTGACAGACACTTTGGAACTTTTGAATCATCTTTGAAGAATGACAACAGTACTGCCCATCTATCTTGTAGATAATGAAAAGAAATTAGATATTTCTTGAACAATTCCAACAAGATTGAAGAAATGACCAGCACATGAAATATACATAACATACTTATTAATCTTCAATATTATTTCTTGAATACCCTTGTATTTGCCAGACATATTCACAGCATTATCATATGACTGGCCTTGACACTTACTAAAATCTATTTTGAATTAATTTGTGAAGTAGTCATGTACCTTCTCACCCATACTTTTTCCTGTGCAGCTACCCATCTCTAGGAAGGTTAGAAAACGTTCAATAGGGGCCCATCATCTGGTGAAACATACCTTACAATAATGAGCTGATCAAATATGGGACCAGTCTGGAATGGAATCTACAAATAAACTGAAGTACCCTGCAGTTTTTAAATCATCTAAGATTGATTCTCTTACTTTATATGCCATCATTTGTATAAATTCATCACATATTGTTTTAGAAAGATAAGATGTGACACCTTATCCTTTATTCCCAAATTCTTTTATATAAACGATTTGCTAGAAAAGGAGCAAATTTTGCCATAAGTTCAAGTAATCCAAGGTAGTTGCCATTGTGAGGAGAACCAACTATTGCCTCATCTCCTCTTAAAGGTAAACCACACACTGCCAGGGTAATTATGACTGCCACAACTCATTCAGGAACATGTTTCCAGTACTGCCATTTATTATTTATCTGTTCTGCTAGTTGGCAGTCAATTGTCGAGTCACATTTTCTTGTAAGATATGTTACTGAAGATATGGTCTACAGAGTTTTCATGACTAAACTAAATAGGTGTTGCGCCAATCACAAAAATCCATCTGATGATAATGGTGTAGAATAATTTGAAAAGAGTTTGCTCTAACCATTCTCTGCAGTATTTTTCACCATTAGCTCATTTGGGATAGAACAAGCTCTTTGAACAATATCTGTCTTGGTTTGCAAAAAACTTCTTTGACTTTTCAAATGAACCATTTGAGTGCTAACACTGACAGACCTTTTTCTACCCAGTATACAATGTCATCTTTGCTTAAATCACCCCATAGCTCAACATCATTCTGTTTTTTCTTTGACATTGAACCTTCTGTGCTTGTACTACTCTCTGGTTTGTAAATCTGAATATTGCTTGCCTTATTCGTTGAAGCAGATTCTAGAGAACTAGAGGCACCAGGTTCTGTATCAGGAATGGGATGAATATTCCATGACGGACTCAATGTGCTAAAGGCTTTGGGTTCATGAGGCCCCCTTATTGGTCTTTGTTAAGAAGCTTTCTAATTTTGGTAATTGCTAAGCTCTTCTTCAGCTTTCTGCTTCGTCCTTCTCTGTTGAACACTACTTAGAGCACTCAATAACTTTCCACATGACAAACTACTTAACTCCCCCTGCACCAAACATAAGCTGCACAGAAACAACTCTCTAGGTCGGATAGAGTGCACCTTACACAACTTTGCTGTAGTTATCACCATTCACTTAACACAAACTCCACATAGACAACATCCATACAGACCTTTGCCCTCTCTGTCAAACTAACCCCCCCACACTGATGCACATATTGAAGGTTGTATTAGCTTTACTGCTCTCAGACAACACATTAACAATGTCCTGCAGCTTTGGTAAAGTCAAGTGGATGTGGTGGTCCACCTACAAGGTGCAAGCTTCCTGGAATAACAGGGCCTGGGAAACCACAACAACAGATTAAGATTTGAAAAAAAAATTTTTGGAAGGGGACTTGCTGATTAATGTGGAATCCAGAAGCAGGTTCTACATGGGTAGGCCATAACCCATTTTAAGATCAATAAAAACTCTTTTAGAGCTATATCAGTATCATTTGATTTTAGGCTCATTTGGGTTTATTTCATGATTTAGAGTTTAACCTTCTAATTTTAGGAATAATAATTTTATTAGAAAATGAAATTTTAGTGGGCCATTTTCTCTGAAAAAAATGCTTTTAGTATCATTTTTCATATTTCTAATTGTTTAAATCATTTGCAGATATTAATAATACTAGTGTATATACTAATTTTCAAACCAGCTATGGATGAAGATCGTGAAGAACTTGGTATGTTATAACTTATTATAAAGATAATATAGTCTATAAAAATAGATAAGTAAATTTTCTATGAAATTAGCTTTAAAGATAAAAAATAAGTTTTACTATCATTAATTGGTTACCTGAATTCTTAATTATCAGCCATTACCTTGGAAGGAGCTAGTTTAATAGTGTATTAAATTGACCTAATGCCACTAAGGGTTTGAATTGATAATCACTATGGTCAAATCAAATCTGGATTAAAATATTTTATTTTATTTTTCAGTTTTTACTCCAGAATTGATCACAGCATTTCGTAATGAATTAAAATCAGACCCTACTGCCATCTTGGCAATGAATGCCTGTCGAAAAATTGATCCATTAGAATTGTGTATTCAAAGAGAGAAATTATATGAAACCAATCATATTTTTACACATAAGGTGAGATATAGTTTACTCATTTTTGGAAATTTGTGACCATAAGAATACTGTATTGTAAATTTAATATAAATACATTTCACACTTAAGAATTTCATGTTTTATATCACTTAATTGCTTCTAATATTGATGCCCTTTTCTTCAGGTGGAATCAGAAGGAAAACCAGTTTCACATCAAAGGTCATCAGGAAGATGCTGGATTTTTGCATGTCTGAATGCAATACGATTACCTTTTATGAAATTGCTAAACATAGAAGAGTTTGAATTTTCTCAAACATATCTTTTCTTGTGGGATAAGGTATGTAGTCATTTTTATCTTAACCCCTTTCCTACCATGACAAACGTGCATCAGTCATAAGTTTGCCATGGTGTGCTATGATGGCAAACACGTTTGTCATATTAGAAAGTACACCATTCTTGCTAAAATAAGATCCGGTGTGGCTTATATAATTTTATATGAAACTGAAGTGTGTAGTGCCTCAAATTGACGCCACTGAAATCAACCAATCAGAAAAGAGGTGGGTGGAGTTTAGAATGTCCCCAATGTATTCCCTCAGCGATTAGCTAATCTATAGTGGCAGCATTGTAGTCAATGGTTTTATTGTGGCATTTCAGTACTTTATTTCCTGTTTGCTTATTTATAGTTACAATGTCTGTTAGTGATTCAAATAATAGTGATGGTGATTATGAATCCATGGAAAGTGATAATGAAACAATAGATAGTTATGAGAATGATGTTTTTTATTTGGGGGGGGGGGGCATGAAGATGACAGTGCCATCCTATGTGATTTTTGGAAAAGAATTACTGACATTTTCAGTGATTGTAGAGGCCTAACCCTATTCTGGAGATGTGCGTAATTTCAGTGGTATAAATCCTGCACTAAATTGTAATGATAATAGTAGTGTTTTAGATTGTTTCAAAAAGTTTATAACTGATGTTTTAGCCTATTTAGTAAGGTACATAAATGACAGGGCAACCAACTTCTTTGAAAAGAACCTGATTAAAAAGGAGTAGTAAATAATCTAAAGTGGAAAGATGTGAATGATGATGACATATATACATTTCTTGCATTATATTTTTATATGGGCCAATGCAAATATAGTGAAGTCAACTTATATTGGTCTAGATTACCTTGTCAGCCTGACCAAGCCAATTAGAGGTAATTTTAATATGTAACTATGGGGCTATTAATTTTAAGTTAAATATATATTATTAACAATAATACATTGTAATATGCTAACTTTTCTATTTTAAAACATTTTTAAATGATGCACAAAAACCATATTACGCCCACTGCTGGTGTGACACAACGCCGTGCGCAAAGGGTTAAGTGTTATTTCAGCTTAGAAATAGGTTTCTTTATAGTCTTTGAGATATTGTATCATTAGTTTCCAAGGGTAGTTTATGAGCATTATCTATGGTGTTATTAAACAAAACAAAAAATTAACAGTTTCTATGGTTAGTAAAGCATACTTGATATTGTTGAGAGGTGATCCTCACACCCGTGGTGCTCCACTGCTGCATCCGTCCTCAGCATCCCTCAATGTCAGGTCCACCTGGTCTGGTAGTGAGTTGGATTTGGCTCTGTAGAGTGATGTGTACCCAACATTTTAGTACATTTTATGTTGAAGTGAGCATTGATGCACTCCTTACATCTTATTTGGTTTGGGTACATTTAGGAAAATGGAAAAGACCTTCGTACCTTTTTTATTCTAGTGCTTGTGCAGCAATATTCTTTCTTTTGGTTTGAACTTGAGTGCAGCGACTTATTCCCAAGTGGGTAGTTGCCAGGTAGGCTCCTAAATTAAAAAAATTGGTTTGAAGAAGTGCAGATGTACTTGGTCTGCCTCTTTTAACCAGGGGTGTCATTAAGCCTCTGCTGTGCTACCCAGGATTTCTAGCTTGAGGAGAGGTTATTACCCATGAGCCATAGGAAGACTAAAAGTATGCACCTCCTTGGCAATAGTTACTTAATAATAATCTCATGAAGATATTAAACTTTGGATACAGTTGTGAACTTGTCTTGGCTGGTTTCTATTAAAATGAGCTAATTATTTTTACATCCAATGGCATTTAAGCATGTCATCACCTAGAAATTGAGTAGTGTAGTTGTAATGCTGGTATGATGCTTCTGTTACAGTATTGAGTAAAGCTTCATTCTGAACTTGCTAGTGATTTTCTACATCTTGCAACTCTTGTTCCCCCATACAGATTGAGCGGTCAAACTATTACCTAAATAAGATGGTAGAATGTATACGGAACAAGGAAGATGTTGAAGGAAGGCTTATTTCTTATTTACTTCAAGAACCCACATGTGATGGAGGCCAATGGGATATGATTGTCAACTTGATTACTAAGTAAGATAAATTTATGTTACTTCTAGTTTACATGGTATTTACCTACCACCTACATTGCCTTACTAACCCACTCCTACTCTCATGACCATAAAAACAAACACAAACCACTATACTATATGCACTAGCTAGCCAACTTCCCACCTTCTCTTCCAAATCAAAACACCATGAAACATGTGCACCTTGAATTAAAAAATCAAACCCCAAATCATACTCCTGAAAAAATTTGCTAGACATACACCCAAATGAAATCTCACTCAAACCTTCAAACCAGTCTTGCTAGACCATGTTCTCTCAAAGTACCAAACCTCACCTCAAGAACAAAGGAATAAACTGACCCCCCAACCATGCTGCAATTTCCAACAAACCTTCAAGCACCCACCAGCCACTCTTGCCTGGCCTACAACTACAGAACCTCTTTTCACATTACATTCTTGGTTGATGAAGACGCCTCCCAGTCGAGTCAATGAGCAGTGGAAGCAATGAGAAGAGGTTGATTCCTTCAGATTGGGAGAAGATCCACAAGTAAACAGCCAACCACCCTCCTCTTTTGTCCCCAGCGAAACCTTTACCTACCTTCTTGTCTCTGAGGAGTAATTCGGGGCTATGGCCTGAGAGCCACTAGCCCTGATGGGTCTTCCCACATTCAATCGTTTTATACCCTATGACTGTATATACAGAGACCTGGATCTCAGTGAGAACCCTCTCCAAATGGAGAAGTTCATCAAAGCTGCCACCCTAAGGAGTGGATCTTAGCTAGGGACAATATAGGATCTTTTGGAAATGGCCTTATGCCATGGTGCAATTGCCAGTTTTCTGTGAAGAGAACCTTGCAGCTACAGAGTTTTGATTAAATTTTTTCATTTTAATCAAGAATTCTATATTTCAAAATTTTGTACAGCCAAAACCAATCAAGAATTTGGTTGATGTTATCACCAACCCCGCATTGTGGGATAGCGGTTGATGATGATAATAAAACCTTGAAAAAATACAGGCAATGAAATAGCTCTTAGAGATTTCAAATTTCTCCATAATCAGTGTTTTTATAGATTTGCTCCGGGTGAAGACAGACACCCTTCTACCACACCTGAATAGACTTGACACTAAGTGAAAGAGGGTTGTATACTCATTTCCCACTGAGCAGAAAGCCGGGCAAGAAAAGACAAAAAAAAACATTTCTAGATGTTTCAAAATATAGAATTCCCATCTGCTCTGTGGCAGTTGCTATAGTTGTAGTAACAAGTGTTTGTCCTAGCCATTGAGATGGGTTTTAATGTTTTCACTATTCCTACTATGGAACTAAAGTTTTAGTAATTTCATTTTTATTTTATTAGTCCTACAGAAAAATTCTTCCATTTTCAATTTCAAGAAAAACAAATTGATTGGGGGGTTTTCCTCCGATCTCCGCTCATTAAGGTGCCTTTTATTTCTATTTAGGGAACCTTCTTATTAATGTGGAATACAAACCATGAGTAGCTGTTTTTGTTGGTAGCCTACTTAATTGTATCTTCATTCTGATTTAAATGTACATCTTGGTCTGTATAAAGTTTAATAATGTGAAGAATTGCCCCTTTTTTACAGATATGGTCTCATGCCTAAGAAATGCTTTCCCGATTCCTTCTGCGCTGAAAATTCTTTGAAGCTAAATCGAATTTTGGAAACGAAGGTATTAATTATATCCTAAAATATATTTTATTTTTAATTTAATATTTTAGAGTGGGGTGGGGTCTGTTGATATAAAAATGAGGTATAATTTTGCTATTTTCTGCATAAAGTTTTGGGTTAGTAATTACTTTGTGGTATGGAAAATGTCGCCCAATATTTGTTCGTGGATCACTGAGACTCGGAGGCATTAAACAGTGCTAATCAATGGTAATGATCATACAAAATAACATTTTTTATGTATATATAATGTTAGTAGTGCATTATATGTTTGAGGGTGTAAATGTTCCTCTATCTAGGAGTATGGCCCAACAGGCAGCTACCCCATGTAGACTGTTACATCTGGTACCTGGAGGAGGGGCACATCCTGCCGACCTGAGTGCCATTAGAGAAAGCTTGGCTCACTGGGTTGACTAGAACTCTTTGACCAAGCCAGGTGAAGTTGGTGTATTTCCCCTTTTCCCTTTATGCACCCCCCCTTCTTTTTTTTCTATGAGTATCCCGTCCTTATTTCCTCTATCTAGGTTTAAAGACCTCACCAGCTACCTTATTCTGTATCAGAAAAGATGCTTTGGAACCTCTATAAACAATGCCACTTAACATTCATTAGGTTGCAAGAGACTAGGACTCAAAAAGTCTAGAACATCGGGACGCGATTAATAGGAAGATTGGTTTTGCCCCATAACCACTTCTCTATGCCTCATAGGCTCATCCCCCCCCCTCCCCCACCCTGCGGCTGTTCTCGTCCGCGACGATTCCCTTGAACGTACAGTCCCAATGCCGCGGCATCTTTAGGTCGCTTTCTGTCGTCTCGAATTGGGCGCACTCGCGGGACGCACCGACATTTGATGGATCGCTACACCTGCCCCTTACTGCAAAGACAGCGTTGTCCCCCAGACTGTTCGGCACATTCTTGTTGAATTTCTCAGTCTGGGTGATCTTCGCGCATTTTACCTGTCCCGGTACCGGGATGGGCGGGGTCGCTAACGCTTACTTTATCTCTTATACGCGGGACGGGTTTGAGCGCACAGACTTGTCGATTATTTGACTTATTGGAGGAGACTATCCTCCTCCTCCTCCCATTTTATTTGACTCTGTTATTGGTCGTATGCTTCTTCACCAGGGGGGGGGACGGGCATCCCCCCGACGCTGGAGTCTTGTTTTTTTCCATTTTGTTTTTGTTTTTTAATTGCATCGACTTGTGCCAGATGGCCACTAAACAAAAGCCACTTCATCTGCGCCGTACACAATGCATTATGCGCTTTCACGCGTGAGCCCAGCTGATCTTGATGGTGCCTATGCTGCTGCGTGACGCCAAAGGCAACTCATTCGAGAGCTTGATGCAGCCTCTCTCCCTCCAGAGCTTCTTCACCACCGGGAAGACTGCTCTCTAATTTTTTTTTTAACACACGCCCTGTTACGATAGTGCCGAATCAGTGTACATGGCTAGTTTCGAATTCGAAGGGGGGGGGGAGACCTTCGCGTCTTCTCCCTCATGTTTGAAACTGCGGGGAAGTATCGGGCATTGCGTGTTTTTGCACGGCCGAGTTGGTTTCAATGACTGCTCGCTAAGGGAAATTGCGCCGTTCTGAGCCAGAATTTCGATTTATAGAGACTGGCAGAACGCCCTGAGTCCTCTCGGGGTTTTGAAATCTCTCCATCCCTGGTTTGCAGCATTCGTGAGATCACTGCTCCTGCGAGTCGGTGGGATACCGAAATTATTTTCCACTGAGTTCATGGAAATGTATTGATTGCAGCAAATTAGGGCGCTAAACAATCTGCAAGGACTGTGTGACTGGACGAGCGTTTCGCTCTTCCCCACTCTTGAGTACATTACAGGAATCAAGTCAGCCCCCCCCCCCCCCCCCCGCTTCCGACTCTTCCCGTGGACCTCCTCCCCAATTCCTCGACTGCTTCATGTCGTTCTCTGTTGCCTCTGAATCGGACATACTCGCGGGACGCACCACCGCTCTTTGATGGAGCGCGCCTTTGAACCATACTGCAATGACTGCTTGGTCCCCCAGACTGTACGGTGCATTTATCTCGAATGTCACAGCCTGGGGGGGGATCTTGGCACACATTACCTCTCCCGATCCTGTTCGGAGGGAGCGGTGCTACCTCCATCATATGATTATGCTTTTTGATTTTTTTGTTCGTTTGTAAAATATTTAGCCTATTTGTAGGCTAAAAATAAGAACAAAAATCGTAAGACCAATCTACCCTTGCTGACAGTCGTCAGCCGAGTGCCTTTCAATTAAAATAATCTATTTGCCCTTGAGCCACCATGAGGCGATTTCCCACTGTTGTAGAAGTAGGCAGGTTCCCTATCTCCCCATATAATCGCCTCCTTCAGATACTCTGGACTTGAACACTCCACCCACTTTCTCTTCCCTTCTCCCCTACAAAATCTTTTTAAAAACCTGTAGATGCCTCTGTTAGTTCTTTTTTTTTAATAAATCCTTGACCTAATCTTTTTCTTTCTTTTTTTTAAGTTGAGGGAGTACACACGCGATCTTTACGATCTCTTTACTGAAGAGGACGAGGGTCAGCCGTCTCAAGTGGTGTCTTTGCTGCAAAAGCAGATGAAGGAAGTGTACAGGGTGGTGAGCATCTGTCTAGGAATTCCTCCCACCACTTTTATGTGGGAGTACTACGACAAAACCAAGAACTACCATTCTATAGGCCCCATCACTCCTCTCGAGTTCTACAACAAACACGTCAAGCCCATCTATGATGTCGAACAAAAGGTGAGGGAATTCAGGGGGGGGGCTCAATTTTATCTGTCAGGTCATCTGGAGGTGGAGGGGTACCTCTATACCCTCTTCACTTGGGTCAGAAGAATCCCCCCCCATATCGTTTTCGGGCGTGTTGTAGGTGACAAACCCACAGGTTAGGGTTTGGTGCTCTGGGTTTGCCTACCTTCTCAAAACCCCTTCCAAGACTCAAGGTGGTTCGGGTTCGTAACCTCGTTCAGTTAATCTGACTGTTGATGCGCTCCGACCCCACCCTTTGGTGGGAGAGTGGTGAGGGTAATCAGGGTGTGCTTGTAAAATTCGTTAGTGCCATAAAGATGGGAGGAAGAGGGTAGAGAGAGTAAAGTAAAACGGTTCTGCACCACTCCCTCTTAAGACTATCCACAGTAATTTATGGGATTATAATAATTAGAAGGGTTTTCTATGGCGCTTTACAAAGCCATTAACTTTTGTAGAGCGCCCATCCACCAAGGAAAAGCTAGATAGAAGGGGGAGGCGTATCGCGCAGTAGATCATTCCACATTCTGGGAGCAAATATCGGAAAAGTACGCACACCTGTGGATCACAGACTATGGGGAACCACCATTATGGGACCAGATCCAGAACAAAGATTCTCAGGGGCTGGGTTATGTGGCACAATGCTGAACAGAGGTGGGAAGGTACTCGGTTCTTAATCTAGCCACAGATCCTCCTACTACATGCTTTAGGGCCGGGAGGGAACGCCTCTGCTGGCATTGGGGCTGCAAGGGCCCAAAATCCTCCAGATGTCATATGCAGCATGGTATCCTTACCTGACACTGCCTTACGGGATGAACACAAGCTGCTAAGTTTTGAACAGGTTGGATGGGTCGGAGAGTGGAAGCATGGGGAAAGTGAGTAAGAGGAATCCAGAAGAAAGATAATGAAAGCAAGAATGGCAATCTTGTAACTTTTGATAAAAAAGAGAGCTGATGTGTGCATACATTTCAACATTGGCATTGAGAGATAATTAACTATCAAAGGTGGTCCCTGATTTCTAACATTATCAAAAAGTCCACCGAGGGAACGATAGTTTTACAGCGAGCCTCTACCCACCAGTAAAACCTCATCCTAGAGTTCCATTAAGGTGTCCGAGAGCCATTCAGTAATGATGTCGTGTGGATAGAATATTTTTAATATTCTCGGCAAACAAGTTTTGGTGAGAGACCGATGTACGCGCCAACAGTCGGAGGTGAGGCAGGAAAATACCAAGGTGAAGAAGATAGATACGAAACAAGAACCGAGCCCTGTGCAACACCATAACACACCTGCCAGTCCAGATATATCGCCTCAGATGTCAATAGACTGAGTATGTGATGATAGAGTAGATATGAGCGAAACTAGCTAAGCTCAATTCCTGAGACGACCAGAAATTAAAAAGACTACAATGAACAATAGAATCAAGAGTTTCAAATGTTGTTGAGAGATCATAAAGCACCAGAATGGAAGGACGAGCATTGTTGGCCGTGCAACCAAGGGGGTCAGAAGTGTAGGTTGAAACTTATTACAGCGTGTGTTAGCAGGCCTAATATAAATAAAGGGTGCTTTAAAGAGGGTCGCGATTGGCTATTCCCGCGACCCTTTCCACGACCACAACGCTTTCATGGGATAATTACACGAGAGTCGGTTCTCAGTCACGCCTTTGTCGATCGGTAATCAAATTTAGTTTTCCCTTTGAAATTTTGTAGAGGCAATAGTTATTGAATTCTCATTGACCTTTCTCTTCTAATCTACAAAGGTACTACGACACTATTAAGGAAGAGTATTCTCTAATGTATCTATGCTTTTGAGGCCGCCTCTATTTTTACTCTTTAACCTCTTTTGCCATAGGACCTGATTACTGTCATTTTTCCGGTTAACAGGTTTGTCTGGTAAATGACCCTCGGCCGAAGAATGAGTATGGGAAGACCTTTACGGTACATTGCCTTGGCAATATGGTGCAAGGGTTACCGATCATCTATAATAATCAGCCGGTCGAAATTCTTATGAAATTGGCCAGCGAGAGCATCAAAAGCGGCGAGGCAGTCTGGTTCGGGTGTGAGGTGGCCAAGAGATTCACCAGCAAGCTCGGCATTCAGGACGTTAAAATGTAAGGGTTCTACCCTCGGTTTGGTATCGTTCTTCACTCTTGTTTGGATCATGTCTTAGAACATTTCCTGAAGTTATATTTTTTGCTTCGGATTGGAGCAGGCTTACAAGAATTTCACGTCTTCCAAGGAAATGCCTATCTCTTCAACTAGTACCTTGTAGCTACTCGGGCATGTGCCTTCCACATATTTCCCTTCTCCTACCTCAATTTTTAATGAAGTTCTTTAAAAAAAAAAAACCCTCACTACCACCACGTGTCCTAGAGGGCGAGTGCAGTGAAAGCTGTGATTGAGAATCGGCTCTCTCTTAATTCCATTTGATTCTGTCTGGGGACTCGCTTGTTTTGCCTATGATGCGCTCCAACAGCCCTGTACCGGAGTCTTAGGGGTGATGATACGTTTCAGTGCATTGGACTTTTCATAGTTGTTGCTTCTACTGGTATTTTATATCGCTTTCGCATTATTTTCTCTTCGTTTCATGGCACTCCTCTTTCCTTTCATCCAAATTTAAGTTATTTTTAAGTCATTTTATCCTTAGCCAGGCCCAGCAGGCAAAGCCGTTTTTTTAAACTACCTACCTGTAGGAAAAGAGAGAAAGTAGTTGTAGAGGAGCGGTTAGTCATTTCCAAGTGCCCCCCCGCATTGCATGTATTCCACCTGAGGTAAAGTTGCAATTGAACTCACACTTCCTAGCTGTTGCATGGACCGCTAGCACAAGTGGGGTGGTATACAACTTCCCACAGCATGCAACAGCCTCACTCCACTAACCTGCTCCCTTCGGGACAGTCTCATGGAGAGCGAGGCCCCACTTATTTGTGGTAACGTTGACAGGGGCCTACAGCACAGGCTGGGGGGATTAAAGGCCTTCTCCCTTAATCTCCGAAGCGGTCGGTGGGAATAGAGGTCATCTCCCGGGGAGCAATGCAACACCGTTATCCCCCAAAGGGTGCCCGTTTACTCCTCGTGGGATAGGTGGTCTTTGTATTCAATAGGTTAGGGAGCTTTGGACTCTAAAGGATGGGCAACATTTTCCTTCATAGGGCATAAAAGGGTTGGATCCCCCATTTAATTTTAGTGGTGTTGATGACCGCTGATCCCTTGGGGAGGGGAAATAAGGGATGGTTTTGGTCTTGTTCATGGAGAGGGGATAATGGGAGTGTAATTTAAACAAAGTTATCATCGCTCAACATTGTCAGAGGTTTTGATGTTCTATATCCTTGTGTTTTCAGAGTGTGATCTGGAGGTTCCCTTTCCCTCCCGGCCCCACTGCTTGAAGGGGGATTAGCGGCAATATATCTTCTATATATTTTCACTACTTTCTCTATCTTCACAATTTTCTTTGCCGATCTATCCTTATAAACTTTCTCCTGGGTTGCTCTCGTTGGTTTTCGCCTGTTAGTTTTAAATGACAAAAAATGGAATCATAATGAGTGTGACAGAAGACTCGAGTTTTGTGGTATCCCATCCCCCCCCCCCCGAATTTAATCACTGTCATGTTCAACACCCCCCACCCCACCCCCTCTTCAAAAATTGTGTTGAATGAGGAATAGCACGAAACACAAGAACCCCATAACATATTTGATAGTTAAACACTTCTTATGTTACTTAAAATTAAATCAACTAAAACCAACAAGGGCATCTACAAAAAGTTTGTAAAGAGAGATCTGTAAGATAAAAAAACAAAGTTGAAGTGAAATGCGTGGAAGATATATAACTACACATCCATTTATGGGTGTTGGGGCCTGGAGGGCACATAATCATCCAGATGTCAGCTGTTCTATCGTTGATGCGCTCTACCTGACACCCAGTTTATCGTTTAGCTAAAACATTAAGGAAAGGGGATTCCTAGTGCTTTCGTCTTTATTGACAAAGACCGGCTCCTCATCATTAGATTCGCGTCTCTTGCCAACTATGGGGGAGAAAGTTGGAGAGAATGAGCCACTGTACATTCATGGGATTATTATAGATTACCAATCTATTGGATCGACCGTTTTCATGCACGAGTACTCTCATTTAGTTGCCTACGACGCGCAGCTGACACCATTGCAATGATTTCGTACTTATTCATCACGGGGTTGCATCAGACCGTTGTAGAAAGATTTACGGAGCCTCCGACTTCCGTCCTCTGCTTCACACGATATATCACTCCTTTTCTTTCAGACATGACTACAAGAGTGTGTTCGGGTTCGAAGTCAACATGAATATGAGTAAATCCGAGCGACTCATATACGGAGATTCCCTCATGACTCACGCCATGACTTTCACCGGAGTCTCCCTAGACGTAAATATAACTGGGTTCATACGGAGAGTGTGGTAGAATTCTGCAAGAGTGTATTTTAGTACCACATCCATACCAAATGTATGAATGTAGTTTAAAGGTCAAAGTATGGTTCCATTGGATGACGTAAGGAACCTCGCGAGGTATATGAAATGTGGATGGAATGAAGAAGCCCTTGTATAGAATGAGTGGAGATATATACTGGCTAGAATGCGGAGTGGAGTAATATAGCCTAGCTCTGCCACATTAATATAGCTTTTACTTCGCCACTCTACTCTGCAGCAGCAAATATGATTCATCCCAAGGGAAAACCTATGACATCAGCTCAAGAAACCCAGGGACAGCCTACGAAAACGGTCACAGCCCCCCAAATAACCTAACAGCAAACTCTACAAAACATTGAACAGTATCACACTGTCCAGCAGCAACACTACAAATCCTATCCAGCAATCATCACAACTGACACTATACTCAGAAACAAACACTAGCTTCCTTTACAAGCCTCTTCCCTCCAATTTTTGGGGAGTTGGCGGCTTTCGTCCATTCATCCCTGGTCGGGGCAGAGAAGGTGGGCTGATGGTTAAGCCACCCTTTTCTACTACCCCCTACCCCATCTTTTCTTTATCTATCCTTTTACACACCTGAAAAAGGATACCAGATGACATGTAGAGGCTCGTGTGCCCTCCTAGCCCCAATGTCTGCAGGAGGATATGTGGCGATTCTCCACACATTTTCTCTTGCTCTATCTTCACTTTCTTTACATATCTCTCCTTGCAAACTTTCTGCAAGATAGGGTCTCGTTACTATTGCACTTAAAATTCGAGCCGGGATTCTCTTGACCCCTTCCAAAGTCATAAAGCCCCTCATCCTAAACCTGATCATTCGACACATTCTCTTAGCACCTACATATGGTTCCATACCGTTACACCAACCACTTATCACATATACATCACTTCGCTGTGGTCATCACCAATCACTTAATACATACAAACACTGCATAGACAACACCCATACATATCTTTTCCCTCTCTGTCAAACTAACTGTCACACATCTCATTAAAGATTGCATCATCTTGCCAGCCCCGTAGAGGCGCGGCGATTTGCCATCCTGGCCGCCGTGCTGACTGGATCCAGAGCTCCGTCCGGCCCCAGCTTAGCTAGCCTCTCTTCCTTCCTTCAGACAGCCTGTATTTCTCCCCTACTTCGTCGCTTTTCATACAACCTCTCTCACAACTTTCTCTGGTCAGCCTCTAATTTCACAGGGCAGATGCTGAACTTCTCAGCCAACCGTCCCAGATCGGGGCTGAGGGGGGAGGGGACAACGTCCCCTTACCCCTCAGTTCCGGTTCGGGATAGTGTTTTTTTAACAACCTGCTTCATCTCCACCCATACCTTCCTCACGTCCCTTTTCCTTTTCTCTTCACACACTATCAATTTTACGCCGTGCCCAAGGTGGAGCCGCCATGCTGAAGGGCTGCCAGGTCACCAGGCGAGAGGAGGGGCTTTAAATGGCGGCACCTGGCTCTGCCAGGCCTGTACGCACCCCTTGCAGAGTGGGTAACAGCGAGGGGTGATGAGCTATTGCTTCCCGTCGAACAAATAGGGTCACCATGCCCATGGATGAAAATTAAAAAAAAAACATCTCTTCCCAATTCCCTTTGCTCATCAACGGAGCCGCACTCGGGCAGCTCCACAGAAAAAAAATGGAGGTCCCCCTCCTGTGCTTGCGCAGGGGACCCTCCATATTTCTCTAACCGGAGAGGAGGCTTACTCCTCTCCTACGACTACGGGTGTAGGGGACTCCCCCTCACCCCCTTCCCTGGAGGTGCTCTCGGGCACCTCCCTATTTTCAGCGGCAGTCCCTCCTTTTCTATCTAAGGGGACTGCCAAGAAAGCCAGCAGGCAGCCCATTGCCAACCGCCCCTCATTGAAGCGGCTCGGTAGGGCAAACCCCCTTTGGGAGGAGAGGAAAGCCAGGCCCCTTCGGTCGCTTCCCTCAAAAGACCTGGTGGCAAGAATACTAAACCTTGCCGGGCTCAAGGCCTGTGCCTCCCCACACATGACTGGTGACGCTGCTAACGGGACCTGCGATATCCTGGGAGGGGATGGCCAACTGGAAGCCCCTTCTGTGATGGACATGGTCCTTGAGGAAACCCATCCTCAGACTGTAGGGCCTTCCATGGGGGGGAATCCGGGCTCGGCGCCAAGCACTGAACCCGAATCCGCCCCAATGCAAGGTCCGCCTCAAACGGCTGGGGTCTCAGAGACAGTACAAGGAGGGAAGGGATCTCCTCCAACCGGTGCACCTGCGACCACCAGGACCTTCTCCATTTCGGAGAAGGACCTGGCTGAGGCCGGTCCATCTGGCCTGGGGGGTCCTGCCGGCAGAGGGGAGAAGCGGGTTCATTCCCCGCCCTCCTCTCCTAAAAAGAACAGGAAAAAGACTTGGGGGCTCCTCTCCATTTGCGGGGACGGATGGGTCTGCTGCCACTTTGGCAAGCGACCAAGCCAAGATCGGCACATCCGGCCCATCTGCCCCCCTGGTTGCTGAGCCCCTAAGACCAAAAGTGCACAGGGCGGAGCCTCGATGACATAGGGGCCCCTGATTCAGAGGTTACCTGGCGTTTTCGAGCCCGCTGGATTCAAACGCTTCCTCGTTATTCTCTCCACGGATGGCACCATGTTGGCCAAGGGCAACATGATCTATCAAAGGAGAGGATTAGCTAGTACAATTGGTAGAGATCCGAAAGTGACTCGTTTCTCGGACGGGAGCCTTCTGGCGAATCCCGCCGAAGCGGCCAAGATAAGTGCTCCTCGGACACTTCATGGCACCCAGGTGAGTGTGACGCCGCACTTTACCATGAACTTTGTGAAAGGAGTAGTTTATGCGAGGGAACTCGTGGACTACTCCATAGAGGACATCACCTTAGAGCTTGCTGACCATGGGGCGGTCAAGGTCGAACGTGTGATGAGAAAACAGGGAGGGGCCTCGAGTCCCACCCCTGCACTCTTCGTCACGTTCGACTGTGACAAGCTCCCTGAGTCGGTGCGTGCCGGTTGGTACCGCTACCGCGTGAAGGCATTCGTGCCACTGCCGCGCGGTCGAGGTCACCCGAAGTCTGTAAATTGCTCCAAGGCTGCACACGATAAGTCTAAATCGCGTGTGGCCAAGTGTGTCAATTGCGGAGAGCCGCACCCCGCTTCTTCGAAGCAATGTGATGCATATCTCCTTGAGAAAGAAATCCTGGCCGTTCTGGCCCAGGATCGACTCTCATTCCGCGAGGCTAAGGACTTGGTCCTGGCGCGCCCGGCTCTGCCTGGGACGTCATATGCCTCAATAGTTAGAAAGGCACCCTCTGCTCCTGGCCCATCCAGGCCAACGAGCACGGTTGTTTCCGCGCCCATTCGGAGCCCTTCTGCGGGCTCTACTCAACCCGGGTGCTCCCCTGGTAAAGCTGGCGACAAAAAGGGTTCCTACCCAGCCCCGACTAAAACCAGGGCTCCCCCCTCTTCCCCCAGCGTGACCGTTTTCCGTAATGCGAAACGGCCACGCGCCTCCACCGAGTCGTTAGACTCACCGGAGGCAACACCCCTCAAATTGGTCGCCAGGGCATCTTCCGGGGTTCGTAAAGCTGTCCCCCGAAAAGAGAAAGAAAGGAGCTTCGGCTGCTTCGCCCACGCCTAGTGGTGGAGCGAGTGGCTCGGAGACGGTGGTTCCTTGAAAAGAGGGCCCTCCCCTCCGAAACCGCAACGCCCGCCCAAGATTTCGAGGCGGAGGAAGGAAAAGACTCACATAGCGAGCCCAACCTCCCCCAATAAGTCCTCGAAGGCGATAGTCCCCGGGGTTCTGTCTCCGGGAAGCGTACGACCATTCCCGTGAGGGTCTTCTGTTCGAGGAGGGCCCCCGCGTCTCCGAGCTAGGCCTGGAGGGCATATTCCTTCAATGGAATTGCCGTGGACTCCGGGCCAACTGGGAGGAGCTGCGGAGGCTCGTCTCGTCTCGTTCCCCGTTAGCTATTTTTCTGAAGGAAACCTTGCTAGGCGGGTGCTCCCTGCCCGCCCTCCCGAGGTATAAGGGTCTTGCGACCCCACCACCAAGGGATGGCCCGGCTGGGGGATGCGCGGTTTACACCCGGCATGATGTCTCCGTTCTTCCTTTCTCTTCAGATACCTCCTCTCAGGCAGTGGCTGTGCAGCTGCACCTGGATAGGAGGTATACTATCATTTCTGCATACATTCCACCGTCAGCTGACTTCGACACGGGGGATTTCCGCCGCGTCGTGGCACGGTTGCCGAGGCCCTTTCTCTTGCTTGGAGATCTGAACGACAGGCATCCTCTCTGGGGAGATAACTCAATAAATCCCAGGGGACAAGTCCTTGCAGATCTGTTTGAAGAGCTTGAGATAGGTGTCCTAAATGTGGATGAGTTTACGCATCACTGCCTGAGAACCGCTTCATTTTCTTGCCTTGACCTATCTTTGTGCTCTTCAGATGCACAGCCTGATTTTGATTGGGCGGTGGTCAATATCACACATTCAAATATCATTTTCAGGGCAACTGCCGCCTGAGAGCCCACCTCGGTGGTGCTTGGCGTGGGCGCGGTGGCCTGCATTTCAGAAAATGACTGAATTCTCTATCTCAGTCGAGGAGTTTAGGTCAGTAGATGAGGCCGTTGAGTTCTCCGGCAAACTCATCGCCACGGGCCTGACTACTATTCCTAGAACGTCTGGCCGTTTTGCATGCCGACCACTCCCATGGTGGTCGGCCGAGTGTGAGACGGCCCTCAAACAGAAGCGTTATTCCTACATGCGCTATAAGCGCCGCCCGAACGATTTCACTGTCGGTAAATTTCGTCGGGCTAGGGCTAGGTTCCGGTATATTTCGAAGCATGCCCGCCGCTCTTCTTGGCGGGCATACGTGTCTTCACTTAACGGGAAGACCCCTCTAGCAGAGGTGTGGAAGCGAGTCAAAAGGATTCGGGGCAAGTTCTCGCAGGACCCCCCTCCCGTTCTCCAGGAGAATGGGACCGCAATCTCGGACCCCGCGTCCGTGGCGGGATCCTTCGCGACCGCTTTCTCCGCATTCTCTAGCCGGGATGCTGCTCTGCCAGCATTCAATGCACGTCGTGATGTCGCGGAAGGCCGCCGGCTGGACTTTACCTCCAGAGACGGAGAACCCTTTAACGACAGGTTTACTGTGAGTGAGTTGCGCTCCGCTCTTGCTTGGTGCGCGGACACCGCTCATGGTCCGGACGATGTCCCGTACGCTATGCTTCGACACCTGGGTGAGTGAGGCATGGCCTTTCTGTTAGATTTGTTCAACAGGATCTGGGTGGAGGGTCTCCTCCCAGATTCCTGGCGAATCGCTACTGTGCTCGCCTTTCGCAAACCGGGGAGAGATTACTCTATTCCGGCCGGTTTCCGCCCAATCTCTCTAACCTCTTGCGTGTGCAAGTTGATGAAGAAATTGGTAACTGTTAGACTAACCTCTTTGCTGGACAGCGGAGGCCATTTGTCTTTTGCACAGTCCGGCTTCCGCAAGTTCCACTCCACCTCGGATGCTCTTCTCCGGCTGGAAGGTTCCGTTTGCGCGGCCTTCCTTCGCAGACAGCACTACGCCACGGTGTTTTTTTTATCTGGAGAAGGCCTATGATACCGCATGGCGATACGGTATCATGGAGACTCTCCACACGATGGGGGTGAGGGGACGCCTCCCAATGTTTATATCTTAATTTTTGCGAGATCGTCGATTCCGCGTACGGGTGGGGGGAGCCCTCTCCGGTCCAAAGGAACAGGAAGAGGGTGTCCCGCACGGAAGTGTCCTCAGTGTCACACTCTCTGCCCTGAGCAACAACGGCATCACCTCGGTGCTGCCGGAAGATGTTCTCGCTACGCTCTACGTGGACGACCTTTCGATCTCTTTCGGCGCAGCCCAGATGCCAACTCTGGAGCGTCGACTCCAACCGGCATTGAACTGCGTCTCTCACTATGCCGAAGCGCACAGATTTCGGTTTTCGTTTTCTTTGGCCAAGACTAAGGTGGTGCACTTCTGCCGCCATCCACGGCTTCACCCCGACCCAGATTTGTTTCTTAATGGGGTGCGCCTAGATGTGGTTGAGTCGCACCGTTTCCTTGGTCTTGTATTCGACCGACGCCTCACCTGGGAGGCTCATATTCGCAGCCTTAGGGGGGTCTTGTCCCCGCGCCATCGATATTCTCCGTTCCGTGACGTTCAGCGGTTGGGGCGCTGATAGGGCTACTGCTTTACTTTTTTATCGATCCTTTGTTCGTTCGAAGCTCGACTACGGATGCGAGTTTTATGCATCCGCAGCCGAGCGTTTATTGCGGAAGTTGGAGTCGATCCACCTCACCGGCCTTCGCCTTGCGGCCTGTGCCTTCCGCACTTCTTCCATTGAGAGCCTGTTGGTCGATTCTGAGGAGATACTACTCGCTCTACGCCGCGTGCTGTGCCTTACTTCCCTGTACGCGCGAGCCCGGCGCCTCCCTAATTCGCCAACAGCTCTCACTGCATTCGCAGTTCATCTCGACGGTGCCTATGCCACTCGGTACGGGAGATCACGCGACGTGCCCGGTTCGGAGACCCGATTGTGATCTATAGCGACTCACAAAGCGCCCTGAGTGCTCTCTGGGCATTGGAATCTCCGCATCCCCTGGTTCGCGATATTCGTGACGCCACGGTTTTGGCGAGCCGGGTGGATGTCGAGATTATCTTCTGCTGGGTTCCTGGACATGTGGGAATTGCGAGGAATGAAGGCGCCAAAGAGTCCGCAAGGACTCTGCGACCGGATCAGCGTTTCACTCTTCACACCGACTACATGGCAGGAATACGGGCAGCTCTTCGGACTGCTTGGCAAAGAAGATGGGAGACGGTCGAAGGGAGCTTAAAGTTGCGTGCCATTGCGCCGCGACTGTTCCCATGGACCTATCCCCCACTGCCGCGTCGGCTTCAGGTCGCTTTCTGTCTCCGAATCGGACACACTCGTGTGACGCATCGCTATCTGATGGAGCGCTCGTCTGTGCCCTATTGTGACGACTGCGTCATCCCCCAGACTGTTCGGCACGTTCTTGTCGAATGTCCCAGTCTAGGTGATCTTCGCGCACGTTACCTGTCCCGGTCCTGGGATGGGCGGGGTCGCTACCGCCTGTCCCTTGTACTCGGGACGAGTGCGTGCACATTGACTGGTAGACTTGTTGACTTTTGGGGGGCGGCCGGCCTTCTCCCTATTATTTAAGCAGGTTTTTTTGTTTTGTTTTGTTTTTGCTTTTGTTTTTTTCCTTATATGTCGCACGCTCCTGCGCCGGGGGGACCTTCTTCCCACACAGGAGCTTGCTTACTGCTAGCTTCCCTTTCCATTTTTTTTTTTGGGGGGGGTGTTTTTTATCTTGAATTTTATTTTAAAGTAGTCTAGTACTAGGCCAGTTTTTAATAGGGCGGGTGTTTTTTATCTTGAATTTTATTTTAAAGTAGTCTAGTACTAGGCCAGTTTTTAATAGGGCGACTAATGCCCAAGTAGTCAGTCGCCAGATGAGCTCTTAAAAAAAAAAATAAATCACCTTGGCAGCTCTCAGACAATACAACAACATTAACTATGTTCTGCAGCTTTGGTCAAGTCCAGTAGACGTCGTGGCCTACTTACGTGGTGCTGGCTTCCTGGAATAACAGAGCCCTGGGAACCATAACAACAATTTTTCACATAAAGAATCTACGATAGCATCAACGGACTACAACCGCACAGAACACTCGTGGTAATACTTGACAGCAAAGCTTTCAATGTATTCCCACCACAACATCGGTAAGAAACTATACACCATCATTCACAACACACATGGTTCGCCAACTATCTGGCGGGTAGACGGCCTATATGACTGTCGTAGAATTGCTCATAGTCTGGTCCAATAATTATTCTAGTCCTTGATCTGGACACACCGCTTTTGTTTAAGTCGATGGTATTGACCCTATGACTCAATCTACGATCATATATATATATATATATATATATATATATATATATATATATATATATATATATATATATATATATATATATATATATAGGTAGGCTTTAATTCCTACTGAATGTGCGAAAGCTGGTTAGAGGCGGGTTGTGCCGTAGCCAAGATTCTCACTATAAAAGTCCCACTTGTTACTGGGGGGAGGTTTGTGATTGTTGAATTCTAAGAGTGCATAATACAGGTTGAATAAATTAGCCGAAGGGATTCCTTGATTAAAGTCTTGCCAAGGGTACGTCAAAAAGGAGGTGCCACAAATAAACACGCGTACAAAAAATAAACATTACTTTACACATATATAATAATTAGCAATAGTTAAACGGGCAAAATTAAGGATTAAATATTAAACACTGACGTTAAGCGTCTAGATTTATAATGACTCAATGGGAGTATCAATCACTGTTAATTAAATAGGTAATTTAAGAATAGAGGGACACTGGGTTTACAGATTACCATTAATTGTGATGGATTGGAGAGACGACTACTCAGGTCCAGACGGGGTGGTTCGGGTGGCGTTAACACGAGTTCTCGGGGAGAGGGGGGATAAGACGACGGGTTCGGGGCTGCTGACTGCAGTTCCGGTTAGTTCACTCCTAACTGGATGTGACACTAACAAATATTAACTTCCAGTAACTATTTGGATGTTCCTTTTCTTTGTCAAGTTACGTTGAGCAACAGAGTGTATTCTTCTAGTCACAGACTCTGCGGGGCGGGATTTACCTCAGGAACACTTTGAGACAGCGACCAAGTTGACTCGGCGGCGCGTTGGCAGTCGATACGTTACGGCAACGACTCGTTCAACGTGAGGGTTACGCGAGTAGGTTTGGGACACTGCTGTAGAGGGATGAACGGCGATGTTATTTATACCGCGGATTGTGTAAAATCGAGAGAGAGATTCCATTCACGACAATTCGCTTATCGCAGCGCCTTCTGGACAATCTCCATGGTATCATAAAGAAGGCAAATAGAATTTAGGCTTCTCTGTGAGATAGGCCTTCTTTCGTCAGACTTCCTGTCGCCAGTTGGGGGAAGGGTGGGGGGGGGGGGAGAGAGGAGACGAAAGTCAACTCAAACGGCAAATTTCTTTCGTTCCCACGATTGTCTGGCGGCATGCGAGTATGTACGTTCCATACCCTCACAATGACATTTGTTGGCCAATCATCAAACATCAAAAACTTAACCAAAGGTGTCCTACAAGGCTCCCTACTCTCCCTCACACTCTTTAAACCTCAGCCTCTTTGAGGCTGAGAAATTTCACATCTCCGAGAACTCAGTGGTTGCCCTCATGGCAAGTGGCAACGATCTCTACCTACGAGGAGGTAAAGTAGGCGCCAGCGGGAAGATCCTGACCACGGTTATGGGAGGAGTTGACGACTGTGAGCTAAAAACTCGCATACGTGTCGTGGTCGGGATACTCCCCAGACGAGGTCCATCCCGCAATGCTCACGCGAGGAACGTCTCCATAAACCAACGCTTGGGAGATCTTTGTACGGCGGAAGGAGTCTTTTTTTGTAGACCCCTACCGCATCTTTTACGGGAGAAATGACCTGTACAAAAGGGACGGAATGCATCTTTCCTTTAAAGGGAAAGCTGCACTCGCGAACATGATCCAGGATGTGGAGCGGACCCAAAGAAGTGTCAGACCCCGAGTAAAGGAGGACGTACACCAGTATACCCGTGTTACTCCAGGAACGACCTTTTCTGAAGTCACAGAGAAAGAAAGTGGGTAACGGAAGAGCGTAGGGAGTCCTACAGTCGGGGACTCCCTCAAAGTTCTTCCTTTCAATGCGAGGTCTATCAGAAACAAGTTTCTAGAACTTCGTGGCCTCGTAGCAACAGAAGAACCTGAGATGGTGGCCATAACGGAGTCGTGGATAAAAACCTCAAGCCGAGATTTTGAAGGTGAATTCACGATTCCCGGTTACCAGCTCTTCCTGAAAGATAGGCCAGACAGAGAGGGTGGCGGTGTGATGTATGTCAAGGATACTCTCAACTCGACGGATTGCAACATCGTATCCGACCATGAACTACTAGGTGTTGACCTAGAGATAGGTCCTGCCAAATACAGGACCCTGATGCTTTATAGACCTCCTGCCCAACTCGTTGAAAAGGACAGAGATCTGTACCAGCTACTAGGAGAACTTGTCGAAGACATTGTGTATCGTCATGGGTGATTTCAACACACAAGTTGACTGGGAAACCAGAGAACCCTGTGGCGAGAACGCACTACTCCTGGAAATCGCGAACAACGAGTTCCTGACTCAATGGGTGAGAGAGACAATATCCTCGACTTGGTTTTCACCTCTGAGGATGACATCGTTGAGGACCTCTCTGTTGGCGAAGAGCTCGGTGGCAGTGACCACCGACTAATTAGATTTGTAGTCAAAGTCCCGAAGGCAGGGCCTGCAACTAGTAAATCGAGGAAACTCGATTTGAAAAGCGCAGACTTTGCAGGTCTTCGTGCTGGACTGACTGACGCGAGGCTAGAAGTGTGCGATGCTGTTGAAGACTCGTGGAATAGTTTCAAAACCACATTCATGAGTCTTAATCGCGTTTCATCCCTCTGAAATGCCCCCGTCGGTCTTCTGTTCAATCAAAGGGGTTTAATCGAGAAATCACCCAACTGCTTAGGGAGAAGAGAACCGTGTACCGGCAATCGAAGATCTCGGGTGACTTTGACGAATACCGGAGGCTAGCAAGGAGAGTGAAGTGCAGTATAAGGGTGGCTAAGCGGTCTGAGGAACTCCGAGTGGCGAGACTCTGTAAAGAGAATCCCATGGAGTTTTTTGGATATGTGAACAGCCGTAAACCAATCCGTCGAACGATTGGCCCTTTGAGAAATGAGGAGGGGACGTTAAAGCATTCTGATGCAGAAAATGCTAACCTCCTCAACGACTACTTCTCTTCAGTGTTTACTGAAGAGTGTGGTCCCATCCCCCAGCCGACGGATTCCTACTCGGCGGAAAAGCTAGAGGATATGGACTTCACCGAAGGAGAAATCAAAAAGAAGATCACTGACCTAATGACGAATAAGTCACCTGGCCCGGATGGGTTTCTACCTAAAGTGTTGAAAGAAGTGCGCGATCAAGGGTCACGACACCTGAGCGCAATCTTCAACATGTCAATCCGGACCGAATGCGTTCCTAGAGACTGGCGTGAAGCGGAGGTGACTCCTATCTTCAAGAAAGGAGACCGTAGCCAACCGTCGAACTACCGACCTATCAGTCTGACTTCGATAGTCGGTAAACTCATGGAAAGCATGATGGTGGACAAAATGACGTCGTATTTAGAGTCAAACCTGCTACTGAGGAGTTCCCAGCACGGCTTCCGAAGGCAACGCACTACTCCTGGAGTTCGCGAACAACGAGTTCCTGACTCAATTCTTCCACTTTGTGTTCAGTGAGCACGATCGGGACAAGGCGGTGGATGTGGTGTACTTAGACTTTCAGAAAGCCTTTGATAAGGTACCACACCGCCGCCTTCTCCGGAAAGTGAGAGCGCTGGGCATAGACGGAAAAGTAGCCGGCTGGATCGAGAACTGGCTAAGTGGCAGACGGCAACGGGTGGTGTTGAATGGACAGGCTTCTGAGTGGGTGCCCGTTACTAGCGGGGTGCCTCAAGGTTCTGTCCTGAGACCACTACTATTCATCATCTACGTCAACGAGATGGACGGTGATATGGTTGCGAAGATTTCCAAATTTGCCGACGATACCAAACTTGGTATGAACGTTGCAAAGGATGGAAATACTGCCCGCCTGCAGGAAGATCTTGGGAAGATTGGGGAGTGGTCGGACACGTGGCAAATGCCTTTTAACGTGAACAAATGCAAAGTAATGCATATCGTCCACAGAAACCCCCAATCTCAGTATATCCTTAAGGGCACTGCTCTTGAATCCAGTGACACTGAGAAGGACTTGGGTGTAACAATCACTAGTGACCTCAAGTTCTCGAAACAGTGCATTAAGGCGGAGAAAAAGGCCCAAAGGATGCTAGGTTATATAAAGCGCCAGTTTGGATATCGGAACAAGGAGATTGTACTGTGTTTGTACAACTCACTTGTCCGACCGCACCTGGAATATGCCGTGCAATTTTGGAGTCCTTCATTTCGAAAGGACATCGCGAAATTGGAACGCGTACAAGCCAGGGCAACCAAGCTGATTCCCTCTATCCGACAAAAGTTAAGAGGATAGACTAAGGGAATTAGATCTGTTCTCGCTGGAAACCCGTAGACTGCGTGGTCAGCTCATCGAGGTTTTCAAAATACTTCGAGGGTTCTACAATGTTGACTACCGGGATATTTTCACACTGAGTGAGAACAGAACGCGCAATCACGGCTTCAAACTTGAACTGAAGCGTTACAACCGCAATATGTGTGGAAATTTTTTCCCTTACAGTATCTGCGGTAGTTGGAACGGACTTCCAGTGGAAGTTGTCAACAGTGAATCTGATGACCAGTTCAAGTCAAGACTAGACAAATTCTTGAAAAGTGGCCGTACAGGGACGCAAAACAATTGAGCAGCCATGTGCCCTCTCAATTGCTAGTCCAAATGTACCCTCTTTGAATGGACCGTAAGTCTCCTAGGGTACTTTCTTTCCTTGTAACTGCATGCGTGACATGCCTTCACTACATATACATCATATGCGGACGACATCACTTTAACATGTACAACTTGTCATCACATGATTTGAAGGCTGACTGTAAGGGGGTGGCACCCACTCCAGCCCCTAGTGTGTAACCTGGAGGATTGCATGCCCTCCTGGCCCCAATACCCACTGAGGATCTGCGTCTATATATCCTCTTATCTTCACCTTAATTTACAGATCTTCCTTTACAAACATTTTGCGAGCGATGCCCTCATCGGTTTCCATTTGAAAAATGATACTCCTCTCTTACTATCTTCACAACCCACAAACTGGAGTGCAACATATACTCCTGCGCATGACGCTATCAAACGCCCCACTTACCTTAAATTAAAACAAAAATATCTTCAACTGATATACCTAATCTCACATCCACTCATCTCAACAGAAACCCCCCCAAAACCAAGCACTCCACTTCGCCACGCTGAATCATGGTTGTGCCCGTAAAACACGACCGCAGAATACAATTTCTCCATAGGTCGTGAAACCTATGGAGCAATACTCCAAGAACATACACGCAGATACTTCAAGGGAACCAACCTCTCCATAACCAGACCATCTCTACCTATAAAACAGGTCTATTAAGGACAATCATACTGTTGGTGAAATATGGATGATTGTGTTCTCTCTCTGCCGAATGCCTGCAAGAGGATCTGCGACTATGTATATCTTCCGCACATTTTCACTTTCTTTAAAGAGATCTCCCCTTAGAAACTTGCTGCGTGATACACCCTCGTTGGTATTGCACTTTAAATTGGAAAGAAAAAAATCCACATTCACACAACGCAACATTGCATCATCTCTTTGACCAAACTAACACATCAAGATGATTTCACGAGGCATCAACCAAGAAGAAAGTTCGGGTCCACCCACTACACAAAAACGGCACAATTAAAACCAGACAGTGCAACGCATTGACAACTTTCCCCACGCAAACGCTATTGAGACATAACCTCGAGATACACAGATTGTTTCGTGTCCGCGAGAACCCGGTCAGTTTGGCCGAGGTTGTAGAGGATCCCGCCCTTAGAGATGGATATTAGGCAGGAATGTGGAGTGTAGCAATATAGCGGCTAGAATGCGAGGAGTGGTATACTAGCAAGAACTGGTAGTGGAGCAATAGTAGCTAGAATAAGGAGTGGAGCAATGTAGTCGCTAGAATGCGCACTCAAGCAATATAGTATCTAGAATGTGATTTGTACGTTGGATCAATAAAGTGGTTTGAGGGAGCATTGGCGCCATATAGTAAGAATGAGGAATGTAACGATATAGTGACTAGAATGCATAGTGTAGTAATATTGTGGATATAGTGAAGCATGGATTATGTGAGATGGTACCACATGAAAAGTTAGTCCTTTTTTAACTCCGACGAACGATGGGTTCTACCATGCCTTCATTCTTCCCACTCTTTTTCTTCCATAGCCCCCACCGAATCTTTCTTTTCCTTATCCATTCTTCTGGACAATGGTGATATCTGGGGGCTTGTTTTGTCTCCCTCAGTCCCAATGCTAGCAGGAGGGGGAGTAGCCCTCTATCTTCCACACATTTTTACTTCCTCTAGCTCCACTTTCTTTATAGATCTCCCCTTACAAACTTTGTGCAAACGTTGGTTTTATTCTTAAATTAAAGAAGGAAGGAATTATTCAGTAGGCCATAAGACATTCCTAGTCACGTTTTATTTTTTTTCCTTGTAGGAAACTGGTGTTCCTTTGAAATGGCGCGTAGAAAACAGTTGGGGCGAAGACTACGGTGATAAGGGCTACCACGTCCTCTCTTCCCTGTGGTTTAAGGAGTTTGTATTTGAAGTCGTCGTCGATAAGAAGTTTGTTCCTAAGGACATCCTTGACGTTTACAAACAGCCCCCCATCGTCCTTCCTGCTTGGGATCCTATGGGAGCCTTGGCTCTAAATCGTCTATGATTTGGGGCATTCATATCAATTGTGACTTAATTTTTTATGGTTTTCGTTTGTTTTTTAAAGTTTATGGACATTTGATCGCTCCCCTTTCACGAGGTCTTTTAACTGATTTTTATGCTTTCTAGCTAATTTTTTGTAACAATTTTAATGTAAAAAGATTCTTGTATAGGCGTTCTACTAGCTTTACTCCTCTACCTTATAATGGTGTCTCTTTCGAAGGTGGAGTTTTGATAAACCATACCTCATATGCAAGTTAACCAGTAGCTTTAACCATTTAGACAATGTATTTTCCTCAATAACAAACTGCGGGTATCTCTTGATAGAGTGGTAATTATCTCAAGTGTGGATGTGAATTGTGTTTGTACGGGTGATCAACGCATTTTACCTCCCTATTTATCCCACTCCTAGTTATCTATCTTGTGATTTTCCTAACCACTTCACGACAACCATGAGAGAAAGCCAGTATAGTCAATTTTAATTTATTCATTTACATCTATTACTTCTGTTTAGAAAGTTCAAATGATTATTTCATCCTATGAATATATTAACTTATACCATAAGTAATGCGATTTCTTTTTCATGTTTATCATTATTTTATGGATGTAAATCAAACAACTCTTTGCAATTATATTTAAATTAGTATTTTGTATTAATTTAATAAATAATAATATTTCCACCAGTTTCTACTAGTTTCCATCTTTCTGCTAACTTTTCAGTGCCATGTTTGTAAAATCGTTTGGCTTGGATTTAAAAATAGTTAGTTGTTTCGCAAAACACCTAAAAAAAATAGTAATCTGATGGGGCTAAGTCGGAGGATGAGTATAACTCGTTAGTTCCCAATCAAAACTTTTAAGCTTTATTATGGTATCCCTTGCGCTATGAGATCGCCTTTGTCTTGGTGAAAGAGTACTCTTGCTCTATTTATTAAGAATGGCTTTTTTTTCTTCGATTGCTTCATGTAAATGATCCAACTGGGCACAATGAACTTCCTTGGGGATGGTCTAATTTGGGTTAAGAAGTTGAAAATGGATTATGACCGTTTCGCATATGAGATATTGGTTTTTATCCTGGACTAATCCATTGTTAGAACTTTTAACATTATTGTGCATGACCGAATTTTCGTCTCTTGTAACAATTCTACTCTAAAATGGTTAAATTTTTAGTCGAAAAAGGAAAGATGAAAATTTTTTAATTTTCCCGAAGGCAGCCTCCCGTTTTTAAAAAAAGTGCACGGGCCCCACCCTCCTTTCGGAGGGGGCGCATCGGGCGACGCATTTGCGTTGGCGGGTTCCACACTGTGCAAGACTGCTCCTCCTAAATAGTATAATAGGGTATGGATAAAAATATACCCAAAACTACTTCGCAGTAGTTTCCGACATCTGCTGTTCCTACTGGATCTCATTCAGTTCTTCCTTGATTTGGATTGCCACCGCTTTTGAGTCCTTCGAACGAAATCCGATATTGCCCTATCCTGCTTCCCCAACCTTTACACTAGAACAACCTGAAACACACTACCTGACCCCTCATCACAAAGTTCCAAATCACACACCTTCGGAAAACCTCTCACAAGACCACATACACTCACTACAAAAAAGAAAAATGTCTAAAATACACATACCACATAGAAGAAAAAATACAAAACTTCTCCATAAACAACTACACCCCCGAGACAAAACCATCTCCCATATCAACAAAACAATAAACTACGTCAGCGCAAAACACATCCCACACGCCCGGATTAAAACACAAAACCCTAACTTCACTCTAAGAAATCGCCCAACTGTATCAAAACTCGAACCACCCTAAAACAAAACGGCGGGCCCCTTCACAACAACAAATACAAGATATTCAACTCCTCAAAGGCAACATTACATCCCTAATAGCAAATTAACAAACATAAAATTGGAACCAATACATCACAATCGACCACAAAACAGGCACGATCCATCTCTTGAAAACCCTAAAAGAAAATCCACACACCACACGAAACATTGATCATCAGGAACAAGAAAATAGCGACCCCAAAACATCACTGCAATATCATCATTAAACAATTCCAACACCACTTTCTTACCCACTCAGATAAATCCTAAACGCACACGCATAAACAAAGACCAAGTAATCCCTTCACCACTCAAAACGTCCAACTAGCCCTAAATCACTTAAGCATCTAGGCAACGGCGATCTTAGTTAGCCATTACAGGCATATTTAACCACTTCTACTCCCTCCACGCTCGCCGTATTTCCAGAGGTTCGCCGCGAATGCTCCTGCCTTGGAGAAGGGGCTCAGCACGTTCATTAGAGCAGACTGCGAAGTGGAGTTTTACTATACTTCTTGGACCTTTATTTATGGTCTCATTGTTATGTTATTAATGTTCTCCTCCTGCTCCCCTCTATCTCCTTCCCCTTTCTCCTGTCTTTCTCAAGTGTGGTTGATTGCGCCTGAGTATATTTGTGTGGTTGATTGTAGCGCGTGTTCTAGGTTTAAGTTCGGATTTTTGCAGTCTCGGTGCACTGGTCCTGCCTCTCCAGAGTGTGTCATTCGGTGACTGAATCGCGCTGTGTTGGAAATGCTAGGTTCCCGGAACGCGGCTGCCTAGCGCGATGGTTTTGCGCTCTCGAAAGGAAACTCTATAGGCAGCCTCCCGTTTTAAAAATGAGGGTGCTAATTGAGGAGTGCTCGGACCCCTCTCACCTTTCGAGGGTCTGCATCGGGTGATCCGGATACGTAGGTGGGTTCCGCACTGCGCGAGAGTCTCCTCTTCCCTAATTAATGTCGAACATGGAGAAAAATTAACCAATGATAATAGGTATTTATAATGCCCCTTTCAGGGCTGTTAGCCCTCCCAGAGCGCTGAAGTTTTCGACTTATGCTCGCGCTTCTGGATCTCGTCCAGTTCTTTTCACTTTCTCGCGGCAGATCCGTTTTCCTCAGGTGGACCCTTACTTGGACTACCACCGTTTTTTTGGCACTTAGAACGAAATCCGAAATTTCCCTTAATATCTTTGATCTCGGGGGAAGATTTTGATGAACGGTGCCGCGAATCGCGCCGCATGTGGTCCCGTGAAAATTGGGCGCTGGTTGTGAAGGTTACTTCCCGCCCCAACATGATTCTGTACAAACCTTCCAGACACTGAAATTGCCGTCTCATCGCACCCAACCATTCAATACTGAATGGTGTTATCCGTTCAATTTGAATATGTATGACCTTAAGATGCTTCAGTCAAAGCTGGCTGCCAGCGGATTATTGACATTCAAGAGACCACCGCAAACCGTTGGTGGGATCCGGGTGAACACACCAAGCATGTTCTTAACCTTTAATCGTCGGGATATCTCATCGCATATTACGGCGGGTTACTTACGAATACCAGTCAAACCTATATATATATATATATATATATATATAATCAGAGACTGCTTCAATTGCCGTATGTTTGGTCATGTGAGCATTGCCTGCCACCAGCCCTGTGCTTGCGTGGATTGCGCAAAAGCCTACCATGGTCATTCCTGCGACCTGGACCAACTGTGGAGAGTCCCATGGTGCATGTTCTTCAAAGTGTCGCATATTTCTCTGATAAAGAGGTCTTAGCTGTCCTTGATTCTGCTAATGTTGATATTCGGGAAGCCCGTGGAATAGTCCGCTAGAAATTCATTTTCAACCGGCCTCAGCTTCTCCGATGGCAGCCGCCTAGTCCCGTTCGCCCACGTAACCCGTACACGACCTCATCTGTTCCGCCAACATCCCAGGATGTAGCACTATCACCGTCCACTGTGTCCGTCTTCTACCCAGACCCAAATCTGATCCCTCCCCTCCAGTATGCCCCCTTCCTTACCTTCTCTTATTGCCCCCGTGTCGGCACAGCTTGCCCAATCCACCGGATGCCAGTTCGGAGACTGGACGTCATTCAAGCCTATATAGAATCTACTGAGGTGCTCCACTCTGACGTGATCATAATTGATGAGTTCTGTCCTAAGCGTAAGGCCTCTTCCCGACTCTTTCCCTCCCTTTAGGAAGCTAACTTCCAAAAAGGTGTGGGCAATTAACCTATATTGAAACTCAAATCGCCACCTCGGTTGAGGTACACCCAATCCTTTCCTCTCTTTCCCTGTTCCTTCGACACCTGTGACTGAATCTCCTGACCTCCCATCAGGCGGAGGTCGTGGTCGGGTATGGTCCGACCACGACCATACCCCATCTCCCATTCCTGTTAGCCCGGTTTCTTTGAAAACCTCCGTAACTTCGACTTCCGACCTCCCTTCAGACGTAAGTTGCACACATCATTAGGAATGATACCCCCCTAAATCTCTCTTGTCCTTACCCTTTCCTCCGGGTCACAACTCAAGAACTTTGATTTGTCGAAACAAACAGCGCTCACAATACTACCCCCGGCCCCTCTAAATCGTGGTTGCCTCGCCGTTCTGAGGCTTCTTTTAAAACGCCCGTGCCGAGTTCTTCTCGCATGGCACCTAATCGTGAGGGCCACTCCCTCCCCCCACCTTACTATCTCGACTGTTCTCTCACCGGTTTGAGTGATGGCAGTGACTCTTCAATGGAAATGTCAGGGGATTCTTCCCAAATGGGAGGAATTCTCCTCCTTAGTATCTGAAATATCATCTGTTATATGCTTGCAAGAAACCAAACTCGGAAAACGCCGTTTCCAAATTTCGTCAGTTCAATGTTTTTAATTCTCAACCACTTTCTGGCGGGGTAACCCATGGTGGGTCTCTCCTGGTGAGCACTTACCACTTTAACACACCTGTGTTCACATTATAAATAGAATTTATACTTTTTGTTGAATTTATATTTTCCAAGATGAGCCCCATTCAAGGGCTCAGTTTTTAGATCTTTTATCTCAATTTCCCATCCCATTTCTAGTTCTAGGCGACTTTTACGCAAGACACTCCGTATGGTGAGATAGAGTAAGCAAACTTCAAGGTTGCCTCCTTAAATCTCTCTTATCCACTAATCCTTTTAGCATTTTTAACTGCGGTCATGTTACGTCCTACCACATTCAAACGGATTCTTTCAGTTGTGTGGTTCTATCTATTGGCTCTGCCGTCTGTATCTCTGATTTCAAGTGGTGTGTTTTGAATTTCACTACCTTTACGGATTTTATTGATTCGAGAAGCATTTTGTGCGCTCTTTAACATCTGACCATCCTGTTGGCTGCAAAAATACATTCCTGGTTGGTCAAGGATTCTTTCAGATATAAAATAGTTTTTTTTCTGGGTTCCTGTCATGTCAGAGTCTAGGGTGACGAGCGGTGCCGATGAAGCGGCTCAACCTGCTGCACTTTGCATTATCGCGACTCTGGCAGCATCGAGAACAAGCTGCACTTCGTTAAGCCCTCAGTTTTGCAGTGGGCTAGCCGTTTTCAACCTCATCGGAGCTCTGATGGGCACCAAAACGACCCTCTGTTCTTCTATATCAGTACGGAGAGCAGCTCATGTGTGCCCTCCGTATGGAATGCTTTCCATCTATTTTACACGTCCCATGTAACGATCGACTGCGCTTCCTTTTAGTTGAAGGTCCCTCTTTTAGTACTAATTCCCTCTTTCAATTTCTAATCCGGTCTGGTGTTTTATCTCTTTTATGGCTTTTAATTATAAATTTGCAATTCGATAGAAATGTGCGCGGTGTTTATTTCCTTGGTGCGGAGCAATAGGTCCCCTTTCGCTTCATTTTATATTTTAGTTAAGCTATGCGGGAGCATGTCTTTGTTATTGCTTCGGGGGCCTTCTTTTTAATCTTTTTATTTAATTTTACCACTTGTGTTTTGGGCGCCGTACCATTTTATGCCATGACGCCCTATAATTTTGAAAGATTTTAGCGGTGTATACTCTGCTTCAAATAATAATAATGGTTCTTTGTTGCAGTGTACCTTTGACAAGTCGTGAGGAATCCATTGCCCCAAGTGTGAAACGCCTATCTTCTTTAAATGAGGATGCACAATTGAATGTAGTTTTTCAGCAGTTGGTCAGATTTGCTTCCATTGTTATTTTTAAAAGATCTTGATTATATTCCACTGGTCGTCTCAAACGGGGTTCATTCTTGGAGCTAACGTTTCCGAGCGAAAAAAAATGCCGCTTCTTATGGACTGACTAATATATAACGTTTATTTCACTACAAATTTTTTTCAGTGGGTAGACAAAAAATAATGTAACAACAAGGAGTAACAACAAGGAAAGAAGGTACCCTAGGAGACCTTACGGTCCATTCAAAGAGGGTACCTTTGGACTAGCAATCGAGCGGGCACAGGGCTGCTCAATTGTTTTGCGTCCCTGAACGGCCACTTTTCAAGACTTTGTCTAGTCTTGACTTGAACTGGTCAACAGATTCACTGTTGACAACTTCCACTGGAAGTGCGTTCCACATACCGCAGATACTGTAAGGGAAAAAATTTCCACACAGATTGTGGTTGTAACGCTTCAGTTCAAGTTTGAAGCCGTGAATTGCGCGTTCTGTTCTCACTCAGTGTGAAAATATCCCGGTAGTCAACATTGTCGAACCCTCGAAGTATTTTGAAAACTTCGATGAGCTGACCACGCTGTCTACGGGTTTCCAGCGAGAACAGATTAATTCCCTTAGTCTATCCTCATAACTTTTATGTCGGATAGAGGGAATCAGCTTGGTTGCCCTGGCTTGTACGCGTTCCAATCTCGCGATGTCCTTTCGCAATGAAGGACTCCAAAATTGTACGGCATACTCCAGGTGCGGTCGGACAAGTGAGTTGTACAGGCACAGTACAATCTCCTGGTTCCGATAACCAAACTGGCGCTTAATATAGCCTAGCATCCTTTGGGCCTTTTTCTCCGCCTCAATGCACTGTTTCAAGAACTTGAGGTCACTAGTGATAGTAACACCCAAGTCCTTCTCAGTGTCACTCGATTCAAGAGCAGTGCCCTTAAGGATATACTGAGATTGGGGGTTTCTGTGGCCGATATGCATCACTTTGCATTTGCCCACGTTAAAAGGCATTTGCCACGTGTCCGACCACTCCCCAATCTTCCCAAGATCTTCCTGCAGGCGGGCAGTATTTCCATCCTTTGCAACGTTCATACCAAGCTTGGTATCGTCGGCAAATTTGGAAATCTTGGCAACCATGTCACCGTCCATGTCGTTGACGTAGATGATGAATAGTAGTGGTCCCAGGACAGAACCTTGAGGCACCCCGCTAGTAACGGGCACCCACTCAGAAGACTGTCCATTTACCACCACCCGTTGCCGTCTGCCACTTAGCCAGTTCTCGATCCAGCCGGCTCGCATACTACCACCACTTAATATACACATGTTTCACTTCAAAACAAGACCATTATACCTCAGATTTCATGTTCCACTGGTTGCTAAAATGGTGTGCTGTAATAATTCTTACTTTTGTTCCGAAAGTTCAAATGATTTTTTATTCTATAAAATAGGTTTTTTTTATTATTTTAATAAATTATCCTTTGTAGTTAGCCGACAAGTGTTGGATATTCTCCCATACAGGCTTTCCTTCACCTGGTGTACATAGGTTTCATCCTCAAACAAGAACATTAGCCTTCAAATTTCACGTTACTATGTTTACCAATCGTAGGTTAGTTGATATTGTAATTTCCAAAGCATCCCAATCTTATACCCCGATACCAAGTATTTAAGTTATAATTTTTTAACCATATTACACTTTTAGATTTAATATTTTGCCTATATCAGTATTTTTTCTTCACTTTCTACCTCTGCTTCTTTTCCGCATTCATTCCCCTTGTTACAGGCTAATGTCCACTCCTTGGTCGTCATGGTTATGGTAGTAGATGGTTGGATTAAGTTGTACATCTATCCTGACTTCAATCTTTACTACTTTATGCTCCTTTGCTCGCCCCAGCCCCTTGGGTGCTCATGTAGATAGAGGAGATTAGGAAAGGGGGCAAAGAAAAAATAATAGCGTAGGCGAGTTGCGAACAGCTTCCCGCGTCGCTGGACCACTGTTAGCCAGCGACAAATCCACTCAGCCATCCTGAGTCTCAAAAAAGACTCTTCAAACGAAGCTTTTAAGCCGCTCGCCTGCACTTCTCGTTCGCTATAACTTCACCTGTTAATTTAATCATTCCATTATTTTACTTTAACTTTGTCAATTTAATCTTTCAATTATTTTACTTAACTTTTGTAAATTAAATAATTTTATGTTAAACTTAATAATTAATTAATTCATTTATTTCCCTTGTCAATTCATTTAACGTATATTGTTCCAAACAACATCTCTTAAAATTTCACACACAAACAAACAAACACACGCTTCCAGCTCGACAAAATAGCACACTATTCCTTCTTAGTCGACTCGCAGCTTTCTCCGTATAAAGCCCCTAATTCACAGTCCATCATAGTCATTACTATATTATTATTTCACTATTATTCACCATATTAATTTCACAAACTTCAATTCTCTTCGCATCTTGTTACTATAAATCATATGTTAAAATATTTTACATTGTATACCTAACCTACTTATCTCATTGTACATTCGTTGATTTTATGAATATATATGTATATATATATATATATATATATATATATATATATATATATATATATATATATATATATATATATTTGTGTAATTGTCTTTCTTAAAGCCCAAGTCATTATTCCCAAATTTATTTCGCTGCCGCCTTAGGCCGAAAAATAACTGCAGACAACTTCCATCAAACAAATTTATGGTTATGGTTTTCGAAACGCTATCTAGGCTGATTTATTAACAGAAGATAAATCACATAGATAACCATACACTATAATATTATAGTTATTCTGTAGTTTCTATTTTCTCGTTTCCCCGAAAACTGCCCTCCGGACGGACAGAGAGGGTGCTTGTAGAAAGCAAATACTTCACATTACATAGTAGTAAGATAGTAATAAGTGTTATTGTGTAAAATATTGACATTATTGTTTCTTTTTTCAGGTCTCATGTTAGAGTGATGGCTTCGTCAATAGGAAATTGCGTTAATGATCCAGACACCTTCTGCTACATATGTGGCTGTTACATGCTAGTTCGTCAGAGGCGTAATATATCAAACTTTGTGATCCGCACTTATAAAGGCATTATTTGATGTTCCTCTTGGCGATCAAGATAAGAAGTGGACCCTACATGTTTACCATAGTTGTGTGGAACATCTTTGTGAGTGGACGAAAGGAAAGAGAAATGGTCTTCCTTTTGAAATCCCCATGGTGTGGCGAGAGCCAAAGGATCATGTATCGGGATTGACAAGAAAAATCGGCATAAGATCGATTACCCCAACATTCCCTCGGCGATCCGGCCAGTACCTCATTCTGAGTCTTTACCAGTTCCAATTTTCGGTGGATATGATTCCTCCGAGGATGAAAATGTTGTACCTGATATGGACGTCCACGGAATGGATTCAGAGTCTTCAGATTCATGTTGAACAGTCATTAGCTCCTCACTGTTTCAATCCAGAGGATTTGAATGACTTGATACTTGATTTAGTGCTCTCCAAGAAAGCTGCAGAACTTTTGGCCTCCAGGTTGAGTGAAAGACATATGCTCGACAGGTCAGTACGGGTATCATATTACCGAACAAGGGAGAGTACATTTGTTAAGTATTTCTCTGAGGACAAACAATTTGTATACTGCCACGATGTTACTGGTCTGTTTACCGAGTTGGGACTTGGCACCTATAGCCCTGCTGAGTGGAGACTGTTTTTGGATAGCTCCAAGCGTAGCCTCAAGTGCGTCCTTTTGCCTAATGGCAATGACTTTGGTGCAGTTCCTCTCGGTCACTCTGTCCATCTGCGAGAAATTCACGATGGCATGAGAATGGTCATGGATTTACTTAAGTACCATGAACACAATTGGATCATATGTGTAGACCTTAAGATGGTCAACTTCCTCCTTGGCCAACAGAAGGGATATACAAAGTTTCCATGCTATATCTGTATGTGGGACAGTCGAGTCCGAGACAAACACTGGTCCCAAAAAGATTGGCCAGTTCGGGAAACTTTGGAAGCAGGAATGCCAAACATTGTTAATGAGCAAACCGTAAGTCGAGAGAAGATCGTTTTCCCTCCACTTCATCTCAAACTGGGGTTGATGAAGCAGTATGTCAATGTGTTGAGCACTGACAATGATTGTTTTCAGTACATAGTATCGGCGTTTCCTGGTTGTCATTCGAAAAAAATAAAAGCAGGAGTATCTGATGGTCCCCAAATCCGAAGACTTCTAAGTGATTCTAGATTCGTGAACACAATGAATAAAAAATGAGAGGGCAGCCTGGCTCTTATTTTCTGCCGTTGTTCGTAACTTCTTGGGAAACAAAAAAGCGCATAACTAAGAGGATCTGGTTACTAATATGCTTTTAGCATATCGTGACCTGGGATGCAACATGAGTGTGAAGCTGCATTTCCTAAATAGTCACCTCGACCGATTCCCAGAGAATCTGGGAGCCGTGAGCGACGAACAAGGGAAACGCTTCCATCAGGATTTGATGACGATGGAAGATCGCTACCAAGGTCACTGGGGTAGCCACATGATGGCGGACTACTGCTGCACGATTAGAAGAGATCAGCCAGAGAAGACTTACAAGAGAAAGTTACAAACGCAAATTTTTGCCTGATTGAAATCAAGAAGAGGTCCTCCAGCCTGATGTACGGTCATTAATAAATTAGCATCTATTTGATTACAGTATTTGTAATCCTAATTCAAGTTTCTTCTCAAATGCAATAAAATGTCTGTGCAAAAAAACCTGCTTTACTCTAAATAACGCAAAAGGATGATTCAAAATTACTTCAGGGCATGATGATAGGCGTGATAAAATGAAAATTATTGTATAATATTAGTTATTGATACTACGAAAAATCTGTAGCATTTAGAGAGAATCTGATTTCAGATTTGAATTCAGTCTGCTCGAATTAGGTAGGAAAATGTACTTTTGTCAATTCACCAAATACAGGGTGTTCCCGTGTAATCTAAATAGGGTTTTGCTCCTAGTAGTTGCTTATTAATCTTACTCAAACTATACATCTTTCACATATTTTTACTTCCCTTAACTTCTCCCTTTTCTGTATGGTCTCTTAAGAACTTTCTTAGTAGAGATATGTTGGTTTTAACTTATTGGTTTTAAAATTATAGTACAAATATGGTTTTGGTCTGGGAATATACATGAGTATGGTTGCCTTCCTCAAAGTGACATTTAAACCTCTATAACAGTATTTCTCAAGTTGAGATTTCAGTTTGGGGTATTTTATTCATAATTCGAGGGGAGGGGGGGGGGTATCCACATTCAAGATAAGGGTGCAACTTTGGTATCCTTCAACCCCAGCCAATCAGAGGATTCCCTAACCCATTCCATCCCTTACCTGCGTCAGTAAAAGTCAGATCTCCCCGAATTATCCCTCAACTACTTAGCTACCTATGGTAGGGTCTAATAAACCAATTTAGTAACCCCAATCAGTACAAAAATGGTGTGAACAAATAATTTGGTAGGGGTTTAACCCCATAATTGTACTCATCTAAGATGCCTTTTATTTCTCAGTCGCGCGGGAGACCTACAGTTAAACATAGAATCTGAATTAAAGGTCTCTAAAACGTATGTTAACACAGGAAGAAACGAACGTTTAGCTGAGAGTGGGAATTGGGGAGGCACGCAGCCTGATTCCTCGGCAACATCATCGCACAGACAAAAACAGACTGAGAAGCGCAAATATTGATATACACAGAGACGTCAATTGTGTTTTTTTCTCGTCTCATGTTCGTTATCCTAATTTGTTACTCTGCTTTGGCGCCCATCCTGGTCCCCGCATTAAACGATGCGGTCTGCGATTATCTATCTATCTCCCACAACTCGGTTTGAAACGTGTCTCCCTCTCACACACCCTCCCCTTCGTCTACTGTATTTCTTGGGCTGGCAGCGGGCGTTCTCGAGGTGATTGGGGTTAGCAGGCTTGTATGTTTGACCAAGATGACTTTTATTAGCCTATTCTCTCCCTCTCCCGTTTATTTATTTTTCCTCGTGTGTACCTACTGCTGCCATGCTTTTATTTCTCCCTTATACTGGTCCGTATGAGTGTTTGTAGTCATCTTGGACTATCACCGGGGGCAGGGTAGGGGACTGTCCCGTTTGGCTCTTTGCAATATCTCTGAGTACGAAATGCCTGATTCTGGCATTCAGGCCCCATTACTCCCAAACAAGAGGGTTCAATGGAGTTTCAAGGAGGTCCCACACTACATGAGGCGCCGCACGTTCTCTGCCAAACAGTTGCCTTACTCTTATTACCCAAATGCCGCCACTCGGGCTCTTTTGCAGGAATCATCGGTGTCCGCAGTAGGCAACCAGGAGTAAGTTACGACGGAACGCTCCTATCTCTCAATTCGGGCCGACTACCAAACTACATTACCTTCGGGCTAACTCATGCCTCGCGTGCTGGTGCCTCGTCTGAGGGTGAAGGCACTTAGTCAATTGCCTTCCCTGGATCGAAGTCAGTCTTCTGGAAAGCTAACACAGTCTGGTCGTTTGGGTAAATGGCCTCTCTGTTTCTGGAATTGGAGATATGAGTAAATGTATACTTTCAACGAAGGGTAACCTTCCTGGAGGATAGTGATGTTGTAGAGGCGGCTTACATGATGATCACATTCTTTCCTCTTAAAAATTTTAACCCATTTGAATCTCATCTGCAACTCTTAATTTATCTAACAAATCATTAATAAAAAGAATAGCACGAAAATCATATCATAATACGCTCCTAAAACAAAAATACAAATTTGGAAACTCTGTTTGAGCTTAGAAAAGGGCAATTGTCCAGCATTGCCTAGGATGCGTCCTCCATCTAGGGTGCGACTCTTCAGCAAATGGTGCATGACTCTTGGTGACATTGGTTCGAGCAAAGCTGGAGTTGCATTGCTAATGGTTAATTACAGCTGGTTAGGCGCAAACGAGAAGAAGGAATTTATTAAGATATGTATGCTTGAAACAGTTCCGCGTATGAGAGAGTCAGCCTCATGCCCGAAAGCGTTTGTGACCTACCTGTCAAACTCGTCGCGTATTATTTTTGCCAGTCCGATAATTTGCATCCTGCCATGCAGCTTTGTTCATTCTATATCTGCCCAACTGTGCTAATCGCCTCAACTGCAGTGCTATCGAGATTTTCTCATATCGGAACCACAAATCCAATTTCTATGATCTTTGTCGTCCTGTGTATACGACCCTTCGGCAGATTTAACAAAGGGCGTCCTATAATCCTTTCACAATTTACGACGAATCGGGAAGCTTTCTAGCGAGCCAATGTTCATCGCCATCGATGGTCTCTGCGAAGCCGAATATCATCGCCCGCATAATGGAGATACCTTGGGAACATTTATTATGAGGGAGAAACCACTAAGATGCCAGTGTTTTCAAAGTTGATTGTTACGGTGCAGAGATAACCTAAACAAACGCGCCTTCTGCCTTTCCATAGGTTAATTTTGGATCCAGACGTTATCAACCATGTTACTGACCCTGACCCGAAAGAGTTGGCCGAATTTGTCAAGTTTTGATGCGTGCACTGGCCCACCATCAATAATAACATTGAATATAGAGGGATATAGAAAGAAGGGCGATGAAAAATTGAAGAACGAACGGAGCGTGCAGGGGGTTGCGAATACCTCCCCCGCGTTGCTGGGACCAGTGTACGCGCGGCCTAGTCGACTTGGCAATCGTGAGTCCAAAAAATTGACCCAGTCGAGCAGCGCTTATAATTCACCCGCTTGCAGTCTCGCCACGCTACACCATCCTCCCACGGAGATTCTTTTCTGTCATGATCTTTCCCTCGTTTCTTTTGAAGACCTATTTGAGTTTTCTTGGGCTGTGTCCCAAGAGGATTTTGGTATCAAGCACTTTCCAGTTTTTATCTCGCTACTCCATTCTAGCCCAATTGTCGGGAGAGGGATATGACACTTCCGGGGAACAGAGTGGGCCAGTTTCTCTGTTGACACAGCTTGCATCCATAGGGCCTTGATTTTCGCAAGGTTGATAAAGCCCTAACATTCCACCACTCAATTTCCTCATCTGCCTACTCTTCTATTACCCAATCTTCGTGCACAGTCCATATTCGGGTCGTCTCTTGGTGGTTTTTAGTGTAGTGAGGCAGTTCCCACTAAGAAGCACGCAACTCGTCGATACAACCGCATCCGTCTCCCTCAACCTAAAATACAGATGAACCAGGCAAGAGCAGTTCTACGACGTTTGTAAGGATTTTAGGCATCAGCTTTTCGTTTCCATGTTTTATAAACATCAGATTTCCTTTCTCATGGTTTCAAAAATGAACTCTCCGTTTTCTTTACTTCTAAACATCGGGGTTCAATTTCCATGTTTTCTAAATATCCCCTCCGTTTCAATCGTTTCTACACATAAACCTTCCGTTTTCATGATTTCCTAACATCAGCCTTCCGTTGCCATGGTTTCAAACATGACCCTTTCTTTGCAAGGTTTCTAAACATCAGTCTTCTATTTCCATGGATTCTAAAAATCTTCCATGACTTCTAAACATCAACTTCTGTTTCAATGGCTTCTAAATATAAACTTTCAGTTCGCTTGGTTTCAAACATGACCTTTCTGCTTCCATAAATTATAAAAGTTAACCTTTCGTTTACATGGTTTCTAGGCATCAATATTCTATGTTTATGTTTTTTTAAACATGAGCTTTCCGTTTCTATGGTTTATGAACAGACTTCTATTTCCATGATTTGTAACATGACATTTCCGTTTTCCTGGATTCTAAGTATCAGTCTTCCGTTTCCAGGGTTTCAAATATAGTCCATCTGTTTCCATGTTGTTGTTTTTTTTAATTTGAACCTTCCATGTCCATGTTTTTTAAACATTAACTTTCCCTTTCGAGGGTTCCACACATAACCTTACCGTTTTTATGGTTTCTAAACATCAGCTTTCCGGTTAGAGAGTTTCTAGGTTTCAATCTTCCGTTTCAATGCTTTTTAAACATCAACTTTCCCTTTTAATGATTACCTAACATAAGCCTTCCGTTGCCATGGTTTCCAACATGACTCTTCCTCTATTTGATAGGTTTCTAAAAATCAGTTTTGTTGGCATCAACCTTACCTTTGCATGGTTTCTCGGAATCAACCTTCCTTTTCCATGGTTTATAAACATCAACTTTCGTTTGCATAGTTTCTAATCACCAAATTTCCTTTCCTTTAGTTTCAAACAAGACATTTCCACTTCCTGGTATTCTAAATATCAACTTCCCGTTTCCATAGTTTCTAAACATCAGCCTTTCGCTTACATGGTATATATGTAAGACATCAATCTCCATCACCATCGTATTTAAATATCAACATTCCGTTCATGTGAGGCAGTAAATAAAAAAAATATCTATAATATTAAAATTTAGGAGTGTTTTTTGTGTCTACTTAAAGGATTGAAGCCAATTAATAGGTTGTTTCGGTGATATTTAAGATAAATTGCTGCTTCGATTTATTGATATTAAATACTTAAGAAGACATCTTACTTTTTGGTGAGGGCAAAATCATCAAATCTTCCCTTATTATGCTTCTATTTTTATTACCTTTATCTTCTTAATTCTCCATTTATTTAGTCAGTCCTTTTTTTTATCAATTAATCAATCATCGATTGTCCGTGTTGCTATGCCAACACACCACAAACTATGCAGAAATCTTCTGGAAGAAACAGTGTAGTGTTGTGTTGAAGAAATAGGAGATTCATCATTCTATGAAGAGACTATACAGGTGAAATTTGTGGATGTAATTCGAGGAAGAAGTTAATGACTCAATCTGATGTAAGTCCTTTGATTTATTGTTTTTTAAATGAATGAAAATTGAGGTTATTTTCAAATTTTGTGACATTTATTTGAGGGAGGAGAGTCACAGTGTTAAAGCTGTTCCTTGTTTTAGATCAAATTACTGACCAAAAGAGATTATGACGCAATAACGGACATATCTCAAAAAGTTTCCGGAACTGAACTTACAATTTCATCTGAGGTAATTTAATAAAAATATTGTAAAGTTATTAAGATTTAGGACAAATTTCAAGACATTTTGTCAGAGTTTGATTTTCGTTTCAGTCCTGAAATATGGTTAAATAGTACCTTTTAATTCCGGTACCATCTAAATAAGGCCTTATGTGATCTTTCTATGACTCTCAACCTTCCCTTTCTTCGTACTTCCCCTCCATCTCTTCTTCTTTCCCTTCTATTCTCATCCTCCACTCCTCCATCTCTTCCTTTTCTCCTCCTCTTCTTCTTCTCCTCGCCATCTCTTCCTCCTCGTCTTCTCATCTTATTTTTATCATCGTTTCCTCTTCTGCTCATCCTCCGCTTCTTCTCTTCGTCCTATCCGCCTTTTCATTTTATCCTATTATTCCTTTCTCCTCCCTATCATTATTATTATTTGGTTTACATTAGTCTTCAAAGAACTTCGAGGTCGTACTTGAAAGTGCATCTGCACATGTACATGGTCACTACTCAAGATGGGCGACGTTTATCATTTTATTTTTTTATTTATACGTTTTATTATTTCCCTACTTTACTCGACCCTTTTCCATCTGTCTGTCTCTCCCCTTATCCTTTCTTATTAAGTGAAAACTCCCTCGTTACTTGTGCCGGTTTTAGCCCTTTTCTTAAATAACAAATATTTAATTTTCTTTCTACAAGTAGTACCCTCTTTACGCTGCTCTGGCATTATACCTTTCACATTTTCACTTGCCCTAATTTCATTACTTTATAGACAAACTTCTACCAATTTGAGGTAGGATGCCCTCGTTGGTTTTCTCATCCTTTGTCAAATCCGGTTATGGATTTTGCACACAGCCACTATAGAGTCGGGCTGATTTAAAGTGGATCCGATGGTGTTCTGATCTTTCGTTTTTGTCGAAGTATGAGAAAAGTGAAGATGTGCAGAAGATATATAATGCGAGTAGCCAAAGGAAGAGACTATTTAGGGAGCGCAACTCTCCTCAAGTCCCCTCCCCCCCATCGCCTATTCTACAAGGAAGATCCCCTTTCGCGGCCTTAAAAGAAGAAAGGGTTGATGCTGGATGATGTGACAAATCGATCGTGTTCCCTCTCGACGAGAATCCAACCGGGGACATCAGAGAGTGGAAATTCACTAAGCTAACGTGACCTCCATCTTTTTAGTATGTAGTTGTTCTGTAAGTGGTTAATGAAGTTAAAATGTACAGCCGCGACCAAAGGTTTTCGGATACCGGAATTTTTAGGAAATTAGATAAATGCAGAGTCGTAAAGTTTTGATTCTGTCGCAAACAATCAACAACAACAAATACAATCCAAAACGTGGATTCGAAACCTGAATGATATGATGCTAAGGTTGTCCAATGGACTCATATTCGGAGACTGAGGTGGCCACTCAGAGCACCGTGGATGGTGGATGCAAACTTGTGACATGGGGTATTGCCCTGCTGGAAAATCAGATTCCTGGCATTTCTGGAGAGGTCTTGGGCTGAGGGCAGCATGTAACTTCTCAGGACGGCTTGGTGCTTCTGTGAATTCATGGTGTCATCACAAACGGTGAGACGAACTACCCCTGAACTTGACATGTAGCCCCATGTCATTACGGAACGGCCACCAAGCTTTACCTCTGGCGGTATATAAACTCTCGATCATCCTGCTCCCCTGGCCTCCTGGGGACTCTGACGTTGCCTAGGGTGGAGAACAACTGCAGTGTTTACTCATTGGAGCATAAGACACGTTTCCACTGATTCATGGTCCACTTTCGGTGAGCATGTACCCAAGCCACTCGACGTTGCTTTTGCTGAAGGTTGATCAGCCCCCATTGGCAGACAGACTGAGATCGACGCAGACAGCTCCATACACACACCGCATCGCACATATCCAATTGCAACCCCGCTGTCTCTTCTTCCCTCCTCTATAAGCACACACAACATATCACTCTTCCGTCACTGAAACGGCCGAAAGAGTTTTCATATCCAAACTACCCTGACGCAGAACGGGTGGGACTCCCTTGTACCACAAAGGTTCGCTGTCGCTATTTGGTACTAAAACACGGTACTAACTCTCTACCTATCCCTGCCGCCCCTCCAATCTAGACCAACCACAAATGTCCTCGAGCTCACGATTGAGTGTCATTCTGATCTTTATGTGAATTGCGTTCTCCGGTCGTGGGGTCTCGTCCACGATTGAAAAGGGACAAGTGGTGTAATTAACTAACATGTAGTTAATGAAAAATAAAACAAACCATATTTTAGTACCATGACCAACATGAACAGGATCGAGAGGAAATATAGCAAGGTCTAAACGTGGTATTTAATTGAACTGTTGCATGACAGGTGAATTTTAATCTAAATGGAAACTTTGATTATTTATACTTTAGGCGGTCATCAATTAGAAAATAGAAGAAGGTGATTTCTGTCTATTAATTTCAAGTTATTTCAAATTTTTGGAACCCTTCGTCTACAGCAAATAGAACACTCGGGTTTATTGCAAGAAAAATCAAATATAAGAATAGATATTAGATTTTTTGTCTAATATAGGTATATTTGTATTTTTTCATTAGTTTTGCAAATGTGTGTGATAGGAGTAATTATTATAATATTTAAATTATTGGATGTTTATTAAAAGTCAGCATTTCAAAAATAATAAGAAAAAACAGTGCATTCCTTCGTTGAATCCGATATCTCGCTCTGGCCTTGTTACTTTGGAGGTGAATTTCAGTCTCTGGAGCTTTGCTCTTCGACCAAAAGTGTAAAATGATGACAAATATGGGTTAAATGAAGGGTGTTAATTATAATATATTTCGTAATATTTTTTTAAATAAATGTTTGAATCTTTTTCAATTCTAGAAATTGTTCTTTACAAAGAAAAGGTTTCAACCATTGTCGCTCTCCAGCAAAGTGGACTGAAATGCAAGGAGATAGTTGCTAAGGGTATGGCATCAAGGACCACCATCTTTAGGATCATTAATGACTTTAAGAATACTGGTAACATTGTGAAAAAGTCTTCGAATAAATGCCCAAGTTGCCTCCTGGTAAGGTCCCAGCTCAAGGATCGGGTTGCCTCCAGTGCTAAGGTTGCTCACGATTGGAAAGAAGCAGGTGTGAAGGCTTCAGCGCGTCAGTGAGGCGGAGACTTTTCGACAAAGGTCTCAAGTCGAGAAGGGCTGCGAAAAAGCCTCATCTCAAAACGAACTTTAAGGTTAGGCTCCACTTTGGTACGAAATATAAAGAATGGACTGTTGACGACTGGGGCAAAGTGATATTCTCTGATGAAGCTTCCTTTCGCGTGTTTGGAGCTTCTGGAAGATCCCTCGTTAGGAGGAGAAAAGGGGAACGCTCTCACGAGTTCTGTGTCGTGCCCACGGTGAAGCATCTGTACACTCCATGTCTGGAGCTGCTTCTCCTCTAAGGAAACTAGAGCACTAACAATTTTTCTCAAGGTCACTGCCATGAACTCAAACTGATACCAAAATGTGTTTCATCAACACCTTTTCCCGACAGTTAAAAACCAATTTGAGGATAATAACTGTATTTTTCAGCATGATGGCGCACCTTGTCCGCCCCAAAAAACAATAACAAAATTATTGGCATTGGTTGAAAATGACATTGACCTTTTGGGATTTTAACCAGAGTTTGAATCTAATAGAGAATTTGCGTGATAATTATCCAACTAGCGGTTGACAAAAACAAGTCATCTAATTGTGAATAGTTGCGGGTACTTATTATACAAAAAAGGAGAATTATCAGTCAAGATATCATCACAAATTTGATCTCCATCTTGCCAAAACGAATTGGAGCAGTCCGGAAGAAGGAATATCATTTTAAATAATTCCTGTGCCCATCAATTGACTATACTTTCAATAAAATGTGTTTGTGCTCTAAATCATCATCACTAACTCTATAATTTAAGAAGGGGATTTTTTTTAGTATTTGAATAATAATTTCATCTTAGTTTGGTTATGACTTATGTTTTTTGATCAAAGTTCAGAAATTAATATAAGTATCAAAATTTTGAGAATTTTTTAAAACCCAAAGATATATAAATGGTGAAGTTCAGAAAATTTATTTTTATATATCTTTTTTCTATAACTATATTTCAGCAACGCGATATTTTGAAAGGGGAGAAATTGTTTTAATTGGCGAAGTTCAGAAAATTTATAAAATTTAACCATGGCTACTTTTTTTTAGATTTTAAATTTTAATCTTAGTAGCGAAGTGCAAGCTTCTCCCCCCCCCCCGCCATAGGAGGGAGTGGCGAAGCCATTGCCTGGTTTATATATATTTTACCTTCAAATTATGATAGAAACATACTAAAACAAAATGCAACGTCTGATTACTTCTACTAATTTTCTTATATGAAAAAAATATAGTAGTCTCAAAACCTTTGACCATGACTAATATATATATATATATATATATATATATATATCTATCTATAACCGTATGTTTGTTTTGCCACCGATCCCCACTCGTTTAAGATGTCTTTTATTTCTTTTTAGGGGACCTACTGATTAACGCGAGATCCGATCCACTGCTATCTATACCGTATAGCAAGCTCCGTAAAGGCGACCGAAACGGGACCTAACGTTGACGTTAAATCCAAGATAAACCAACAGTATCTTGGATAAGTTTGGAGATTTTGAAATGTCCGCCTAACTGAGCCGCACAATTAAAACCAAATTTGTAAGAATCTCTCGAAAAAACACGTTCGGGTAACTTAAATAGGTAACATTTATTCTCTGACTTGACGTAGAGTAACTCCTCTAATTAACCAATCAGCATAAATAATCTATCAATTGGTCATTTACCCATTACGTTGTATTTCGGTTAATTATGCAAGGAAACCTTTTTATAAACAAGTTCAACAGACCTAAGTCGCCTGCTCTCAATTATTCACACTTGTTACCTTATGACTTTACGACTTTCTAAACTTTCAATAATTTCAGGACTAACCTTGGGAGGACATTGGCAGTTATATCAATCGAAAAAGAATGTAAAACAACATAAAAGGTTTCAGATTTCGTTAGAATTGGCCGAATAGTTACGATATTATTGCCAAATAATTCCCGGACTAACCTTGGGAGGACATTGACAGTTATATCAATCAAAACAGAATGTAAAACAACAAAAGGGTTTCAGATTTCGTTAGAATCGGCCGAATAGTTATGATGTTATTGCCAAATAATTCCCGGACTAACCTTAGGAGGACATTGACAGTTATATGAATCGAAAGAGAATGTAAAACAACGTAAGAGTTTCAGATTTCTTTATAATCGGCCATATAGTTACGATGTTATTGCCAAATAATTTTCGGACTAACATTGGAAGGACATTGACAGTTATATCAATCGAAAGAGAATGTAAAACAACATAAGGGTTTCAGATTTCGTTAGAATCGGCCGAATAGTTATGGTGTTATTGCCAATAAACTAATTAAAAAGTAAAATGTTTACCATCCGCCCGACGACCTATAGACCGACATATTAATTTATAGAATCGCGTGCACGTGCCTAAAAAAAATCTTTGGAGTGGACAGAATCGCAGACCATGTTAACAATGGCCAGCAGTGTGGGTAAATAGGGCGATGAACTTTGTTTGTTGGTTTGATCGCTACGCCCTAAAACTGACTGCTCACATCTGTACTCCCTAACTTTAGGATTTTCTACTTTTTGACAGGTGGAGGATTTGGACAGAGAAGAGAAAAGGGCTAAGCATTTCGAAGACTCAACATCCAAAATTTTGAATTTTCGCGGTCCAATTCCTTCAAAAATGTCTGGGGACGATTCTGATCCTGACCCCCCAGTGGAAGAAAATGTAGGTTTCTTATTTTGATTAAAATTGTCTTAGGTTTTTCTTAGTTTAAGACGCTGCAACTATTGTAATTTTCTTATTTGGGGGGGGGGGGGGGTTCACACTATATATGTTGTGTTATAGGTTTTCCTAAATATAATTAAATTATCCCTTTATCTATAAATGTTCATTAGAATAAACGAAAAATGTGAATATTCGCATTTCAGCATAGAAGCCAATTAAGCGAAATTAATTGATTAGAATTTTGTACTTTTATTTATATAAATTATCACTATAGGCCTCTAAAATCATTTTCACGGGAGAAAAATAATGTAAAGAAATGCACGTTAACTATGGTCTTCACAACCACTCCATTCTTATATTTTGGTCGTTATTCGAATTTAACACATTTCAACAGTTGTCAACAACACATGGCCCCACACCTACTAATAATGAAGAGAATACTGACGGTGAAATGCCTTTACATGAAGATGACATTGAATTTCCTGACCGGAGAAATGGTTTTCTTACTCCACCGTCTCAGCTGGCCTTGGAAACATTAGCAAAACCTGAAGAATTTGAACAGGGTCAGACGGCAAGATTGGCTTCAGTAAGAAAGGGTGAAATTAGGCCCGATTTTGCTTGCCGTGACGTAATCTTTGCATGTCATTCGTTTTCTTTGCTTATTGCATAGAGTAAGGGCGGTAAACCTTTTCACTACCATGGCTGAATTGTAAGTCGATAATAATTTTCTTCGGAAAAAAAAATATATATATATATATATATATATATATATATATATATATATATATATATATATATATATATATATATATATATATATATATATATATATATATATATATATATATATATATATATATATATATATATATATATATATATACACTTAGCAAACTTATTGGACACGAGACATTAATTATTAATTAAACATCTAAATTATAAATAATACTGTCAAATTTACTCGTAAATAGGTAGATGCACTAAAAAAAAACAACAACAGGCAAAATTTCGCTAACGGGTCAAGGGTTCCCCGCCCCTGAAATAGAGAAATCTTTGATACAAACTAGTTTTTTATTTAACAAAGTGTCTATTCTTCGTGTAAATTTGTTTAAATTAACTAAAAATTGCCTACCTGGTAAGAATGGAGGAAATCCTTCAATTAAATGCGTTAGGCCCATATGGATCAAGCACTGCGGGTCGAGTCAGTTAAGCCTGTTAAAGTATTACATCGGGATAACCCTTATTTAAGTCCCACAGGACGGGAAAATCTGACTGAACGTGATAAGACTTCCTAAAGTCTCAGTGAACAGGGTAAGGCATGTTAAAGTCTGACTGAAACTGGTAAGCCCTGTTAAAGTATCCACACGATGAGGGCGAGGATAGTCCTCCCAATCTTTATTTTTGAGTTTCTGCGAGATCGTCGATTCCTCGTACGGGTGGAGATAGGTGGGGAGGGGGGTGGCTCTCTCTAACCCAATGGAGTAGGAAGAGGGTGTCTCGCAGTTAGGTTTTCCTCAGTCTTAAAACACTCTTTGCCCTGAGCATCAATGGTATCACCTCGGTGCTGCTGGAAGATGTTCTAGCTACGCTCTACGTGGACGACCTTTCGATCACTTTTGGTGCGGCCCAGATGCCAACTCTGAAGCTTCGACTCCATCAGGCATTGAACCGCGTCTCTCGCTATACCGAAACGGACAGGTTTCGGTTTTCCGTTGCCAAGACTAAGGTTGGTCACTTATGCCGCCATCCACGGCTCCACCCCAACCCGAACTTGCTCTTAAATGGGGTTCGTCTGGAAGTGGTTAATTTGCACAGTTTCTTTGGTTTTGTTTTCGATCGAGGCCTCGCTTGGAAGGCTCATATTCGCAGTCTTAGGGTCTCTTGTAACCACGTCATAGACATTCTTCGTTCCGTGACGTTCAGTACTAGTGTGATGATATGGCTACTGCCTTAATTTCCTACCGATCTTTTGTTCGTTCGAAACTTGACCAAGGATGCGAGTTTTACGCATCAGCAGCCGACCGTGTATTGCAGAAGGTGGAGTCTATCTACACACAGTTCTCCGCCTGGCGACCAGCGCCTTCCGAACGTCCCCCATTGAAATCCTATTTGTCGATGCTGAGAAGATGTCACTCGAACTGCACTGTATACGCGCATCCGCGGCCGATCTCGCCGGTGCATATGCTACCGAGAGACTCCAGTCATACTGTAAGCCCTTTTTGGTTTAGGGCTAGGAAACTCCTTAGATAGCTCGGTGTAGCTCTCGGGCCGGTGGCGCATCTAGTTCTGCCCAGGACGCCGCCCTTCCCGGAAGGTATCACCTTTGAATATTTGCCGGCACGCCTCTGCTCCCAAAGCTTTCACAGCGCCGGGAATATAGCGTTCGACATTTAAGGAGCACACTAGTGGACTATCTGACTTTGTTGAGGAGTCTGGCCTCCTCCATTTTATTTAACTCTCTTTGGTGTTGGTCGCCAAATCCTGCGCGGAGGGTGAGGCAGGTCTGAACCGGACCCCGAAGCATGTTTCCTTCTTCTTGTTTTGTTTTCTTCTTTGTCTTTATTCTTTTGTTTGTTTTGGTGTCATTTGCACTTTTTTAATCAAACCTAGCATTTGGTTATGGCTGATTACGGTGACTTATGCGCTAGTAGGCAGTCACCAGATTGACGCTAAAAAAAAAGCACTGCAAAAGTTAAGTCCTGTTAAAATTTCGCTGAAAGGGTTAAATCCTATTAAAGTCTCGCCGAAAGGGCTAAACCATATTAAAGTCTCGCCGAAAGGGTTAAACCCTATTAAAATTTCGCCGAAAGGGTTAAACTCTGCCAACGTCTCACCGAAAGGGTTAAATCCTGTTAAAGTCTCGCTGAAAGGCTTAATCCCTGTTAAAATCTCACTGAAAGGGTTAAACCCTATTAAAGTCTCGCCGAAAGAGTTAAACCCTGTTAACGTATCGCCGAAAAGGTTAAACCCTGTTAAAGTCTCGCTGAAGGGTTAATCTCTATTAAAGTCTCGTCGAAAGGGTTAAACCCTATTAAAGTCTCGTCGAAAGGGTCAATCCCTATTAAAGTCTCGCGAAAGGGTTAACACCTATTGAAGTATCATCGAAAGGGTTAAAGTCTCACTGAAAGGGTTAAAATATGTTAAAGTTTCACTGAAAGGGTTAAAATATGTTAAAGTCTCACTGAGATAACACCAGATGAGGTGGAACGCTTTTCCACATACGGTCCAGAGAAAACATTTAACAGCGAAAATAGGCTCGTAAATAATTATTGTCATAAAAATAGTTTTAAATAATCTACTTCGACCATTTTATTCAGTCGAGAAAGAATGAATGGACTGATCACACGATCCTAAGCCATAGCTCCCCCCTGCAAATCGCGTTATAAAGGAGTCGAGTGCAAACTACTTTTCACAATGATCGAGGTTAAGCAACAATAAGGCGGGTGACATATGTGGTAATAGCAAGCCATGGTTTGAAACCCGTGATAAATTGTCCCCACCCCCAAATATGCAAATGGTAGTTTACAAAATGTAAGGAAAAATAAACTTTTACCAATTAATTATTTATCAATAAAAAGAAACCCCATTCCCACTCACTTTTAAAAGCTATATTCGAGAAATAGCGCATTTAAGACTTCTAGAAAGAACATATTTAGTTAGAACTTCCGAGAAATAGTGTATTTAAGATTTCCAGAAATAGCGTATTTAGGAAATAGCAGCTAAGAAATTGAGAATTCTCGCTAGCCTTGTGGGATTAGGTAGTTGTTTGACGGATGCATTCAGTAATCAGACGTCCAACATTTTGCTATACTGTCTGACATTTTAATGGTTTTAGACCTTTTCTTCAGCAAAAATCATTAACCAATGCTGAACAATGTGAAATCCAGCCACCATTATAAAATAGTGGGTCCCACCCATCACTATAGTACGTTAAGTTAAATATGACAAGAAAAATGAAACTTTTATTAAATATCACAACTCAAACTATTTTTTCTTCAGATCTTTCATCTCGCCTCTGTTAACTGGATTCTAATCTTTTTTCTTTCAAGATTTTATTTATAACTATCGGACTAGTTTCGGCAAGATGCCATTTTCAACTAATAATGAAGAAACTAGGCAAGGGACACAGTATATATGAGGCAAGACACATCCTAAACAAAATGAAACTGCAGGAAACAATCTGGAAAAAAACTCGAATGTATCTGGCGCAAACGACAAGATATGCTCCAGCCCTGGTCCCCCTAAAATCATATGCGAACGGAAATGACATAAATATTACATTTAAATATTCTAATACCATTCGAAAATCCTTGACTAGACTGCGTCCAATCAATCTCGATGCTGGAGTATACAGTATACCAGGCTATAATTGCAAATTAACATACATCGGAGATTCGGGTTACTTTAATAAAAGGATGAAAGAACATTTAGCTGATATCAGAAGGTGTACAAACCCTTCAAGCCTCTTTACGCACATGTAAAAGCACGACCATAGAATTGGTTTTAATCAAGCAAAAATCATTTATAAATCAAACAATTATATTGAGAGGAGAATTGCGAATCCATCATAATTAACAAAGTTGATCATTTCAATTTATCTGAAGGGCAATACAAATTTAATAAATACGAGGGGGAGTCAAAAAGTTCTCAGATAAATGGCATAAAATTTTTATTTGTAATAATACTGTAATCATTTTTCTACATAAGCTCCATTAACATCTATACACTTTCTTAATCTATGAATCCAACGGTAAAGACCATCTTTGTAGAATTCACGGGGTTGTCTCTGGCACCAAGTAATGACCTGCTTTTTTGCTTCATCTAATGATTGAAACCGGGTTCCTTTTAGGTGTCCCTTTAAATTTGGAAACAGAAAAAAGTCAGAGGGTGCTAAATCAGGGCTATAAGGGGGATGAGCAAGAGTTTCCCATCGAAATTCCCGTAGCTGAGATCTCACAGCTTTGGACGAATGTGCAGGGGCATTGTCATGGTGGAACAAGATTTGCTTGTGGAGCTTTCCTCGTCGTTTTTTGGCTATTGAAGTTTTCAGCTTCCTTAAAACTCCTTCGTAATAGCTGGATGTAACAGTTTTTTGTCCTTCTAAGAAGTCTATTAAAATAATTCCCTCCGAATCCCAAAAAACTGTAGCCATTATCTTCTTAACGGACCTCTCTGTCTTGAACTTGATAGGCCCTGCTGCCCCCCTTGGGTGCCACTCTTTTGATTGATTTTTACTTTCAGGATCAAACTGATACACCCAAGTTTCATCTCCCGTTACGAGGCGCTCAAAAAAACTATCCTCGTTTGCTTCAATCTTGGTCAAAATAGCCAAAGAAAGGTTGGCCCTATGATTCAGCTGGTCTTCTCGCAACGCTTTTGGGACCCAACGTGCTGAAAGCTTGCTCAGGCCAAGATTTTCAGTTAGAATTCCAAATGCTGAGCCATGAGAGATTTCACATGCATTGGCAACTTCATCAATAGTAATACGGCGATCTTTATCCACTAGATTCCTCACAAGCTCGACATTTTCTGGGTTAATGGAGGTGGAGGGTCTCCCTTCACGTGGATCATCTTCAACTTCTTCTCTGCCCCCCTTGAAGCGCTTAATCCAGTCGTAAACTACCGCTCTACATGGCGAAGAGTCACCATAAACCTGTTGTAGAGCGTCAATAATCTTAACAGGCTTCCAATCAAGTTTAGTCAGGAATTTAATGTTCGCTCTTATCTCAAAATTTGCCATTTTATGGGTTCAAAAAAGTAACCTTTTTGAAGCACATCTAATACAAAGAGTCTCGACAAATTGAATGACGAATTTTGTAGGAATTGTTCAGAAAACATGAAAGTCGTGTTTGACCCTGTATTTACTTGTACAAAATCGAACATTTCAATAATCTGGCATTTGTCTGAGAACTTTTTGACTCACCTACGTATATATCGAATAAAGTCGCCAATCGTATTTATAAACCCCCAGAGGCAATGGGTCTCGGAGAGTAGCAAGTATCCAGATTGTTTCCTGTTTCATTTCATTTTGTTTAGCTTTTCGTTTTTATTTATCCCAGATTGTTTCCTCCGGTTTCATTTTGTTTAGGATGTGTCTTACCTTATATATACTATGTTCTTTGCCTAGTTTCTTCATTATTAGTTTAAAATGGCATCTTTCCGAAATTAGTCCGATAGTTATAAATAAAATCTTGATTTAAATATTGTAGTTTACCATTATCTTTCACTGATATACATCACGCCAATGTGATATCTTCCATTCTCTCTCTCTCTCTCTCTCTCTCTCTCTCTCTCTCTCTCTATATATATATATATATATATATATATATATATATATATATATATATATATATATATATATATATATATGCTTGAATTATCCCAAAGGAAAATAATACACAGGATAAGCCCAAGAGCTTTCGTGTTTACATCATCAGGGGCAGAAGGACAATGAAATAGAGAAACAGTTAATAAACAGAGAAATGTGACGTCAATCAAACGTGCCGACGAAACAAAGATAATCGTTTAGGGGAAAAAAAAACAACTGACGAACAAATCAATTCAACAAATTAAATTTATATTGGAAACAAATATTATTCATGATCCAATTATCTAATTTAAATAGACCCTCACTTAGATTGAAATTAATGTTATGGCAGAATTTGATCATGGCTAATTCCATTAAATTTCTTTCAATAAAATTGGGCAAAAAAATAATGGTTCAAAGTAGATTGATGAATAAACAGTGCATTTTAACTTTGCCCCGTTCAACAACAGTACTTATGTTGTTCAATTCTCCCATCTAGGCTTTTTGTTGACTGGCCTATGTAAAAACAAAGACAAGATTTGCACGGAATTTTATAAATGCAGGCCATTTTATTAGAGGGAGAATTTTTTATTACTAAGTATTTTAACGTGGAATTATTAGATAATACAACATTAACATTAAAATATTTTAATAATTTCGGAACATGGGACAAGTGTTTATTAAAATGGAGCGTTAAAATATTATTTCGCGTAAATGAGTATTTAATTTTATTTCCATAAAAGGCCTGCTTAGCTCTGCGCAGGGAATCATTTAGAAAATAAGATGGATAATTTAACTTTTTACTAATGATTTTGATTGATTCTCACTCTTCATCGATAAATTCTGGGTCACATACTCTAAAAGCACGCAAATACAAAGAAATAAAAGCCGATTTTTTAGTTTTTTTGCGGATGAGTCAAATAAAAATGGATGTAAGACGAAACATGAGTTGGCTTCCGGAAAACCGAGAACTTAAAACCTTGCGGCGTACGGTGTTCCATGGTGTCTATTTTCATGTTTCTTCTAATCCATGAGTGAACTCAATAGAGGGTACGAGGTTATTTAGAGCACCAAGAAAATTACTTACGTTACACTCAATAGGCCAAATACAAAATACATCATCTACATAATGGTACCGAATGGCATTTTGGGGGAGGATGGGGACAAGTAACTTAAAATCAAAGAATTGCATATACAAACATTTGAATGGCGTCACATTTCTCTGTTTATTAAGTGTTTCTCTATTTCATTGTTCGTCTGCCCCTGATGATGTAAACACGAAAGCTCTTGGGCTTATTCTGTGTATTATTTTCCTTTGGGATATTTCAAACATCTTAGATCACGTGTTTTTTGGTGATTATTTGTGCATATATATATATATATATATATATATATATATATATATATATATATATATATATATATATATATATATATATATATATATATATATATATATATATTTATTCACTAAGGGTTTCCTTTTCACTGAGCAAAACACAGCAATACCACTTTTTCCTCCCCCCAGCAACGACGACCGACCTCTGTTTCCCCACGGGCTCGCAAGTGAGTGTCATTCTTATTTTATGTGAATTTCATTGCCCTGCTAGGGGCTTCGAATTTGTACGCCCATCATTTTCAATCATGGATGAAGTGTCCCACCCAAATAATAAAATTAACATAAAGATGAGAATGGCAATTGCTGGCACGCGCGTGAGGAATAGGGATAAAGAAGAATGGTAGGGAAGGTTACTGGTGTAAAAGATTGCCATCGAAAACCTCCATCTCACCATCATTAAATTCTGTAATCGGGCCTATTGTAAACTTTCAAAAGCAAGTTCGTACAATGTAAATGGGCAGTCAAAGTACGAACTTACCCCTCTCCTAGCGACGTAAGTCAGTGACAAAGTATTCGCACCGTCTTTATCAACAGAACAGATAATGGAATTTATCCGTTGAATAAATAAATAATGAAATTTATCTCTTCATTAAATAAATATTAACACTATCTTGGCGTGTTTCAGTTGGGGACAAACACAAAGTAGCGAATGAGGAAGCAATAAATGCAACAGTACCCACTGGGAAAGAGAAACGAATATTCCGAGTCATTTCAAATTCTATTTCAAGTTCATTATCAAGGAATACGTAAAATAACAGAACACTAAAATGCGTATAGCTGAAGATAAGTGCAGCGGTTGGACAAAATAATTGGAACACATGTTAAATTCAATGAATATTTATTTAATACGGAGTTGGTCCTTCTTTTTTTCTGAGAACAGCGTCGATGCGTCTTGGAATTGATTTATACAGCTTACTGACTTCATTGAGCCATTCTTCTTGCAATACCTGCTCCAGCTGTTTCAGACACGACGGTGGAGGGGATCGACTTCTAACTTGTCGCTTCAAGACGCACCACAAATGCTCAATAATATTAAGATCTGGAGATTTTGGAGGCCACTTCATGTGTTGTAGCTCACTCCTATGCTCTTCATACCAATTCTTAACCACATGAGCGGTGTGTATTGGAGCATTGTCATCTTGGAAAAAGCACTCACTATCAGGAAATAATGTCTGGACCATGGGATGTACTTGATCTTCCAAAGTATTCAGATATTCGTTGCTGTTGATCATACCATGCTGGCAACGATTGGACCAAGAGAATTCCAAGATATATCTGCCCAAACCATCACTAACCCTCCTCCGTGCTTCACTGTAGGAAGAAGGCAGTCAGGATTAAAAGCTTCCCCGTGCTGCCTCCACACATAAACTGGCCCTGCAGTGGGGAAAAGAGAAAAACTGGACTCGTCGGAGAATATTACTTGCTTCCATTACTCTGTCGACCAGCCCTTGTGATCTCTACACCAGTTCAGCCTTTTCTGAATGTTTTGATGAGAAAGCGAGGTTTCTTGATGGCGTCCCTTCCATGATATCCGGTTTTATTTTTCTCAAGGCGAACAGTTTTGGTCGAAACTGGGCTAGTGAGACGTTGATTCAACTCTGCAGTCACTTTAAGGGCAGTTGTCCGGGGATTTTTCACCATAATGCGTTTCAACACTTGTTGGTCTCTTTCAGTAAGCTTCGAAGTCCTGCCGGAATTACTACCCTTGCTGTAGGTTTTGCCCTGCTTCTTGAATTCTGTCATGGTCTTTGATATGGTAACTCTCGAAACAAACAAGGAACTTAGCTGTTCTGGTGACGGAAGCTCCTGCCATTCGAGCTCCAACAATTTGCCCTTTTTCGAACTCAGTGAGGTGATGCATCTTAGCATCTATATCACGATCTAAAAAAGAAAGACAACTAATCTTTAAAGTTGATAAATAAAACTATGTATTTACAATAAAAACTAAACACTCCCAATGAAATTTGGATCGATATTCGTAATATAATGGCTCATTGAAATATTGGTGTTAAATTTCTACTGTTCAAATTATCTTGTCCAAACCTTGTAGAAGAAACTCAAATAAAAAGAATTGACCAATATCAGAAAATGAGAATAATTGTAATCCCAACTCGGGATGTTTTGTTAACGTTTTAGGAATGTCAACACAGCGCATTTTGAACTTTGTCAAGCACCCGGCAAACACACGTGTGCTTTGTTTTGTTTTTTTATCTACGGGGTTTTGACCAATGGGAATGAGTACACGTGGTATGGAAAGGTCCTGAAGGCCGAGTACACGAACGTGATATCAGTCACATGGTCTTGAATTTACATCTAACTGTGAACCTCTTTGTAGGCTTCTTTGAATATGCCTGATGAGCAGGACGGAGAAGTTCTTGGCGAAGATTCCCTTAGTCAAGGAGGTGGAACTCTGGACCCTATGGAAGGACCTCATCCCTTGCCTCGCCCACAAATCCAGTCCCCAGGAGGAGATGATGATGATGACGATGATGAAGATGTTCAGATTCCTCTACCAGAAGGGTGACTATTAATTCAATTATACTTTATTTAATTGGAATAGATTTAATGCATGTGTGAATGGGCGGGAGGTGGGGGGGGGTTTTAATTTTCTAAGGAGGAGCCTTTTGCTGAAGGTGACAAACAAGAGTTGATAAGGGGCAAAATAAGGTTGGGGCACCACAAGAGAGACGACTTCCCAAATAAAACAGGGATGTTTACCGTCCTCTTTCGCACTAGATTGGGACTAAGCAGTCGTATTAAAAAAAAGAAGAGAAGAAAAAAAAAAGCAATAATAAGGGTCAAAACATTTGCTAGAGCGAAATTCGATACTATCACCTTCGGGGTGTAGGTGTGAGGGATGTGTATGCGAGAAAAAGATGATGTATGTATGCCTTGGAGTTTTCACACATGACTGCAAATTTTCTTGAGATAAAAAAGTAGGCTTTACCAACGAGGGCATTATAATTAGTTAATGAATAATGTAGGTAGGAACAAACAAATGAAGAGAACCGTAATGGTGAGGATGTGGTGACTTGCATTACCTTACAGTTATTTACAATTAATATGAACATATTTAATCATCAATAACTCTATAATTTAAGAAGGGGATTTTTTTCAATAACTATAATTTAAGAAGGGGATTTTTTTGAGTATTTGAATAATAATTTCATCTTAGTTTGGTTTTGACTTATGTTTTTTTATCAAAGTTATTTCTAATAATTCTTTTATAATATCAAAAAACAAAATAGTGAAGTTCAGAAATAAATATTATTATCGAAATTTTGTGAATTTTTTAAAACCCAAAGAATTACAAATGGTGAAGTTCATTAAATTTATTTTTATATATCTTCTTCTATAACTATATTTTAGCAACGTGATATTTTGAAAGGGGGGAAATTTAGTTTATAGTTTCTTTTTAAAATTAATCTTAGTAGCGAAGCGCAAGCTCCCCCGTAGGGGCGAGTGGCAAAGCCATTACCTGGTCCTTTATAAACTTTAAATATAGCTTAGAAATCTTTCATAATAGACTAATTTAGCCGGGAATCCAACAAATAGGTGGTGTAGAAAGTCTAAATACCGCGTACATTAGTGTACGCAGAAATAATCCGACACAAGCTACGTGTCCCTCCCGTATTTCCAAATGCACCAGCCTCGAATTCTCCATCGCCCCTTTTCGCGCCATCGTAAACTGCGAGGTGGCTCGAAGGTGTGAAAGACTGATACTGTCTGCCCACAGATAAAAAAAGGTCTTTCGCGCGGCGATACGGATTTCATGAGAATTCGGTGCTCTCTCGCGATTTCTGCTCGCGTGGGAAATAAAAGGAAAACTTCTCCCTGGATTCGAGCAGAAGACCTTAGACCTACGTCGAGTGTGTGGAGCCCGATCCACAAAGGAAACCGTTCGCCCGCTGCAAGGAAGGAACTTCTCGGAGAGTCTGAGGTTGCACATGACCTTCCTTTGTAAATTACCCTAGACGTAGCTAGGTAATCGGTTTTGGCTACCCACTCTAGGAGCCGAATAATCGGACAGGCACTTCGAGGAAGAAGTCCGATTTGAGCCACCGTTTGGCTCACCTTCGTGATCCAGCATAGGATCAGTATATCACCGGTCTAGGATTACCCCCTTATTCGGTAACCTCGGACGGCCAGACTAGGTGCGATCATCGTTAGCAGAAGAAGATCTTCACCGTCACTTTCAAAAATACTTACGAACTCAAAGGTATCGTTAATTGAATTATCCCCTCCCTAACTTCACCAGTTTGTTTGTGAACTAGACTTCCCATCCCGAGCCCATAACCTCGAGTATTAGAAGTGCTTAATTCAGTGTTTAACTCAATAATAATATTCCATTCATTCTGTCGGGTGCCATTAAGACGCAAGCATCCTAGTGAATAATTTTCAAGTAATCCCCACGACATTTTTGTAGACTTACTTATTCAGTATAAGATTAATTCTATTTATATTTATATACACGGTTGCTTATTTCAAATTCATGTACATTAAAGATTATTTTTGTATCTGTGTGTTTAACTATTTTGGACGATCCTTTGGCAATTATTAAGCAATCCACTCGGCTTAAATCTCAATATTACACCGATCCATCATCCATGATTGGCTTTTACTGAGTGGGGACTCACCCAGGGGATCATCATCTTAGTTTTGATCAAAAGGTACGCACCGAGGTTATTCTTATTCACCGGAAGTGGCTAAGGTAGGTGTATTGGATACACTTCACCTCCGCTTCACCTCGGTGCGGTAATAAAATATATGTCCAGGAAGTGGGACTGGGATTACCCACTCACTAAACCTCGACAGGTGGTATCTCGATTTAGTATGTTAAAGGGATGTAATAACTGTTGCAATCCATGGTTGTTTACTATATAGTGAAACCTAACCCTAAACAGGGAGGTAAATAGATCTAATGCATAAAAGAAGGATATGACAGTGAAGAGAATGAAAGTAACACTAAAATGAGTGAAGTAACAATAATTAATGAATACTATGTGGTATTAAGTGCATTGCAACCAAACTCTACTAACCTTGTATTTGTGAATGTGAAAGTAAATGTTACAAATGCAAGGATCTAAAATATGGCAACTGAAAGAAAAGAAAACAAAAGTTGGTAAATTAACCTATTAAATAATACTATTATAATAAAAACTGCAATACAAAGTCATAACGAAGAACAGGTGTAAATATGAGATTATCTATAAAGTTTTGTCTGATAAATAATATTTATTCGAGGGACTCAACATCAATTTTCAGTGGTAGCAATTACGTATAATCCTGTATTTCGTTTCCTCTCTAGTTCCTATGATCCGCGAGATTATGAACACCTCGAAGTACCACCAGAACTGAAAGAGCTGTTTACATATATCTCAAAATATACTCCCCAGAGCATTGAGCTAGACCATAAATTACGTCCCTACATACCAGATTACATCCCAGCTGTCGGAGATATAGACGCTTTTGTTAAGGTAAATCACCCTGTCGCTTGGTTGTGCTTGCTTTTTAGTCGTTTGCACGCGACTCTATAAGTTGCTATGTCGCTATATAGATGGTAACCAGTTTACTTTTCAATGAGTTTTTTAGCAATAACATCGTAACTATTCGGCCAATTCTAACGAAATTTGAAACCCTTTATGTTTTTTTTTACATTCTCTTTCGAATGATATAATTTCCAAGGTAATCCTAAGGTTAGATCGGAAATTATTGAAAGTTTTGAAGGAGGTAAGGTCATAAGTGAGAATAATTGAAAGCACGCGACTTAGACCTGTTGGCCTTGTTTCTTTGCTTTAGGGAGCTTCAGGAGACCACTTCCTGAAGTGAAATTTTATGGTTGGATGTATTTTCAGTAGTGATGGGTGGTCTCGACTTTTCAGATCCCCAGACCAGATGGGGAGGTTTCGACCATCGGCTTGACTGTACTGGATGAGCCAAGCGCCAAGCAGAGCGATGCTACGGTTTTAGACCTTCAACTGAGAGCTGTGGCGAAGCATACCACCGCTCGCTCTGTGGTGAGGAACTTGTTTTATTATCCATATTGACTGACCATTCTTATAAATTTATAAACATGGGAATAAAATAAATATAAAAGGTTAATTAATAGATAAATGCAAAAAATGGAATTGATGTAGAATACCGCCGCTAAAAACACTGGTCTGCATTTTTTAATTTTTATTTTTATTTATGGATGTGATCTTACATATTCTTGGGTTGCTGATTTTAAATATCTAAGCCTTTTTTTTTCTATCACGTAAGGATTTTGAATAAAATGCAAATTAATGATAACAATAAATCTGCATTTTTAATCTATTGTTACTTATTTAAAATGAATAAGTAATCATGGAAAAGCACATTATATTAGTTTTAAGAACATATGTATACCAAATCAACATGAAATAAATCACGGTTATCATGAAATGAATCAAAATCATCAACATCAAATCAAATGAATGTAAAAAAAAAACATGCTCTCATGGTTAGCCTACATACCGATTCAAAGGAAGGCGTACCGCTGTGATTTCCGCTTGTGTTGTGCATCTGGACCATCACGTTTCAATGACCAGCAATAATCCGCCATCATGCTGACATTCCATTTGCCCTGGTATTGAGTTTCCATGGTGCAAATATCCTGATGGAAACGCTCTCCTTGTTCCTCACTGTAGTTCCCACAATTCGTGGAAAAATAGTCAAGATGTGCGTGCAAAAAGTGCATCTTCACACTAATTCTAGATCCAAGTTGCTGGAAACTTGAAATCAGATCTTGGATCATATTTTCATATTCTGGGGAGCGGGTGTTTCCCAAGAAGTTATGGACAATCTGCTTGAAGGAAAACCAGGCATTCACCTCGACACCTGCTAATGCTTCCTCAAAATGCTTGTCCTTCATCAATTCCCGAATCTGAGGGCCAACAAAGATTCCTGCCTTTAGCTTGCCTTCACTTACACGAGGAAACTTTGACTCCAGGTACTTGAAAGCAGCTCCATTCTTGTTCAAGGCATTCATAAAACTTTTCATAAGCCCTAATTTGATGTGAAATGGTGGTAGCAGAATTTTTTTCTTGGGGTCAACTAGTGGCATAGCATTCACGTTGTGATTTCCGGGTAAAAAGCTGGTTCTTGGTGGCCAGTCCTTATTTTCATAGTGCTGGCTGTCAGCCATGCTATCCCAGAGGCACAAAAAACAGGGATACTTGGTGTATCTCCCTTGAAGACCTAGTAGGAGAGCAATAACTTTTAAATCACCACAAATGAGAAAATTGTGCTGATGGTACTTGATTGCAGTTAATAGTGTTTTCAGATTTTCGTAGGTCTCGGACATTTGGATACTATGGCCAATTGGCAGAGATGCAGCTGTGTTGCCATTGTAGAGAAGAAGAGCCTTTAAACTTCTGTTAGAAGAATCAATGAAGAGCCTCCATTCATCTGCTTTGTACGGCATCGCCATGTGTTCCATAAGGCCAGAAATATTTGAACAGAAAACTAAAGAATCCTCTTTCTTAAAGAACTGAATGAATTCCGCTTCACGATGACGGTACCAAACGAGTGTTGATCCAGAAGCTAGAAGCCTGTGTTCCTTCAGTCTAGAGTCAAGTAACTGTGCACTTTCTTTTGGAAGGTTAAGGTCTCGCACCAGGTCGTTGGGCTCAGCTTGGTTGAAGAGTTTGTGATCGTCCTTTGTTGGTGGTTCATAGTCTACTTCCATCTGATTAGTATCACTAGTATCAGACTCTGTTGAAATTTCCCATATCTCAGGTGGCACAGGCACAGGTGTATCGTCTGAGTGTGGAACAGGCCTTATTGCTGAAGGAATATTTGGGTATATTATGCGATCTTTAGTCTTCTTGTTGAATCCAGTTACTTTAATCATACAAATGTAGCAGTCATCATGGTGATTCTTCTGCTCTTGCCATACCATTAGTACTACAAAGGGCATACATTTAAGTTTCGCAACTGACCACATTTGGAGCTTAATGATGCAACCCTTGCAAGATTTGTGTGAGGCAAATGGCTTGTTTTGGTCTCCTAATCTGCAGCCAAAATAAGCTAAATAACATCGCTTCAACAAAGGAGTAATATTGCTCCGGGAATCTGAAGGGGTGACTTACCCGCAGACATAGCAAAATATGTCTGCTGAATTTATACAGCCTCTAGACATATTCACAATCTAAAAATAAAGAAAAATATATTAGCAATATTAGAAATATATAGAAATATTATATAATGTAAATATATATATATATATATATATATATATATATATATATTATATATATTATATATATATATATATATATATATATATATATATATATATATATATATATATACTATAATATATATAAATATTTACTATAATATATATAAATATTTACTTATGCTATACAAAAAGAGAAAAGTAACATCTCCGTATAACTCGACAACGTGATGTGATAGAGATGAGTAAAAAACAAAGTAAATCACTATTTTTCATATATATTTTTTAAAAGATGTGATACAGTCAATAAAAAAAATCATTCAGACCAGTGCAATCACTTTTGAAGAACCATAATAAAAAATGAACCGAAATTTCGAAAGCTGGTGAAACTCAATGTACGTAGCCGTGGCATGCGGTTGTTATGGCAACGATTAACTACCTTTATACTGCATCAGGCCTGCGTGGAGTAGAAACACAGGCCCAATGGAGTATAAGGGTGCCTATTCATTGCCATAGCAACCACAGGATGGCTAAATGTTCGGAAAATGACCGGCCTCTATTTTGTGGATAATTCATATTTAATTTTGCTTAAAAACAGTGTTGTTTTTTTTTTATTTAAACTTTTTCCTTGGGCGAAATCCCCCCAAAATGTTTTTTTAAAAATTAAAATATCTTCATTAAAAGGATAGGAGCAACTTGCACAAGTTGACAAGTCGGCACTCATTGTGTTAACTGATTTAGTTTCAATTAAAATTTAATTTTGCTTAAAAACAGGATTTTAAGCACAATCCCAAAACGTGTTTTTTTAAAATTAAAATTACCATTAAAAACAGTATTTTTTGTTAATTTAGAGACTTTTTTTCTTGGGTTAGACTGGACCATGAAGGGCTTGGAACAAGATAAACTAGTGACTACGGCTTGGAACGATTTTATCTTCCCTTTTGATTGACCTTGGTTCAGGAAGCACTCATGGTGGATGCCATGACTGGAAAGAAGATTTATGTACAACATTATGGTGTGAAGAAGCATCTGCCCAAGGTTTATGAGTTTGTCTCAACCTAATTTGAGGTTATTAATTAACAATATATAACTGAAAATTGCGTTGGGTTGGCCAGTCATTTAAAAAACATTTACTTTCTTATGAACCATCGGCGAAAAGAACTTGTAATTGGACAAGAATTTCAACCATATGGTTAGGATTTTAAGAAAAAATATTAAAGTAGTTAAAATAAAGTTGCCAGAGACAGATGAAGACACACAGATACATATACAGACAGGGGAATAAGAATGAATATATGAGAGAAGCATGAACAGAAAAGAAAGCTTAAGGGTGAGAAATGATGACAACAGTAACCCTGAAACCGGGTGAATTAAGAAGATCCACGAACAAATTCGTATAACGAGCACCGGAATCCAAAACTACGAACGCCAACGTCCCTTGTTCCCCGTAGTACGGCCGCTATCTCCAGCAGAGCCCACCCTACTACTCCTCGACGAGTAGCTAGGAGATGATGCGTCAAGGTATTTAAACTACATAAAAACAAAACTTGGACACCTAACTTTTATCCACCCCTACCAGCAGACCTCTTTTGTTCGAGGTGGGCGGGCCTTAGCAAGGTCACCTCATCCTCAGGGCGGGTCCACAGGTCCTCTAGGTCGGAGATGCTGCTTTGGGTGTTGTGCGCATGTTTAAGGTTTGGGCAGTCAAGGAGGTGTTTGTCATTGTTAGTGTGTTGGTTGCATCTGGTCAATTTTGGTGATGACGGGGAATTGGGGTATTCTGCGTTTGTACTGTTGGAGTGATGTGGATATCTAATAATAATGAGCAGTTTCACCTTGTTGCTTGGTTATGTAAACTTTGCAAAATCGACTTCCAGGTGGAAGTGATTTTCATTTTAGGGAGTTCTGAAATGCATTTAATTCATTTTTTGTATTAGTATTACCAAGTCAAAAATAACAGTAATAATTATTTTTACATAATGCCGTCATTTTTTACGGCACGGGTACACTATTGAATCTTTATCAGAATGGCCAAGGAAATTTAGGGTTATTTCCATCCATCCGACCTTAACAAAGAGGTGAAGATATACTGAGCAACAGGATCTTAAAGTCTCATGTGTATTTACTATCTACAACTGGTTAGATTAGACTAGGTTGGTTGGGGTAAGTTGGTCATGTTGGTTAGGTTTGGGGGGTTGTGAAAGTTAATGTGGTTCGATATGGTTTGGTTGGTTATGTTAGATTAGGTAAATTTTAATTTGTTTTGAGAATTTCCAGTCTGCTTTGAAGCCAGACTGAATCAGCGCTCCGAAATGTAACTGACCGCCTTCCTCGTATGGCTGATGCTGATGTGCCTTCCATTATATTATACTCCTCGACCCCTCGGCACTATTCGATACCGTCAACCACACAGTTCTCCTCCTCATCTTCGTGAATTCCAGGGTGTCTCTGGAACCCCTCTTAACTGGTTCCGATCGTATCTAGCATTTAGTACTCAGTGTATTCGTATCGAGTGTGATATATCTAGGATAGCTGGGGTATATTTTGGGTGTTCCCCAAGACTCGGTCCTTGTTACGCTCCTGTTTTGTAGCTATCTTCTTCACCTTTGTACTTTTAGGCGTTGTCTAGTCCTTCATTCCATTTCCTATATGATAGCAGGCATATCTATCTCTGCTTCTCCTCGACGTCGATGGTAAAATGCTTTTAAATCTTTCATCCGCTTATATCCTTCGTGAATACCTCTCGGACACCTTTATGAAAATCAATCATGGTTCACTGGAAAGCGATTCTTCCTTTTCCGAACATTGGGGACTTCACAGTTCCCTTTTCGGAGACTGTTCAAAATTTAGGCGTCTCTCAAAGCCCATGCTGCTAATGGTTGTAAATACTTTCTCTACTTTCTCCGTCATCTTAGCCGCATCCGCTTCGTCATCTTAGCCGCATCCGCTCCGTCATCCGAGTCACATCCGCTCCGTCATCTTAACCTCATCCACTCACACATTTGACCACAATAGTTTCGAGATTTCTCACTCAGGCTTTCATTACTCTCCGCCTTGATTACTCTAACTCCCTGATCCCATGCTTCCACTCTTCCACCCATCCAAATCAAGGCCCGCAAGGGGGGTGGAGGGTATAGCAGGGGTTATGCCCCTGCTATAACTAAACCCTGGATGGAAGGCACGTCCTCTGGCCCCAGTGGCCGCATTTGTATATCCTCCCGGCCCCAATGCCTGCAGGAGGACCTAGAACTATATATCTTCCACCACTATTTTCACTTCGCCTAAATTCACCACTTTCTTGAAATATTTCTCCTTATTAACTTTCTGAGTGATACGGCCTCGTTGCTATTACAGTTTAAATTCTTGGGGGGAAACAGAATCTCCGCCGAGGTGGTTTATCTTGCCCTCTCCCCTTCCCTCCTGATCCGTGAACTGCAGTGACTATCCATTCGGTCCAGAATCGCTTTCAAAATCCTCCTTCCTACCTAGAAGGTCGTGAATGCAACAGCACCCCCCTCTCTGACCCCCCATCCCTCACTTACTGCACATGAGATCCCTTTGTTCAGGCCCTGTCCAAGTATTGCTTGTACCCCGTAGGCCCCTGTGCTGCAGGGGTGCCCGGGCTCGATGCCCTTACGAGTGCCTTGAAGGCCCACCTCTTCCCTCAAGCTCTTTCTTACCAGAGCAGGCGAGCGGAGGGGGTCTGTAAACACCATAGAAAAAGGATAATTGTTATTGTTGGATTAAGATGGTTGGTTTTGCTAGGCTAGATTAGATTTGTTTGATTGGTTTGGCTGGGCTAGGTTAGATTTGTTTGGTTAGTTTGGCTGGGCTAGGCTAGATTTGGTTGGTTGATTTTGCTGGGCTAGGTTAGATTTGGTTAGTTGGTTTGGCTGGGCTAGGTTAGATTTAGTTGGTTGGTTTTTCTGGGCTAGGTTAGATTTAGTTGGTCGGTTTGACTGGGCTAGGTTAGATTTGGTTGGTTGGTTTGGCTGGGCTAGGTTAGATTTGGTTGGTTGTTTTGGCTGGGCTAGGTTATATTTGGTTGGTTGGGTTGGCTGGGCTAGGTTAGATTTGGTTGGTTGGTTTGGCTGGGTTAGGTTAGATTTGGTTGGTTGCTTTGGCTGGGATAGGTTAGATTTGGTTGGTTGGTTTGGTTGGACTAGGTTAGATTTGGTTGGTTGTTTTGGCTGGGCTAGGTTAGATTTGGTTGGTTGGGTTAGCTGGGTTAGGTTAGATTTGGTTGGTTGTTTTGGCTGGGCTAGGTTAGATTTGGTTGGTTGGGTTGGTTGGCTTATGTTGTTTAAGTTTGATTTCTTGTATTAGGTTTAATTGGTTAGGTAAGTTTGGTTTGGTTGGATGGATTTAGTTGGTTAGATTAAGTTTACCTCGTTGGATTAAATAAGGTTTGGTTGGTGGGGGTAAGATGGTTAGGTAGGTTGGAATTGGTTGGGTGGATTAAGTTGGTTAGGTTGGATTTGGTTGGGGGCATTAAGTTGGTTAGGTTGGATTTGGTTAAGGAGGTTAAGTTGGTTAGGCTGGATTTGTTTGGGAAAGTTAAGTTGGTTAGGTTGGATTTGGTTAAATGGGTTAAGTTAGCTTGGTTGGATTTGGTTGGGAAGGTTAAGATGGTTAGGTTGGATTTGATTGGGAAGTTTAAGTTGGTTAGATTGGATTTGGTTGGATGGGTTAAGTTATTTAGGTTGGATTTGGTTGGAAAGGTTAAGTTGGTTAGGTTGGGTTGGTTAAGTTGGTTAGGTATAATGGGAGAGGCGTAAGCCCAGTTGGTTTATCCACTCTCGAAGAGGCATTAAAAAATCTAGTGACGATCGTGTACTAAGAGAGAAACAATTACCATTATCTTCAACTCACCTAACACTGCACAACATACATTACCTACCCCTATTGAAATTAAAATGCATAATATTTAAATTATTTCAACTTTTCTCATTTAAGTAGTCAATATCTGTCTAAAATTAGCTGAAAGATAGTAGTTTTATGCATTCAACTAACTTTAATTGTCAACGAAGTTGACAAAATATGACTATTAAAAAAAAATATTGGTGAAACTCGAGCTGAAGATGAGTTAATAAACGATGAAATTTCTGAATACACCAATCTTTTGATGGATACAGTTGGGACGAAGTGGTGCGTTGCCAAGCCAACCACGGCGACGACAGACAGAGAGAGCAAACGCAACATCTCTGGAAAATGTCCAAAATACATCAATTTTTTATATAATATACTGAAAACGAAACGGCCTGTTGCCAAGACGACTACGGTAACGGCAGTGAGACAACAAAGTTAAAATCTCGGAAATGGCTAGTTGCCAAGGCAACCACGGTAACGTCGGAGTTAGACAACAAACCTAATATTCCGGTATAAACTCAATTAACCTATTTAGAGTTGGTCATTCAATTCAAGTAATTTTCTCCTTTTCCATTGTGAGATGTCACACTCGAGTGTGACATCATAAGGGCTACGTATGAAGCATTAGGTGTAAGAATATTCTTATCCTTTTGTCAGTAATTGTGTTCAACGTGTATGATTGATCTCATGAGAAGGTAGATGTTACTTTGTGTGTGTGGGTGGGGTGGGGTGGGGTGGGGTGGCTAGAGTACTGATTCCCCATTAAATATATTAAGTTCTTCGCGTGTAAATTACCGAAGGAACTCTCATTACAAGCTCTGTTGCAGCACTAATGCTCAGTCCTTCAAAAGGTTGTTAAGACGGTTGTTGACGCTGAGAAGAATGGCAAAGTGATTGAGAAATGGATGAGAGACATCAGCGACCTCCATAGATCCAAACCACCCCCGACGGTGCATTATTCCAAGTAAGTGGTCAAACTCAGAGTAGGTTAGAGGGATGTTATTGTCCTTACTTAAAATTGAGAAGCATAAGCCAACGAGGACATCTCTGCACTAAAGTCTAGAAGGGAAGAGCTGTAAAGAAAGTGAAGATGGAGGAAGTGAAAATCAATCAATTTATAGGAGCCTACATAAAGTATAAGCCCCTCACCCGTGGGTAGGCCCTATTAAAAGTTATTTTACATCATTATTCCAAATAGGAATATTATCTTTCGATATAAAGTGATTAAACAGCCATTATTTAGTTTTTATGTTAATTTAATTATATCGGCCGCCGCAAGGGAGAAGGGGAGCGAAGGGGGGGCTTGTTGACTGTTACACCCGGTACTGAGGAAAACAGCAAGCTACCACTGTCCCAGGTCACCTTGCAGTCTCAAACTAGTTTGAGGGCTACTTATTTTACTCCATTTTCGCCTCTTTCTCTACGAGCTGCTTCTCGTCTATTTTCATGGCTGGCGGCTGATTTCGGAGGCTGGTCGTCGACCAGCTTTCGTTCATTCATCCCTGATCGAGGCCGGGATGGGGGTGAGGCTGGTTAACCCCTACTTTTTTACTCCTTAGGGGGTCTTTTAACATGCTGTATTATCCCACCCTTTCATCCTTCAACTGTCTCTTATCATTATTTTCTTTATCTCGGTTTGTACACACCATGTGGCTGCCGAGAGGCTTTGTAGGTTAAATAGGCTAATTTTATATTAACTAACCTAACCTATCTGCCTAACGTAGATTACTGGGGTTAGAGTATCTACCTAACGTAGTCTAACCCAACTAACCTATCTGTCTAACGTAACTTAACCCGCTAACCTAACTTAGGTAATACTTCAGATTCGGGGCGCACGGTAGATGGCGCTGTTAGTCGGCTACAATTTGGGGCTACAGCATATCTCTCATGACGTCAGACGGTAGCGTCAGATGTGACAATCACTGCGTTATATTTTTTTGTTGTTTTGGGGATTTGTAACTTTTAGTCTATTATTTACTAAATATCTGCGCTCTGCTCGTTTATAGTTTTTTTCTAAGTTAGGTAAGGTTTCTTGATGTCTTTTATTGTTTTTTGTTTTGTTTTCGTATTTTTTGTTTACTGCGAACGATAACAGCTTCTTACTGGCAACATCGTAGCTTATAAATAGGACCCGTTTTGCAAATGTTTTTCTTTCGTTATTGTGTTTTCGTGCTTCCATGTTCTTCTTTGTTATTCGAATTCGGCTTTACTTTGTATAATCGCGAAAAACTTTTAGATTATTTAGAGGCGCATAAATTAATCAAGAAACCTATCAAAGTAAGAATTGTTTGTTATTAGGTTAGGTTTTTCTGCCAGTAAAAAGCTGTTGGGGAGAACCCCCCCCCCCCCCAGTAAATTCAAGGGGACTGCTCGTGGGGGTGATATCACTGCAGGTGGACCACTCTGCGATGATCCTGAGTTTCAATCAATTGGGGGGGGGGTCTGGGAGGCGCCCCCAGTATATACTCATATACAAAAAAATATTACGCCGATATTGTTCACATCTGACGCTACCTTCTGACGTCATAAGAGATATGCTGTAGCCCCAAATTGTAGCCGACTAACAGTGCCATCTACCGTGCGCCCCGAATCTGAAGTGTTACCCCTAACTTAACCTACTTACCAAACTTAACATATCTATTTAAAAAAAAGACCATAACAAAATGTAAATTTACCTTTAAGTTTTTATTTGTAATTTACTTCTATTTATTCTCCCTTCATATTAGCTCCAGCCCATTTCATTTTAAATTGTGTTTCACAACAAAACTATCCCCCCCCCCCTCGAAAGCTAATCTTTCTACTCTCATTAAAAGTAGTTACTTTTTTGTGATAGCTTAAGTAGCTTAGGTTTGGTAGTTTGTTATTATTTAATTTAAAGGGCAGTAAAAAAATTGCATATGAAAATAATAATTTTGCCAGATTGATGCCCAGTTCACACAATCTCACGGCAGCCCCGTGGCTTTAGAGGCACCGGGGCGTTTCAGGGTCTGCGAAAAATGGGGTGAACCAAAAAATGTTTGACGAATTAAATCATGAGTCTTCCTCGACTTCAAACTGCTACAATTAAAAAACAACAACAGAGAAAGAGAGTGGGCATCGGTAGGGAGTGATAGAGCTGTGTTTTGAAGCGTGATTTGAGATGTTTGTAATTTCTTAATCTGGAAAGAGATGGTGTAGTGATTTAGCAAGAGAGAAACCCATATACTTTATCCATTGGTTAGTTAGGGGGGTGATGATGCTAAATTTGAGGGATAGCGTAGACCTTTTAAACCCGGACTCGGGTACCTGGGAAGTCGCGACTCAAAAATTCAGGACTCATCTGAGTTTGCTCATTTTAGATCGTTTAATATCCTCTTTCAATCCCTTACTGGGTCTAAACAGGCTCCAAAAGATAGTGAGAAATTTAAAAGGGGAGCTAAAGATAACTCGAGAGAAAGCACCACTTTCTCTTGGGGCACTAGAGGCGGGGGACCCTGCTATACCCATTGCCCTTGCGGTGGACTCATCTGGAGGCGTAGGAGAAACAGAAAACGAAGCAAACCTCTATTCGGAGCTGACCCTTTCCAGGCGAATGCCGGATATCGACGCCTTGATGCAGGAATGGCCAGGAGAGATCGAATATCTCCTGAAAGAAATCGACTTGCCTTCTGCTGATCTTCAAGTCGAACTTCCTCATTATGTGGACATAATATGCAGTAAGTTCTGTTTTCTAGTTCCCCCATAATCTGCAGCCAGCTCTAAATGACTGAAGTTAAGCCACATCGAGTGTGGTTAGTCGTCGGATGGAATCTCGATTCGGGGAGACTTCACGGCTGCTGCCATACGCTCTAGATACCCGTGGTTCGGAGTCTACGCTAAACTATATGTCCCCATTGTGAGATAAAGGACCTCTAGGGAATGATGGTAAAACCCCCACCGAATTATTATTTTTTAAAACTATGAAATTTAGAAAAATAAAAAAAAGCTAAATTTCGTTTCTTTTTTGTTGTATTTTTTTATAATACATTTTTTCTTCCATTTTTTTATATCTCCAAGATTGTTTTTTGTGGTATGTCAAGCTTTCGTCCAGTCTTTAGCCTCCTCCATTTTATTTGACTCTTTGTTGTAGGTCGCATGCTCCTGCGCAGAGGAGAGGTGGGCCTACCTCTGACGCCGGAGTGCGCTTCTTTCTTGTTTATTCTTTGCTTACCTTGTTTTGATTGGTTGTTGTTTTTTAAGCTTGTTTCTTAGCCTTTGTTCTTGTTTTTAATCTTTGTTATTTAGATGTTTTTACTTATTTTTTAAATCTAGCCTAGTATTAGGCTGTTAGCGTGTGATTACGTCGACTTTTGCCCTGTAGGCAGTCGCCAGAGGGGCTCTTAAAATAAAAATCGGGCAGTCTCTAGCTTATTGGATCAGCCTGGTGTTAATTAGTTTTTAGTCGCGGGCGACTCTACATTTCACTAGGTCGACGGTCAGTCGGTCACGTTTTACTTTTTTATGTTTTGGCACTAACATAGTAACTATTCAGCCGACTTTACGAAATTTGATACCCTTATGTTGTTTTACACACTCTTTCGAAAGATATAATTGTTAAGGTCTTCAAAGGTTAGCCCGGTAATTATTTTGTTTTGGCAATGATATCATAACTATTCGGCCCATTCTAACGAAATTTGAAACCTTTGTTGTTTTACATTCTGGGAATTATTGAAAGTTTTGAAGGTCGTAAGGTCATAAATCAGAATACGCGAGCACGCGTCTTTTGGTCAGCAGACCTTGTTTTGTATTTATCTTTCTTGTTTTGTATCTTCGGGTCCTCGAATGTTTAATCAAAATGCCACTAATTCACTTCGTGATTGGTTAAAGTCCTTATTTTGGGCGTTCTCTCCCACCCTCTTTATCATACATATATTAGAGTTTTTTGTTGTTTCCCGTCATTCCTTGATAATAAGTAATTTTCTTTTGGGATATTTGGAAATTGCTGCCCTGATGCGAGGAAACAAAGAACTTTTTAAAAAATAAGCAAAATATCTTTGGATACTTGGCTTGCTTTTAGAAGGTTGCATTTTAGAAGCTCTCTATACTATTTGATATTCATCGTAGTTTTTGAAGGACTAGCTTGATTTGGCTGTGTAGTCTTGCTAATCTTTGCAACTAATACGTTTGTGTTTATTCATATTTCGATGTTGTGGATATAAAAGCGTGTTTTATGTTGTTTTGTCATAATACTGTGCCATAGTTTATGATCAGCGCAGGCCTTGCTAAATCATGTAAGGAGCACGGCGATTTTGCTTTCCTGGCCGCCGTACTGACAGGACTCGGCGCACCAGTCTATCAATTTTACGCCGAGCCTAAGGTGGAGCCGCCCTGCTGATGGGCTGCCAGATAATTAGGCGGGGGAGTGGCCTTAAATGGCGGCAGCTGGTTTGGCGGCCCCGTTTTCACCCCTCGCAGAGCGGGCTACTGCATGGGGTGATGAGCGTTTGCATCCCATTGAAATAATAGGGTCACCATGCCCGATGATGACATTTTCAAAAACATCCTCTCTACTTTCCCTATACCCCTCCCTGAGGATCACCATGTCGTGGTGGAGCGGCTTGCGTACTTCAATGACAGTGGGCGATGTCAGTGAAGACTGTGATGGACATTGTTATTCATCAGTCTGTCTTCAGGGGTCTTACCTTGCTGAACAGGCCACTGCGGAGGAGTCAGACCAAGGATCCTCACACCCTTGTGTTGAGTACTGCTGTACGGGTTGCCGATCATGTTCGCCAGAGGTATCTCCTTGAAGGCCACACTTGTTCTGGGGCTGATAGCGGTTCACAGCCTAGCCGTCGTCAAACTTCCATTCATGACGTTGCACTGTTTTTAAAACGACAGCTGTAGCGTGGGGAAGGGCGACCCTGAGGACGGTGTGAAGCGCCTAGTCTGGGGGCAGCTACAGTAACATGACTCCACTTTCCCAAGGGTATGTGTTCTTTTAATAAAACTATTTATGGGTAAAAATAATGAAAACTTTTCCCAGAGGCCCCAGTCTTCTGGTTCCCGTGCCACCAATGACTATGATCTTCGTAGACTCGATCCTTTGGTTCCGAGGTCGACGATGATCTTGATTATAATAGATTTGTAGTTTTAAAATCAGACAATGATACACCATTAAGTAAGGTTGACATTTTCAATGTCTATGAAGACTTTGTTGTCAAATGTGGTGAACGTGCCCAAATGTGGCCTAGGAATGATGGCTGCCTTGTTGTGGAGTTCTCTTCATTTGATCAGCATAAAAAAAATCAGAGCACTGGATTCTCTTGCTTCCCTCAATATCAACTCTTCAGCTCATCATACCTTTAACACCTGCAAGGGAGTTATCAGGTCAGGGAAGCTTATTGAATATGATGTGGACCGTCTTGTTGCTAAACTGACTTCTCAGAAGGTAGTTGGTGTATACTGTGTCACTCTTAATATTAATGGCACCAGAGTTCCTTCCACTATTATCATATTAAATTTCAATAGGTTGGAACTCCCTAAGAATATCAAGGCTGGTTATCTGTGTATTCCCGTGAAACCCTACGTGAAGAATCCCCGTAGGTGCTTTCATTGTCAACGTTTTGGACATGTCAGTAAGCACTGCAGACAGGTGAGGGTATGTGTCAATTGTTCCTCTGATTTTCATGGAGCACCGTGCCCTCATCTCCCTTGTTGTGCCAATTGTGGTGGCAACCACCTAGCCACCTCTAAGCAGTGCACTTTTTTCTTGTATGAGAGAGAGGTTGTTGCTCTTCGGAATAAATTCCGAATTAGCATGAAGGATGCTAGAAGGAGAGCTAAAAAATTATACATACAACCAGGTGTGAGTTTTGCGCACGTTCTTAGAGCGACTAGACCAGTCCGTACCAGACAGCAGAGACCATTCAGACCTCCATTTTAACGGCCGAAAAATATCCAGCAAGAAACCCCAATAGAATCGCTGCCTCAGAATGATGCTCCTCCTCCCTCTCCAAATCATTAGGGAGGTTCTTGCCTCTCCTAAACCAAGGCACAATACGACTCGCCGTTCTTCAGATTTTATCCATCAGCATCCAACCAACCATTGACATGTCCTGATGATATGGAGGAAGATTCCGAGGATGTTTATGTGGTGTAAGTTTCACCTTTGGACATCTACCCTCCTCCCACTTAATCTGCCTTGAGTTCATCAGTCACAACTAGCCAGGCTAATACATCCACAGCATCAGTTACTCCAGAAGAAGCAGAACGGATTTTTTTCTGATCCAGCTTTGGCTGTGCCTCTTTGAAAGAGGAGAAACAGCCTACCGGAATTTATTCACCCACCCCAGCTGACCCACCAACCACCTCTCAGAATGACTTGGTACCATCTCTCTCAACATTACTACCTACCAGTACAGAGGACCCAATATTTTCAGAGGCATCTTTGCCAGCAAAAACAACCCTGTCATATTCACAACTGACAGATGGTCCTTTGCCCTCTAATAAAAGTGCCATCCCCCAAACAGTCAAAATATCTATGCCTCAAGTGTTAATTACACCTAAAAATCAAAAAGGTTCAAAACCCCAGCCACCTTCACCGGGTGCAAAGAAAAAAATAATTACACTTAAACGATGAATACGTTTCCACTTATTCATTGGAACCTACAAGGGATCTTCTCCAAATGGGAAGAATTCAAACTCCTGCTTCATGATTACAACCCTAGTTGTACAGCATTACAGGAGATCCAATTTGGTATTTTTCGATTACCCAATATCCCCCACTATGTGGGATATTTTAAGAATCCGCCAGAACCCATTCATGGTTCGGCTATTTTTGTCCGTGAAGACTGTTCTCACTTAACAATCCTGTTGAGAACAAACCTTCAAGCAGTGACGATTCGTGTGTATACCAACCGTTTTTACACAGTCTGCTCATTGTACCTCCCTCCTGGTGAAGGAGTAATTGCTTCAGATTTAGCTAACAAATTAGACAATCTCATCTCCCAACTCCCGACCCCATTCCTACTAGTTGGAGACTTTAATGCAAGACACCACCTTTGGGGAGACTATGATGACAACCCCAAGGGAAATCTGATTGTGAGACTTATGGAGACCTTGGATGTGTTATTATTTAATGATGGCACTCCAGCATTCCAGCATCCTTCCATGTCCAGACCAACAGCTCTACCTGTGTAGATTTGTCACTTTGTTCCTCAGACTGTAGAGCAGATTATAGCTGGTCAGTGGATCCTAATCTGAGAAGAAGCGATTACTTCTCAGTTGTTCTGACCTCATGCCTGGGTGGCCCTCCTCCCACACCGGGCAATAGGTGGAACACTAGGAAAGCCAATTGGTCAAAGTTTAAATACCTTTCTCACCATTCTGGACACTTTCCTCAGGGTGACATTGACATGGTCCTGGAGAACTTCCATGATCATGTCAACCAGGCGGTAAATTCTTCTATGCCCCTCTCCAAAACTGCTTCCCACAACACCCATCTCCCATTTTGGTCTGAGGAATGCAGCAAAGTGGTGACAGAGTGTAAGCGAGCTTGTCTCTACCATCGAAACCATACTGACATCAACAAGTATGCTCGTAGCCGAGCCAGGGCAGTATGACAGCGTACCCTCCGCCAGGTTCGCCGAATTTCCTTAAATGGGTACATCAACTCTATCAACCACTAAACTGCACCAGGCAAAGTCTTGAAAAGTTTGAAAAAGATGATGGGCACAAAAAGTGGTTTCTCTGCCCCCAATGTTTCCGTAAGGGGCGCGGCGATTTGCCATCCTGGCCGCCATGATGACGGAATCCAGCGCTCCGTCAGGCCCCAGCTTAGCCTCTCTTCCTTCCTTCAGATAGCCTGTATTTCTCTCCTACTTCCTCACTTCCCCTACAACCTCTCCCACAACTTTCTCTGGTCAGCCTCTAATTTCACAGGGGAGATACTGACCTTCTTCTCAGCCAACAGTCCCGGATCGGGGCTGAAGGGGGAGGAAACAATGTTACTTAACCCCTGAGCTCCGGTCTGGGTGGTTAGTTTTTAACAACCTACTTCATCTCCACCCATACTTTCCTCACATCCTCTTTCCTTCTCACTTCACCATCTATCTTTGTTTTTTACGCCGTGTCCAAGGTGGTGCCGCCATGCCGACGAACTGCCAGGCCACCAGGCGGGAGGGGTGGGCCTGAATAGCGGCACCTGGCTCTTCCAGGCCTCTACGCACCCCTCGCAGGGCGCGCTACTGCAAGGGGTGATGAGCTATTGCATCTCGTAATTAAAAGAGGGCCACCATGCCCAATGATGAAGAAGTAAAAAATCTCCCGTTAATTTCCTCAGTTCCATCGTCGGAGCCGCCCTCGGGAAGCTCCACAAGAAAAATGGAGGTCTCCCCCCCTTGTGCTTGCGCAGGGGACCTTCCATATTTCTCTAACTGGAGAAGAGGCTTACTCCTCTTTTTCGCCTACGAGTGTAGGGGGACTTCCCCTCACCCCCTTCTCTGGAGGCGCTTTCGGGCAGCTCCCTTTTACAGCAGCAGTCCCCCCTTTTCTTTCTAAGAAGACTGCCAAGAAAGCCAGCAGGCAGTTCATAGCCGACCGCTTCCCAGTAAAGCGGCTCGGTAGGGCAAATGCCCTTAGGGGGGAGAGGGAAGCCAGGCCCCTTCGGTCGCTTCCCTCAAAAGAATATTGGCAAGAATATTGAACCCTGCCGGGTCAAGGCCTGTGCCTCCCCACAAATGACTAGTGACGCTGCCAACGGGACCTGCGATGTTCTGGGAGGGGGGGGGGATGGTCAACTGGAGGCCCCTCCTGAGATAGACATGGTCCTTGAGGCAAACCAGCCTCAGACGGTAGGGCCTTCCATGAGAGGAAATTTGGGCTCGGCACCAAGCACCAAACCCGAATCCGCCCCTATGCAAGGTCGTCCTCAAACGGCCCGGGTTTAAAAGGCAGTACGAGGAGGGAAGGGATCTCCTCTGGACGGTACCCCTGCGACCACCAGGACCTTCTCCATTTCGGAGAAGGACCTGGCTGAGGCCGTTTCATCTGGCCTAAGGGCTTCTGCCAGCGGAAGGGAGAAGCGGGTTCATTCCCCGCCCTCCTCTCCTAAAAAGAAAAGAAATAAGAAAAAGACGAAGAAGACTCAGGGCTCCTCTCCATTCGCGGGGGCTGCGGGGACGGATGGGTCTGCTGCCACTTTGGTAAGCAACCAAGACAAGATTGGCACATCCCCCCCCCGGGTGTTGAGCCCCTGACTATGACTAAGACAAAAAGTGCACAGGGCGGAGCCTCGATAACATCGAGGCCCCTCATTCAGAGGTTACCTGGCGTTTTCGAGCCCGCTGGCTTCAAACGCTTCCTCGTTATTCGCTCCACTGATGGCACCATGTTGGCCAAGGGCAACATGATCCAGCAGAGGAGAGCATTAACTAATCTAATTGGTAGAGAGCCAAAGGTGACCCGCTTCTCGGACGGGAGCCTTCTGGCGAATGCGGCGGATCGCTTCGAGGCAGCCAAGATAAGTGCTCTTCGGACACTTGATGGCACTCCGGTGAGTGTGACGCCACACTCTACCATGAACTTTGTGAAAGGAGTAGTTTATACGAGGGAACTCGTTGACTGCTCCATATAGGACATCACCTTAGAGCTAGACGACCATGAGGCGGTCAAGGTCGAACGTGTGATGAGAAAACAGAGAGGGGCCTCGAGAAACACCCATACACCCATCGTCATGTTCGACTGTGACAAGCTCCCTGAGTCGGTGCGTGCCGGTTGGTACCGCTACCGCGTGAAGGCATTCGTGCCACAGCCGTGGCGGTGCTATTACTGTCACCGCTTCGGCCATACGAATCTTTCATGTAGAAGTGCAGCGTCGGAGTCACCCAAAGTATTTGTAAGTTGTTCCAAGGCCGCACATGATATGTCCAAATCTGTCGGGCCAAGTGTGTCAATTGCGGAAGCCGCAACCCGCTTCTTCAAAGCAATGTGGTGCATATTCCCTTGAGAAAGAAATCCTGGCCGTTTAGGCCCAGGATCGATTCTCATTCCGCGAGGCTAAGGCCTTGCCCTGGCGCGCCTGGCTCTGCCTGGGACGTTTTATGCCTCAATGGTTAGAAAGACACCCTCTGCTCCAGGCCCATCCAGGGCAACGAGCACAATTGTTTCCGCGCCCATTCGGAGCCATCCTGCGGGTTCTACTGAACCTAGCGCTCCCCTGGTAAAGCTGGCGGCACAAAGGGTTCACACCCAGCCCCAGCTAAAACCAGGGCTTTCTTCCTTCTCCCAGCATGACCGTTTCCCGCAAGGCGAAACAGCCACGCGCCTCCACCGAGTCGTTAAACTCACCTGAAGCAACACCCCTGAAGTTGGTCGCCAGGCGATCTTCTGGGGTTCCTAAAGCTGTCCCCCAAAAGGAGAACAACAACAAAGCCTCTTCAGTTCGGAGAGGACCCCCGCATCTCCTCCGAGCTAGGCCTGGAGAGCATATTCCTTCAATGGAATTGCGGTGGACTCGAGGCCCACTTCTAGGAGCTGCGGAGACTCGTATCGTCCCGTCCCCTGTTAGCTATTTTTCTGCAGGAAACCATGCTAGGCGCGTGCCCCCTGCCCGCCCTCCCAGGGTATAAGGGTCTTGCGACCCCACCACCGCAGGATCGCCGGGCTGGGGGATGTGCGGCTTACACCTGGCATGATGTCTCCGTTCTTCCTTTCACTTTAGGTACCTCCGTTCAGTCAGTGGTTGCGCAGCTTCACCTGGATAGGAGGTATACTATCATTTCTGCGTACATTCCACCGTCAGCTGACTTCGACGCGGGGGACTTCCGCCACGTCGTTGCACGGTTCTCGAGGCCCTTTCCCTTGCTTGGAGATCTGAACGGCAGACCTCCTCTCTGGGAAGATTACTCAATGAATCAAAGGAGACAAGTCCTTGCTGATTTGATCGAAGAGCTTGAGATAGGTGTCCTAAATGTGGATGAGTTTACGCATCACTGCCCGAGAACTGCTTCCTTTTCTTGCCTTGATCTATCTTTATGCTCTTCGGATGCACAGCCTGAATTTGATTGGAGGGTGGTGGATGACCTCCATGGTAGTGATCACTTTCTTATTCAATATCATTTTCAGGGCAACTGCCGCCTGAGAGCCCACCTCGGTGGTGCTTGGCGCGGGCGCGGTGGCCTGCATTTCAGGAAATGACTGAATTCTCTGTCTCAGTCGAGGAGTTTAGGTCGTTAGATGAGGCCGTTGAGTTCTTCTCCGGCAACCTCATCGCCGCGGGCCTGACTACTATTCCCAGAACGTCAGGTCGTTTTGCACGCCGACTACTCCCATGGTGGTCAGCAGAGTGTGGGACGGCCCTCAAACAGAAGCGTTATGCCTACCTGCGCTATAAGCGCCGCCCGAACGATTTCACTGTCGGGGAACTTCGTCGGGCTATGGCTATTTTCCGGTATATTTCGAAACACGCCCGCTGCTCTTCTTGGCGGGCATACGTGTCTTTACTTAACGGGAAGACCCCTCTGGCAGGGGTGTGGAAGCGAGTCAAAAGGATTTGGGGCAAGTTCTCGCAGAACCCCCTCCCGTTCTCCAGGAGAATGGGACCACAATCTCGGACCCCGCGTCCGTGGTGGAATCCTTCGCGACCGCTTTCTCTTCATTCTCTAGCCGGGATGCTGCTCCGCCAGCCTTCAATGCACGTCGTGATGTCGCGGAAGGCCACCGGCTGGGCTTTACCTCCAGAGGCGGAAAACCCTTCAACGACAGGTTTACTGTGAGTGAGTTGCGTTCCGCTCTTGCTTCGTGCGCGGAGGACACCGCCCATGGGCCGGACGATGTCCCATACGCCATGCTTTGACATCTGGGTGAGCCAGGCCTGGCTGTTATGTTAGATTTGTTCAACAGGATCTGGGTGGAGGGTCTCGTCCAAGATTTTTTGGCGAATTGCTACTGTGCTCGCCTTTCGCAAACTGGGAAGAAATCACTCTACTCAATCCGGTTCCCGCCCAATCTCTCTAACCTCTTAGAGAAATTGGTAATTGTTAGATTAGCCTTTTTGCTGGACAGTGGAGACCATCTGTCTTCTGCATAGTGCGGCTTCCGAAAGTTCCACTCCACGTCGAATGCTCTGCTCCGACTGAAAAATGCAGTCTGCGAGGCCTTACTTCGTAGACAGCACTACTCCACGGTGTTTTTTGATCTGGAGAAGCCCTATGATACCGCATGGAGATACGGTATCATGGAGACTCTCCACACGATGGGGGCGAGGGGACGCCTCCTAATGTTATATCTGAATGTTTGCGAGATCGTCGATTTCGCGTACGGGTAGGGTGGGGGGGAGCCCTATCCGGCTAAAGGAGCAGGAAGAGGGTGTCCCGCAGGGAAGTGTCTTCAGTGTCACACTCTTTGCCCTGAGCATCAACGGCATCACCTCTGTGCTGCCAGAAGATGTTCTCGCTACGCTCTACGTGGACGACCTTTCGATGTCTTTTGGCGCGGCCCAGATGCCAACCCTATAGCGTGGACTCCAACAGGCATTGAACCGCGTCTCTCGCTATGCCAAAGCGCACAGGTTTCGGTTTTCTTTGTCTAAGACTAAGGTGGTGCACTTCTGCCACCAACCATGGCTCCACCCCGACCCAGATTTGTTTTTTAATGTGGTCCGCCTGGAAGTGGTGGAATCGCACCGTTTCCTTGGTCTTGTATTTGACCGACGCCTCACCTGGGAGGCTCATATTCGCAGCCTTAGGTTCTCTTGCACCCGCTAATGGATATTCTCCGTTCGGTGACGTTCAGCGCTTGGGGCGCTCATAGGGCTACTGCCCTACTTTTTTATCGATCATTTGTTCGTTCGAAGCTCGACTACGGATGCGAGTTTTATGCATCCGCAGCCGAGCGTTTATTGCGGAAGGTGGACTCGATCCACCACACGGCCTTCGCCTGGCGACCGGTGCCTTCCGTATTTTCCCCATTAAGAGCCTACTAGTCGATGCTGGGGAGATGGCACTCGCTCTACGCCGCGTACAGTGCATTACTCGCCTGTATGCGCGAGCCCAGGGCCTCCCTCATTCGCCAACGGCTCTCACTGCATTCGCAGCTGATTTCGATGGTGACTATGCCGCCGAGAGACGACAGTCATACCCTAAGCCCTTTGAGTTTAGGGCCAGGAAACTCTTTCGAGAGCTAGGTATAGCTTTCGGGCCGGTGGCCCTCCTGGTTCTGCCTAGGACGCCACCCTGGAGTGTAGCGTCGCCACACCTCTGCTCTCAAAGCTTGTACAGCACCGGGAATATTGCGTTCGACCTTTTTGGAGCACACCTCGTGTCACTCTGGAACCGTGCAAGTATATACCGATGGCTCCATGTCCCAAGAGGGGGTCGGCTTCCACGCCGTATCCCCTCTGTTTGAAGTCAGCGGGGCTCTACCAGGCGCGGCGTCTGTCTTCACGACCGAGCTGGTGGCAATACACCACTCGGTATGGGAGATTACGCGACGTGCCCAGTTCGGAGACCGGATTGTGATCTATAGCGACTCACAAAACGCCCTGAGTGTTCTCGGGGCATTGGAATCTCCGCATCCTCTGGTTCACGATATCCGTGACGCCACGGTTTTGGTAGCCGGGCGGATGTCGAGATTATCTTCTGCTGGGTTCCTGGACATCTGGCGTGACGATGAGGGCGCCAAAGAGTCCGCGTGTACTCTGCGACCGGACCAGCGTTTTGCTCTTCCTCACACTGACTACACCGCAGGAATACGTGCAGCTCTTCGGACTGCTTGGCAAAGAAGATGAGAGATGGTCGAAGGGAACTTAAAGTTGCGTGCCATTCCGCCACGACTGTTCCCATGGACCTACCCCCCAATGCCGCGAAGTTTCAGGTTGTTTTCTGTCGTCTCCGAATTGGGCACACTCGCGGGACGCAACGACATTTGATGGAGCGCTCGCCAGCACCCTACTGTGAAGACTGAGTTGTTACCCAGACTGTTCGGCACATTCTTGTCGAATGTCCCAGTCTGAGCGATCTTTGCGCACGTTACCTGTCACGGTACCGGGATGGGCGGGGTCGGTACCGCCTCTCCCGTGTACTCGGGACGAGTGCGTGCTCATTGACTGATGGACTGATAGACTTTTGGGTGGAGGCTGGCCTTCTCCCTTGTATTTAACTAGTTTTATTATTTTTATTGTTGTTTTCTTTGTAGGTCGCACGCTCCTGCGCTGTGGGGAGGGGGACCTCCCCCCGACGCTGGAGCTTGCTTCCTAATTGTCATCTTCCCTTTTTATCGTTGTTTTGTTTTGAAATTTTGATTTTAAAGTAGCCTAGAGCTAGGCTGTTTGTTTTCGGCGACTCATGCCCAAGTGGTCAGCCGCCAGATAACCCCTTAAAAAAATTAAAAAAATGCCCCCAATATAGTTGAAGCAGGCGAGCTTTTGAGAGACTGGTCCAGAATTTCGAATGTCCTGCCAAAGACATTTGCTGACATTTCCAGCCCTAACAATTATTTCTTAGAATTTCAACATTTCAAGAAAATACAAGAGCGGTGCCTCTTGAACTTCATGGATCCTTGTATGGATAATGAACCATACAATAAGCTCTTTTCCATTCATAAAATTCGAAGTTTTCTTAAAAAGATGTGGATCCACCGCACCTGGTCCTAATGGTATCTCTTATGAAATGATCAGGAATATGCATTCAACACTCATTTCACAGCTTTTTCAAAGAGTAAACACTCCATTGTTGTCTTTTTTGATATAGAAAAGCATATGATACCAACTGGAAGTATGGTATCCTAAGCAACTATATGCCTGGGGTATCAAAGGCCATCTTCCTATGTTCATACAGCAATTTCTTGCTGGACGCACGTTCTGTGTTATGATAGGAGCTTGTTGATCAGATAGAGGGCGTGCCACAGGGAAGCGTTTTGAGCGTCACATACAGAAGTAATGACAACTCTTTATGTGGAAAACCTGGCATTTTTTTCAGCATCGCCTCAGCTGCCATTTGTCATCCGTAAATTGCAACTGGTCATTAAAATCATTGCCAAAGAATGCCTCTGTAAAAGTCTTCCGACTGTCATCCGCAAAAACAAAGGCAGTTCATTTCTACAATTTCAGGCAAGTTGACTGGGAACAGCCAATCTCGTTTGAGCCTCATTGTTAATTTCTTGGGGTTATCTTTGACTCAAAGCTCTCCTGAGTTCCCCATATAACTGCCTTGAAGAAATCCTGCTTAAAGAGGATGGATATCTTAAAACTTCTATCACATGTTTCGTGGGGAAGTGATCGCCGTACCCTGTGGCTTTTGTATACAACCTTGATCCAGTCTAAGCTGGATTATGGGTCACAGGTGTACTCTTCAGCCTCATCCTCAAACCTAGATAAGCTAATTTTATCAGAAACCAGGGAGTGCGTCTCACTTTGGGAGCATTTAAGTCCTCCCCAGTATGGAGTTTCCATGCAGAGAGTGGGGTCCTTCCAATATCCTTTCACCCCCTTAATTTTAAATTGCAGTACCTATTTAGGCTGCAACAGCTCCCCCACTCATCTGTAGATGAGTGCACCTATAATATTCACTCGGTGGTCTCATGTGACAGGTTTCCTTCGCTGACTCGCCCCTTTACCCTGCATATGACTGGAGATACAGGTCAACTGCGGGAATTATCAGTTATTCCATATCAGTTCCCTAAAGTACCCCCGTGGCTATTGCCACCTGTGAGGGTTTGCAAGGTGCTGGCAGGCTAACCGAAGACCAAGTTCTTGCCTTCGGTTCTAAGAAGCCTTTTTTATGAACACTCTTCGTGCCACAAAGCAAGCACTTTTATCTAGACGGATGGATTTAAATCTTCTGATGGAGTAGGAACTTCTGGTATCTTTCCCTCTCGTCATGTGTGTGTGCGTGCTCAATACAGCCTCTATCTTCACGGCTGAGCTTGTCGCGATACTGGCTGCACCGTATACCATCGCTTTTTCATTTTATTTCCAGATCACCCGCTGGTTTCAAAGATCCAACAGTGTTTTTTTTTATTTATCCTCGTTCCACGAAGTTTTATTCTGTTGGGTACCTAACCACATGGGTATAAAAGGAAATGAGGGAGCAGATGCTGTTGCCAAGGCAGCTGCACCTCTAGGAACCTCCACCCTTGCTCCTCTTCCTTTCCGTGATGCCGTACCATACATCCGTGAGTACGTGGTTGGCCGTTGGCAGAGGACTTGAGATGAACTCCCCCCAACTAAACTGCATGCCATCAAACAGTCAGTCCGCCCTTGGCCACACACTACTAGGGGCCGTACTCAGGATGTTATTCTATGTCGTCTGAAAATTGGGCATTGTCGTCTGACACATGGCTTTCTGATGGAAAACCTTCAGCAGCCTCCAATATGCACTCACTGTGGAGTACTATTGTCTGTACTCCGCCTATTTGCTGAATGCCTACGTTTCCATACTCTGAGGCAAAGGCTTTTTCCTTTTATTTGCCAAGGGATGTGTCCTTAGCAGGTTCTGAGGAGCATCCTTTTCGAACATGACTGCACCTTTAACATGTATCGAGTGTTTAAATTTTAAAGGAAATTTAATGTTTTATAATTTTTAAAACCAGATAGAAGTGTCGTGTCTTATGATTTTACTTTGATTTTACAGCATTCTAGAGGCATTTATTTGTATACGTTTTGCTTGGTTGCTCTCATTCATAGTGCCTCTCTCTCTCTCTCTCTCTCCACCCTCTCTGAATACCCTACCATCCCCCCTCTTCTTTCTTTTGAGGCCCTTATCTCTGTCTCTAATTCTGTTCCCTCTCTAACAACTATTGTGCTCTACCGCCCCCCCCCCTCCAGCTCCTCCCTTGATCTTTTCCTTGACGAATTTAGTAACCTTCTCGATAGTCTCTCCCCATCGGGTCATTTTCTTATCATGGGGGACTTCAACCCCCCAGTCACTAACCCTAATCTACCTGCCTTCCTTGAGATCCTCCTTGACCTCTTCTCCCTTACTGAACACGTTTCTTCCCAACACACTCTCATGGTAACATTTTAGACTTTGTAATTTCCGACTGTCAAATTTCCAATTTGACCACTTCTATCCTGTCTAATGCTATTTCTGACCATTACCTTATTAACTTCAACGTCTTAACCCCAACTTCTTTGCCCTCTCGGCCTCCTCTAATCCCAAAACCTTATCGACCGCTAGCCTCCATTGACATCCCATCCTTCCTTAATGATTTTGCCTCTAATTTACCCCCTCCCGACGTTCTCGCCTCCCCTGACCAAATCCTCTCATCCTTGGAGCAATCCTTCCTAACTTGCCTTAATGCCTACTCCCCCATTATTAGTCCTTCGTCCTCTCGCCGTCACTGCGCCCCATGGTACTCGCCTGAACTCCTACGCTCGAGACTGTCTTTACGTGCCCATGAAAGAGCTCTTCGTAAAGCTCGCTCCCGTGGGCAAGATACAACTGCTCTCTCGCCCACTTACCGTCTTGCGACATCTCTCTACTTGGCTAAACTGGAATCTGCTCGTGAAGCCCATTCGCGTAAATTGCTAACCGACAATAAGAATGACCCTCGTGCCGTTTTCCGCCTGTTCTCTTCTCTTACCTCCTCACACCAAGTCATCACCCCCATCAGCCCCACCATCCTCTGGAAATTCTTCGCTGATAAGGTCATCAACCTTCGTGCCTCTCTCCCACGACTACCTGACCAGGCCTTTTACATTCTCCCTGATCTCTTCCCCTGCCCCGGCCACTCAACGTATTTCCTGCCGTGACCGCTTCTGAGTTGTCTGCCTTACTCTCGCGCTCTAAAAAAAAGCTGGCTTCCCTTGTGACTCGTTCCTCCCCAAGATATTAATCAAAATATTGCCTGTCATACTCCCAATGTTCCTCCACCTGTTCAATACCTCACTTGTTACTGGTGTTGTCCCTTCTTCCTTCAAATGTGCCCAAATCCGTCCGATCCTTAAAAAGCCGAAGCTTAACCCTTCCGACCCAGCTAGCTATCACCCGATCTCGCAACTTCCCTTCCTCTCTAAGGTCCTTGAGAGAGTAGTTGTTCCGCGCATTAATTCCCACATCGTTGCCTGTAATATTTATGAGACTTAATAATCAGGTTTTAAAGCTGGGCACTCTAGCGAAACCGCTCTATTCAATGTTACTGATTGCTTACGTAGAGCTGCTGACCGGGGTTGTGCCTCCATCCTCATTCTACTTGACCTCTCCTCTGCCTTTGATAATATTGACCATTCAGTCTTGCTTGATCGCCTCCACCCTTTCCTTAGCTGCTCTCGTCTGGTTTCGCTTTTACCTTTCGTCTCGCACCCAATCTGTAGTGATTAATGATGTCTCATCTGACTCCACTCCCATTCGCTTTGGTGTCCCTCAAGGCTCTGTCCTCGGCCCTCTCCTCTTTTGTATCTACTTATTCCCTCTTAGCTCCCTCCTACGTAATGTCGGTCTATCCTTCCACCTCTATGTCGATGACACTCAAATCTTTATTTCCTCTTCCCCCTCGACCATTGTCCACTCAATCTATAACCTCCTATCTGCCTATTCTTCTATCTCGGACTGGCTATCAGCTAACTTCCTCAAACTTAACCACTCCAAAACTGAAGTTCTTTTGGTTGGTACCGCCGCTCTAGTACACAAAGTTAAATCCCTCTTTCCCTCCCTCCCTCTGAGTGGAAACTCTGTCGCTTTCTCTGACTCTGTTAGAAATCTGGGCGTTGTCTTTGATGAGCATCTCTCCTTCAAGCTCCACATCCACAATATTAGTAAATCTTTCCTTTGTTTCCTCCGTAACTTCTCCCGCATTCGCTCTCACTTCGATCACCAAAGTCTTGAGACTGCTGTCCACGCCTTCATTACCTCCCGCTTTGATTACTGTAACTCTCTTCCCGTAAATCTACCGTCTTCCTCTCTACGTCCTCTTCAGCTAGTCCAGAACTACTCTTCCGTCGCTCTAGCCCAAGTAGGCAGTCGCCAGATGAGCTCTTAAAAAAAAAAATTCTTCCGTCGCTCTCGCTTCTCCCCTTCTAAGCCCCTGCTTCAGGAACTGCGCTGGTTACCTGTCGGATATCGTTCTCATTTCGAGATTTTTCTCTTCACTTCCAAGGTCATTCACCAAAAGGCCCCAACCTAGCTTTCCTCTGCCCCTTTCCCAGGGTCTCGCCCCTTAAGCCCTTCGGTCATCTCATGCTCCTCTCCTGAATACTCCTCGCTCGTCCCTCTGCTCAATGGGCGACCGCTCCTTCTCAGACTGTGCTCCCAAACTTTGGAATGCTCTTCCAGCCGTAATTAGATTTGCTGCGCCTCACTTACCACTTTCAGGCGACTCCTAAAAACGCATCTGTTCAGGATTGCCTACTCACCTACCTGATCTTAGCTCACAGCCGAACGTGCTCTCTGTGAAGGCCTCTGGCCTTGAAGAGCGAATTATAAGAAATTATTATTATTATTATTACTATTATTACTATTATTATTATATATCTCTTTTAGATTTTTAACCATTGTCTATGTTTTTAAAGAACATTTGAAATTTTAATGAATCCTCTCTTTTTGAAAATGGCTGCGAGTCTGCCCACTTGGAGTTACCTAACACATATCTGGTTTGTATCATTCTTTTTCTACTTTCCCTGTAACAGCATCGAAACCGGCTTCAGACAGTTCTACTCCAGAAAAGGAGGTCCCACAGTCTGCTTTTTCAGGGGTCCCCCAAACCTCTTTGACCAGCGAGGAGGCTTACGCCTCTCCTAGGCCTACGGGTGCAGGGGACTCCCCCTCACCCCCTTGTCAGGAGGCACCCTTGGGCGACTCCCTCTTATCAGCGGCAGTCCCCCCTTTAAGTTCCCAGGGTACTGCCAAGATAGCAGGCAGACGGCCCATAATTGACCGCTCCCGGTGGGAGCTGCTCGATATGGTCAACCCACTTAGGGGAGGAAGGGATGGCAGGGCCTATTGGCCCATGCTCCCTAATGTCCTGCTTACGTGTGTGACTAGTTTGCAGAAAGTCAGTGTACCTGCCTCCTTCTCTTCCCTGACGGATGCCGGTTCGCCGGCCCAAGACGAGAAAAAAAGCTTCTCGAATGGGATCTGTGATGCGTTGGGGGGGGGGGCACATAGACCCCTCCACCGAGATGGACATGGTCCCTGAGGTGACCCATCGCCAGACGGTAGGATCTACCTGAGGGTTGAACCCAGGATCGGTGCCAAGCCCGGAAGCCGAGTCCGACACTGTGCAAGCTTCTCGGACGTCTCGGGTCCCCGAGGATCCGGAAGAAAAGAAAGGATCTCCTTCCCCGGCTGGTGTCCCTATGACAGCCAAGACCTTATCCATTCCAGAGAAGGATCTTGCAGAGGCCGGTCCATCTGGCCTAGGGACTTCTTCCGGTGGAGTAGAAAAGCGGGTTCATTCCTCACCCTCCTCTTCTATTAAGAAAAAAAAATCGTAAGACAAAAAAGACTAAGCGCTCCTCTCCCTCTGGGAGAAACACAGGGACGGACGGGGCTGCTGCTGTTTTAGTAAGCGACCAAGGCAAGATCGGCAAGTCCGGCCCCGTTATTCCCCCAGGTAGGAAGTCCCTGACTAAGACGAAAATTGCAGGGGCGCAGAGCGTAGCCTCGATTACGCTGGGGCCCCTCATTCAAAGGTTACCTGGCGTTTTCGAGAATGCTGGCTTCAAACGCTTCCTCGTTATTCGCTCCACTGATGGCACCATGTTGTCCAAGGGCAACATGTTCCATCGGAGGAGAGGATTAGCTAGTGTAATTGGTAGAGAGCCGAAGGTGACCCATTTCTCGGACGAGAGCCTTCTGACGAATGCGGCGAATCCCACCGAGGCGGCCAAGATAAGTGCTCTTCGGACACTTCATGGCACCCTGGTGAGTGTGACGCCACACTCTTCCATGAACTTTGTGAAAGGAGTAGTTTATGCGAGGGAACTCGTTGACTACTCCATTGAGGATATTACCTTAGAGCTGGCCGACCATGGGGCGTTCAAGGTCAAACGTGTGATGAGAAAACAGGGAGGGGCCTCGAAACTTACCCCTATACTCTTCGTCACGTTCGACTGTGACAAGCTCCCTGAGTCGCTGCGTGCCGGTTGGTACCACTACCGCCTGGAGGCATTCGTGCCACTACCGCGGCGGTGCTATTACTGTCACCATTTCAGCCACATGAATCGCTCCTGTAGACGTGCAAATTCAGGGATACCTGAACTCTGTTTGAGTTGGTCTAAGGCCGCATATAAATCCAAATCGTGTGTCACCAAGTGTGTCAATTGTGGAGAGCCGCATCCCGCTTCTTCGAAGCAATGTGGTGCGTATCTCTTCTAAGCCAACCGTCCCGGATCAGGGCTGAGGGGGGAGGGGCAATATTCCCTAACCAGTGAGCTCCGGTTCGGGATGGGGGGGTTTTTAACAACCTGCTATATCCCCACCCATACCTTTCTCACATCCCTTTTCCTCTCCTTTTCACATTCTATCAATTTTACGCCGTGTTCAAGGTAGAGCCGCCATGCCGATGGGCTGCCAGGCCACCAAGGAAGGGGTGGTCCCAAATGGAGGCGCCTGGCTCTGCCACGCCTGTAAGCACCTCTTGCAGTGTGGGCAACTGCGAGAGGTGGTAAGCTATTGCGTCCCGTGGTACAAATAGGGTCACCCTGCCCAATGATGAGTCAAAAAACAAAACGAAAACCCCTTTAACTCCCCCTGAAACAACGACGGAGCCGCCCTCGGGCAGCTCCAGCGAAAGAATGGAGGTCCTTTCCCCTGTGCTTGCGCAGGGGACCCTCCACATTTCTCTAACCGAAGAGGAGGCTTACTCCTCTCCTTCACCTACGGGTGCTGGGGAATCCCTCTCACACCCTTTTCTGTAGGTGCTTTCAGGCACCTCCCTTTTTCCAGCGGCAGTCCCCTCTTTTCTTTCCAAGGGGAATGCCAAGAAAGCCAACAGGCAGCCCATAGCTAACCGCTCCCGATTGAAGCGGCTAGGTAGGGCAAATCTCCTTAAGGGGGACAGGGAAGCCAGGCCCCTTCGGTCGCTTCCCTCAAAAGACCTGCTGGCAAGAATATTAAACCTTGCCTGGGTCAAGGCCTGTACCTTCCCACACAAGACTGGTGACACTGACAAGGACCCCTGCGATGTCCTGGGAGGGAATGGCCAACTGGAGACCCCTCCTGTGATAGACATAGTCCTTGAGGAAACCCAGCCTCAGACTGTAGGGCCTCCCAGGGGACGGGGGAATCCGGGCTCGGCGCCAAACACCGAACCCGAATCCCCCCCTATGCAAGGTCCTCCTCAAACGGCAAGGGTTTCTGAGGGAGTACAAGGAGGGGCGGGATATCCTCCAACCAGGGCCCCTACGACTACCAAGACCTTCTCCATTTTGGAGAAGGAGCTGGCTGAGGCCGGTCCATCTGGCCTAGGGGATTCTGCCAGCGGAGGTGAGAAGCGGGTTCATTCCCAGATCTCCTCTCCAAAAAAGAAAAAGACGAAAAAGAACAAAAAAGACTAAGAAGATTCGGGGCTCCTCTCCATCTGTGGGGGCTGCGGGGACGGATGGGTCTGCTGCCACTTTGGCAAGCGACCAAGTAAAGATCGGCACATCCGACCCCTCTGCCCCCCACTGAGGAGCCCCCGACTATGACAAAGACCAAAAAGTGCGCAGGGTGGAGCCTCGATAACATCGCAGCCCCTCATTCAGAGGTTACCTGGCGTTTTCGAGCCCGCTGGCTTCAAACGCTTCCTCGTCATTCGCTCCACTGATGGCACCATGTTGGCCAAGGGCAACATGATCTATCAGAGGAAAGGATTAGCTAGTGTAATTGGTAGAGAGCCGAAGGTGATCCATTTCTCGGACGGGAGCCTTCTGACGAATGCGGCGCATACCGCCGACACTTCATGGCACCCGGGTGAATGTGACGCCGCACTCTACCATTAACTTTGTGAAAGGAGTAGTTTATGCGAGGGATCTCGTTGACTACTCCATTGAGGACATCACCCTAGAGCTGGCCAACCATGGGGCGGTCAAGGTCGAACGTGTGATGAGAAAACAGGGAGGGGCCACGAGACCCACCCCTACACTCTTCGTCACGTTTGACTGTGACAAGCTCCCTGAGTCAGTGCGTGCCGGTTGGTACCGCTACCGCGTGAAGGCATTCGTGCCACTGCCGCAGTGGTGCTATTACTGTCACCGCTTTGGGCATACGAATTGCTCATGTATACGTGCAAAGTCGGGGTCAACCGAAGTCTGTGTAAATTGCTCCAAGGTCGCACACGATAAGTCTAAATCGTGTATCACCAAGTGTGACAATTGTGGAGAGCCGCACCCTGCTTCTTCGAAGCAATGTGGTGCATATCTCCTTGAAAAAGAAATTCTGGCCGTTCAGGCCCAGGATCGACTCTAATTCCGCGAGGCTAAGGACTTGGTCCTGGCGCGCTGGGTTCTGCCTGGGACGTCATATGCCTCAATATTTAGAAAAGCCCATCCAGGCCAACGAGCATGGTTGTTTCCGCGCCCATTCGCAGCCCTTCTGCGGGCTCTACCCAACCCGGGCGCTCCCCTGGTAAAGCTGGCGGCAAAAAGGGTTCATACCCAGCCCCGGCTAAAACCAGGGCTCCCCCCTCTTCCCCCAGCGTGACCGTTTCCCGTAAGGCGCCTCCACGCCTCCACGGCCACGCGCCTCCACCGAGTCATTAGACTCACAGGGGGCAACACCCATGAAGATGGTCGCTAGGCCATCTTCCGGGGTTCCTGAAGCTGTCGCTCGAAAGGAGGACAGCAACAAAGGAGATTCGGCTCCTTCGTCCACGCCTTGAGGTGGAGCGAGTGGCTCGGAGACGGTGGTTCCTCGAAAAGAGGGCCCCCCGCCTCCGAAGCCGTAACGCCCGCCTAAGGTTTCGAGGCAGAGGCAGGAAAAGACTCGCATGGCGAGCCCAACCTCCCCCAATAAGTCCTCGAATGCGACAGTGCCTTCAGCGCTTTGTCCGGCCAACAGCGCCCGGGGTTCTGCCCTCGGGAAGCGTACAGCCATTCCCGTGAGGGTCTTCAGTTCTAGGAGGGCCCCCGCGTCTCCTCCGAGCTAGGCCTGGAGGGCATATTCCTTCAATGGAATTGCCGTGTACTCCGGGCCAACTGGGAGGAGCTGCGGAGGCTCGTCTCGTCCCGTTCGCCCTTAGCTATCTTTTTGCAGGAAACCATGCTAGGCGCGTGCCCCCTGCCCGCCCTCCCGGATATAAGCGTCTTGCGACTCCAGCACCGCAGGATGGCCGGGCTGGGGGATCCGGGGTTTACACCTGGCATGATCTCTCCGTTATTCCTTTCCTATCATTTCTGCGTACATTCCACCGTAGCTGACTTCAACGCGGGGGACTTCCCCCTGCGTCGTTGCACGGTTGCCGAGGCCCTATCTCTGGCTTGGAGATCTGAACGGCAGGCATCCTCTCTGGGGAGATTACTCTATAAATCCCAGGGGACAAGTCCTTGCCGATCTGATCAAAAAGCTTGAGATGGGTGTCCTAAACATGGATGAGTTTACGCATCACTGTCCGAGAACCGCTTCATTTTCTTGCCTCGACCTATATTCGTGCTCTTCTGATGCACAGCCTGATTTTGATTGGGAGGTGGTCGATGACCTCCATGGTAGTGATTACTTTCCCATTCAAATATCATTTTCAGGGCAACTGCCGCCTGAGAGCCCACCTCGGTGGTGCTGGGCGCGGGCGCGGTGGCGTGCATTTCAGGAAATGACTGAATTCTCTATCTCAGTCGAGGAGTTTCGGTCGGTAGATGAGGCCGTTGAGTTCTTCTCTGGCAACCTCATCGCCGTTGGCCTGACTACTATTCCTAGGACGTCTGGCCGTTTTGCACGCCGACCACTCCCATAGTGGTCAGCCGAGTGTGAGACGGCCTTCAAACAGAAGCGTTATGCCTACATGCGCTATAAGCGCCGCCCGAACGATTTCCCTGTCGCTGAATTTCGTCGAGCTAGGGCTAGGTTCCGGTATATTTCGAAGCACGCCCGCCGCTCTTCTTGGCGGGCATACGTGTCTTCACTTAACGGAAAGACCCCTTTAGCTGAGGTGTGGAAGCGACTCAAAAGGTTTCGGAGCAAGTTCTCGCAGGACTCCCCTCTCGTTCTCCAGGAGATTGGACCGCAATCTCGGACCCCGCGTCCGTGGCGCAATCCTTTGCGACTGCTTTCTCCACATTCTCTAGCCGGGATGCTGCGCCGTCAGCATTCAATGCAAGTCGTCATGTCACGGAAGGCCGCCGGCTGGACTTCACCTCCAGAGGCAGATAACCCTTCAACGACAAGTTTACTGTGAGTGAGTTGCGCCCTGCTCTCGCTTCGTGCGCGGACACCGCCCATGGTCCGAACGTTGTCCCGTACGCCATGCTTCGACACCTGGGTGAGCGAGGCATGGCCTCTCTGTTAGATTTGTTTAACAGGATCTGGGTGGAGGGTCTTCTTCCAGACTCCTGGCGAATCGCTACTGTGCTCGCCTTTCGCAAGCCGGGGAGAGATCACTCTACTCCGACTGGTTTCCGCCTAATCTCTCTAACCTCTTGAGTGTGCAAGTTGATGGAGAGATTGGTAAATGTTGGATTAGCCTTTTTCCTGGATAGTGGAGGCCATCTGTCCTCCGCATAGGGTGGCTTTCGCAAGTTCCACTCCACGTTGGTTCTCTGCTCTATCTGGAAAATGCCGTCTGCAAGGCTTTCCTTCGTAGACAGCACTACGCCACGGTGTTTTTCGATCTGGAGAAGGCCTATGATACCGCATGGCGATACGGTATCATGGAAACTCTCCACACGATGGGGGCGAGATGACGCCTCCCAATGTTTATATCTGAATTTTTGTGGGATCGTCGATTCCGCGTACGGTTGGGGGGAGCCCTCCCCGGCCCAAAGGAGCAGGTAGAGGGTGTCCCGCAGGGAAGTGTCCTCAGTATCACACTCTTTGCCCTGAGCATCAACGGCATCACCTCGGTGCTGCTGGAAGATGTTCTCGTTACGCTCTACGTGGACGACCTTTCGATGTCTTTTAGCGCGGCCCAGATGCCAACGTTGGAGCGTCGACTCCAACAGGCCTTGAACCCTGTCTCTCGCTATGCCAAAGCGCACAGGTTTCGGTTTTCTTTGTCTAAGACTAAGGTGGTGCACTTCTGCCACTAACCGTGGCTCCACCCCGACCCAGATTTGTTTTTTAATGTGGTTCGCCTGGAAGTGGTGGAATTGCACCGTTTCCTTGGTCTTGTATTTGACCGACGCCTCACCTGGGAGGCTCATATTCGCAGCCTTAGGGTCTCTTGCACCCGCTAATGGATATTCTCCGTTCGGTGACGTTCAGCGCTTGGGGCGCTTATAGGGCTACTGGCCTACTTTTTTATCGATCCTTTGTTCGTTCGAAGCTCGACTACGGATGCGAGATTTATGAATCCGCAGCCGAGCGTTTATTGCGGAAGGTGGATTCGATCCACCACACCGGCCTTCGCCTTGCGACCGGTGCCTTCCGCACTTCCCCCATTGAGAGCCTGTTGGTCGATGCTGGGGAGATGCCACTCGCTCTGCGCCGCGTGCAGTGTATCACTCGCCTGTACGCGCGAGCCTGGCGCCTCCCTCAGTCGCCAACAGCTCTTACTGCATCCGAAGCTAATCTCGATAGTGCCTATGCCGCCGAGAGACGCCAGATATACCCTAAGCCCTTTGGGTTTAGGGCCAGGAAACTCCTTCGAGAGCTAGATATAGCTCTTGGGCCAGGGGCGCCATTGGTTCTGCCCAGGACGCCACCCTGGAGGGAACCACATTTGGCTATTTGTCGCCACGCCTCTGCTCCCAAAGCTTTTTCGGCGCCGGGAGTATTGCGTTCGACCTTTTTGGAGCACACACCGTGTCAAGCTGGAACCGTGCCAGTGTATACGGATGGCTCCAAGTCCCAAGAGGGGGTCAGCTTCCACTCCGTATCCCCTCTGTTTGAAGTCAGCGGGGCTCTACCAGGCGCTGCGTCTGTCTTCATGGCCGAGCTGGTGGCAATACACCACTCGGTACGGGAGATTACGCGACGTGCCCGGTTCGGAGACCGGATTGTGATCTATAGCGGCTTACAAAGCGCCCTGAGTGCTCTCGGGGCATTAGAATCTCCGCATCCCTTGGTTCGCGATATCCGTGACGCCACGGTTTTGGCGAGCCGGGCAGATGTCGAGATTATCTTCTGCTGGGTTCCTGGACATGTAGGAATTGCGGGGAATGAGCGCGCCGATGAGGGCGCCAAAGAGTCCTCGAGGACTCTGCGACCGGACCAGCGTTTCGCTCTTCCTCACATCGACTACATGGCAAGAATACAGGCAGCTCTTCGGACTGCTTGGCAAAGAAGATGGGAGACGGTCACAGGGAACTGAAAGTTGCGTGCCATTGCGCCTCGACTGTTCCCATGGACCTATCCCCCAATGCCGCGGCGGCTTTTAGTCGCTTTCTGTCGTCTCCGAATCGGACATACTCGTGTGACGCATGGCTATCTGATGGAGCGCTCGCTAGCACCCTATTGCGACGACTTCGTCGTCCCCCAGACTGTTCGCCACATTCTTGTCGAATGTTCCAGTTTGGGTGATCTTCGCGCACGATATCTGCCCCGGCACCGGGATGCGCGGGGTCACTACCGCCTGTCCCTTGTACTCGGGACGAGTTCGTGCACATTGAATTGTGGACTTGTTGACTTTTGGGGTGAGGCCGGGCTTCTTCCCTTTATTTAAGGTTCTTTTTGTTTTTTTGTTTGTTATTTTTGTTTTGTAGGTTGCAGTCTCCTGCACCGGGGTGAGGGATACCTCCAACCGCTGCCGGAGATTGCTTCCTGATTGTTAAGTTATCGAATTTATATCGTTATGTTTTCATATTTTTTTTTAAAGTAGCCTAGTTCTAGGCTGTCGTCTTTTTCGGCGACTCATGCCTAAGTGGGCAGTTGCCTAGATGGGCTCTATAAAATAAAAAAAACCCAATGCCGCGACGCCTTCAAGTTGTTTTCTGTCATCTCCGAATTGATTGGACAGACTCGCGGGACGCACCGCCACTTGATGGAGCGCTCTCCTGATTCTTAATGTGACAACTGTTTTGTCCCCCAGAGTGTTCAGTACATTTTTGTATAATGTCCCAGTCTGGGTGATCTTCCCGCACGTTACTGTCCCGGTACTGGGACGAGCGGGGCCGCTACTAGCGGACTATACAACTTTTGGGTGGACGCTGGCCTTCTCCACTTTATTTGACTGTTTGTTTTAGGTCGCATGTTTCCTGCGCTGGGGTGAGGCCGTCCTACCCCAACGCCGGAACTGGCTTCTTTCTTTGTTTTCCTTTTTTTTTGTTTTTTTTAGCCTTCGTCCTTTTTTACAGTTATTATTTGTTATTTTTATATTATTTGTTTTTAATATAGCCTAGTAGTAGGCTGTTTTGTCTACTTCAACTTATGCCCAAGTTGGCAGTCGCCAGATGGGCTCCTAAAATAAAAAATGTCTGACCTGTGACCGAAGTTAATTCGTATAGTGAATTAATGTTTTTTTTCAGCTCTTTAAAGTATAAGTTATAATGAGTGCGATGCTATTTCGCTCTTCTTATTGTATTTTTTTAATTTTTTCGCATAAGTCAAGGACTTAAAAAAAAAAATAATTATGTACAAATGGCTGAGTGCAATGAGTTGAGAGAAAGGTGGCTGACTGAGGATGAACGTATGAGTGAAAGTGAGCTTGAATCTTGGTAGTTGTATGGATGTCGAGTTATAAGAGTAGGTACTGGTTGCGTTGAATGTGGGCTGCGAAGGTATACAGTGAAATTAGTGGAGGGAAGATTGCAAGATTTAGAAAGGATAGCTAGGTTGTAGCGGTTAGTAACCAAGCATAGGGAGGATCTTAGCACTACCCCCAAGGAGAGTTCGGCGATTACAAACTTAGCCAATTTAGATTACCGAGTATTGCAAAACTCCTGTTATACTCGTTACCACGCTTTCAACAAAGGACACAACAATAGTTTTGATTCTGTAGACACGTTTTTACTGTTTTAACATATAAATATGTGTTTAAATTGTAATATTAATCAATATGGCTGCCCTTGGTGGTGAGCACGCGCTCCAGGGGAGACTCGAAGGCAGCGCACACGCTGCGGACGAAGTCCTTCCTCATTCTGGCCCACACGCGGTCGACGGAGGACTTCAGCTGGTCGAGGATGTTGTGGCGGACCTTGCAAATCTTGCCTTTGACATGCGCCCACGCGTTGTAGTCGATTTGATTCAGTTCGGGCGACTGCGGTGGCCAAAAGTCCTTCGACTGGAAGTTCATATTCGACCTCAACCACTTTTAAATGATCTTGGCCGTGTGGGGTGGCGCACCGTTCTAGTGAACGACTTACTCCGCTTACTTCGTGATCTTTCTCACCCACGGCAGCACTTTCGTGGCCAAGATGTCCCTGAAATCGGCTTCGGTGAGCCTTCAACCGGCCGCGAACCATAACGGCATCATCTTCTCGCCATTTGAAGTGACGAGGCCGAACATCATCACGAAGGCCGAGTGCTTAGTCTTGGACACGAAGCGAAATTCGGAGACGTCCTGGCCAAAGCTTCCTCCAAGCTCTTTCTGCAATCCGGGTCTCCGTTTTGTAAATTAGACGCGTTTGATTTGAATAAGTAGTTTTAGTCCCGCTGTGATGCGCCCCGCCGTATGTGGGCTCGTGTTAGTGGCGATTTAGTGGTTGAGATATCTTCGCGCGAGCAGTGTGGCGCTGTGCAGGATTTGTTCTTCCTGTCGGAGGTCCCGGTTTCAGTTGTGCCCCACCCTCGCCTTAATTTTGTTAAGGGAGTGATTCTCTCCAACGAATTACTGCAGTATGATGTCTTGACACTAAAGGATAAACTTTCGTCCCAGAGGGTTACGGACGTTTATAGTGTTTCTAAGTCTGTTGGTCCCGCTAAGGTTCCTACGAGTACGCTCATCGTCACCTTTCAGCGTCAGGATCTGCCCCAGTTTGTTCGTGCTAGTTATCTTCGTGTCCCTGTGACCCGTTATTTCGAGCTCCCCAGACGTTGTTTTAATTGCCACCAGTTTGACCATCTGAGCAGAAATTGCAAGCAGGCTTGTCGCTGTGCGGCCTGTGCGTTGGCGTGCCATGGCTGTTCTTGGGGGAATCATAAATGTTGCGCCAATTGTGGAGGTTCCCATAGCGCGGCTTCTCGTTTTTGTCCCTTATTTTTTTTTAACAAGGATGTCCTGGATCTTCGGGACTCCCTCAGGCTGGACTTCCGTGAGGCCCATCGTAGGGTGCGAGGGCAGCTCGCCCCCTCCGGCCGTCTCTTCTCTGACGTTCTCCGGGAGGCGGGTCCCCGCTGTCCTCCTCCCGGTCGCCACATTCCTTCTTTGTCTTCTCCTCGCGGTTTCTCTGTTGCTCCCTCTCCTTTGTCTTCGGTCTCTCTCCGCGGTTCCTCCGTTGCGCCCTCTCCTTTGCCTTTGGTCTCTTCTCATGTTCTTTCCTCTGTCGCGGACAGTGAGACCGACCGTTAGCATCACTGATGTCATTGTGAGGGCGGAGGTTTACACGGTTCCTTCTTCCTTGCCCCTTAATTCTGTTCAGTCTTCGAAGCCTCCTACCCAAGTTCCGTCTCCCGTGCCTCCTATCCCTGTTCCGCCTTCCTTGTCCTCTGCTACATGTTCCTTCATCTCCCTCTGACACTGTTCCTTCTTCTCCCTCTGACACTGTTCCTTCTTCTCCATCTGACCCAATTCCCTCCTTACCCTCTGACCCTGTTCCCTTCTCGCCCTCTGTCCATGTTCCATCTTCTTCGCATCTTAGTTCTCGTCCGTCTCTGCTCGATCTTCCTTTCCCTCTGGGCCATGAGCCTTCCACGTTGGGGGTTCGGTCTGGCTCTCAGCTGTCGCCTCCCGCCGTGCATGCTGCCTTCCAAGTCCGTGTTGGTTGCGTCCCTGGCTCACCGCGATTTGTCCCTTGTTCCCTCTGGCTCTTCTTGTCGTCGGCAATCTTCAACGGTTTCCGTCACTAGAATCCCGACGTTGGTGTCGAGACGACAGCAATGTCTGTCATCCTACAGTGGAATTGTCAAGGGGCTCTCCCCAAGTGGGAGGAACTCCAGCCCTTGCTTTCTAGCTTTCGGTGCTTGTTGGTCCGTTTGCAAGAAAATAAGCTTGCGACTCTCCCCTTCCCGGTGCAGTCCCACTTCCGGGTGTTTAATTGCACCCACCGTCCGCCGGGGGCGTCTTCCATGGTGGTGCTTCTATTTTAATTTCCTCTTCGCTATTTTCTGCGCCACTTTCCTTCCGTACTACCTTGCAGGCATCAGGTGTTGGCGGTGTTCTTCGACATTTAAAAGACCTACGATACCACATGGAGATATGGTATTTTACGTCAGTTATATGATTGGGGTATGAGGGGCTTTTTACCGGTTTTTATTCAAGAATTTTTATTGTCCCATAACTTTAAGGTCCTTAAGGTCCTTGCATGTTGAGGAGGAGGGTGTTCCCCAGGAAAGGGCTTTAAGTGAGACATCTTTCGCCGTTGCCATTAATAGTCTGGTGTCCACTCTTCCGGAGGGGATTTTGGCTTCTCTCTTCTTGGATGACTTGGCGTTGTTTTGTTCATCTCTCCGCTTGCCTTCTGGTGACCGTCTATTACAGCTGGCAATTGATGCAGTGTCGGGCCGTGCTGTCTCCAAGTTTTTTCGTTTTCCGGTCACAAAAACGAAAGCCATGCATTTTATTGGGTTCATGGGGTCTTTTGTCACCCTCTCCTTTTCTTCGACGGCACGGCGATTGAGTATGTCCCTGTTTTTAACCTCGGTTGGGTGCCCCATTTGCGTCGCTTGAGGGCTTCCTGTTGGAGGGTTATGGATTGGCTTCGGGTTTTATCCCACACCACTTGGGGTAGTAATAGGCGCACCTTGTGGTCGCTTTATTCGGCGCTGGCTCAATCCCGGCTGGACTACTGTTGCCAAGTCTATTCTTCAGTGTTTCCTTCAGCCTTGAACTTACTTGACTCTGTTCGTTCGCTGTGGGCCCGTATTAGTAGTGGAGCCTTTCGCATCTCGCCTATCCCTAGCCTCTGTGTGGGGAGTGGTGTGCTTCCCTTGCGATATCACAGGCTGCAGGTGTGCCTATGATCCCTGTTTCGTGTTCCATAGTACCCTTCATCCCCAATCCATGAGTTCCTTTTTTCCCCGTCCCTGGGGCTCCGGGTTGGGGACCATTTCGCCTTTCTAAGTGTTCCCGGGGTATTAGCACTCTGATTCACGCCGTCTCCGTGTTGGAGCGTTCGCCCTTCTGAGCCACGTAAGAAGCGCGGCGATTTGCCTTCCTGGCCGCCTTGCTGACGGGACTCAGCACCCCGTCCGACCCCAGCTTAGCCTCTTCTCCTTCCTTCAAAACACTTGTTTCCTTGCTTTTCATACAACCTCTCCCACAACTTTCTCTGGTCAGCCTCTAATTTCACAGGGTAGATGCTGACCTTCTTCTCAGCCAACAGTCCCGGATCGGGGCTGAGGGGGGAGGGGAAAATGTTCCCTAACCCCTGAGCTCCGGTCTGGGGTGGATGGTTTTTAAAAACCTGCTTCATCCCCACCCATACCTTCCTCACATCCCTTTTCCTCTCCTCTTCACAATCTATATTTTTTTACGCCGTGTTCAAGGTGGAGCCGCCATGCCGATGGACTGCCAGGCCACCAGGCGGGAAGGGTCGTCCTAAATGGCGGCGCCTGGCTCTGCCGGGCCTGTAAGCACCTCTTGAAGAGCGGGCAACTGCAAGGGGTGATGAGCTATTGCATCCCGTAGCACAAATAGGGTCACCATGCCCATAGATGAATCTTTAAAAAACCAAACCCATTTAACTCCCCCTAAAACAACGACGGAGCCGCCCTCGGGCAGCTCCAGCAAAAAATGGAGGTTTTTCCCCCCCTGTGCTTGCGCAGGGGACCCTCCATATTTCTCTAACCAGAGAGGAGGCTTCTTACTCCTCTCCTTCGCCTACGGGTGCAGGGGACTCCCCCTCACCCCTTCTCTGGAGGTGCTTTCGGGCACCTCCCTTTTTCCAGCGGCAGTCCCCTCTTTTCTTTCCAAAGGGACTGCCAAGAAAGCCAGCAGGCAGCCCATTGCCGACCGCCCCTCATGTAAGCGGCTCGGTAGGGCAAACCCTCTTAGGGGGAAGAGGGAAGCCAGGCCTCTTCAGTCGCTTCCCTCAAAAGACCTACTGGCAAGAATTTTAAACCTTGCCGGGGTCAAGGCCTGTGCCTCCCCACACAAGACTGGCGACACTGACAAGGGGACCTGCGATGTCCTGGGAGGGAATGGCCAATTGGAGGCCCCTCCTGTGATAGACATGGTCCTGGAGGAAACCCAGCCTCAGACGGTAGGACCTTCCATGGGGAGGAATCCGGGCTCGGCGCCAAACACCGAACCCGAATCCGCCCCTATGCAAGGTTCTCCTCAAACGGCTATGGTTTCTGAGGCAGTACAAGGAGGGGAGGGATCTCCTCCGAACGGTGCCCATGCGACCACCAGGACCTTATCCATTTCGGAGAAGGACCTGGCTGAGGCCGGTCCATCTGGCCTAGGGGCTTCTGCCAGTAGAGATGATAAGCGGGTTCATTCCCCGCCCTCCTCTCCAAAAAAGAAAAAGACTAAGACAAAAAATACAAAGAAGAGCCGGGGCTCTTCTCCATCCGCGGGTGCTTGCTGGGTCGGATGGGTCTGCTGCCACTTTGGCAAGCGACCAAGCCAAGATCAGCACATCCGGCCCCTTTGCCGCCCCCCCCCAGTTGCCGTGCCCCTGACTAAGGCCAAAAGTGCACAGGGCGGAGCCTCGATAACATCGGGGCCCCTCATTCAGAGGTTACCTGGCGTTTTCGAGCCCGCTGGCTTCAAACGCTTCAGCGTTATTCGATCCACTGATGGCACCATGTTGTAAAAGGGCAACATGATCCATCAGAGGAGAGGATTAGCTAGTGCAATTGGTAAAGAGCCGAAGGTGACCCGTTTCTCGAACAGGAGCCTTCTGGCGAATGCGCTGAATCCCGCTGAGGTGGCCAAGATAAGTGCTCTTTGGACACTTCATGGCACCCTGGTGAGTGTGACGCCGCACTCTACTATGAACTATGTGAAAGAAGTAGTTTATGCGAGGGAACTCGTTGACTACTTTATTGAGGACATCACCTTAGAACTGGCCGACCATGGGGCGGTCAAGGTCGAACGTGTGATGAGAAAACAAGGAGGGGCTTCGAGACCCACCCCTACACTCTTCGTCACGTTGGACTGTGACAAGCTCACTGAGTCGGTGCGTGCTGGTTGATACCACTACCGCGTGAAGGCATTCGTGCCTCTGCCGCGGCGGTGTTCTTACTGTGACCGCTTCGGCCATACGAATCGATCTTGTAGACGTGCAAAGTCGGGGTCACCTGAAGTATGTGTAAATTGCTCCAAGGCCACACACGATAAGTCTAAATCATGTTTGGCCAAGTGTGTCAATTGAGGAGAGCCGCACCTTGCTTCTTCGAAGCAATGTAGTGCATATCTCCTCGAGAAAAAAATCCTGGCTGTTCAGGCCGAGGATCTACTCTCATTCAGCGAGGCTAAGGACTTGGTCCTGGCGCGCCCGGCTCTGCCTGGGACGTCATATGCCTCGATAGTTAGAAAAGTACCCTCTGCTCCTGGCCCATCCAGGCTAACGAGCACGGTTGTTTCCGCGCCCATTCGGAGCCCTTCTGTGGGCTCTACTCAACCCGGGCGCTCCCCTGGTAAAGCTGGCATCAAAAAGGGTTCCTACCCAGCCCCGGCTAAAACCAGGGCTCCCCCTCTTCTCCCAGCGTGACCGCTTCCCATAAGGCGAAACGGCCACGCGCCTCCACCGAGTCGTTAGACTCACAGGAGGCAACACCCCTGAAGATGGTCGCTAGGCCATCTTCCGGGGCTCCTAAAGCTGTCCGCCGAAAGGAGGGCAGCAACAAAGGACTTCGGCTCCTTCGACCACGCCTAGTGGTGGAGCGAGTGGCTCGGAGACGGTGGTTCCTCGAAAAGAGGGCCCCCCGCCTCCGAAGCTGCAACGCCCGCCTAAGGTTTCGAGGTGGAGAGAGGAAAAGACTCGCATGGCGAGCCCAACCTCCCCCAATAAGTCCTCGAAGGCGACAGCGCCTTCAGCGCTTTGTCCGGCCAACAGCGCCCGGGGTTCTGCCCCCGGGAAGCGTACGGCCATTCCCGTGAGGGTTTTTTGTTCGAGGAGGGCCCCCGCGTCTCCTCCGAGCTAGGCCTGGAGGGCATATTCCTTCAATGGAATTGCCATAGACTCCAGGCCAACTGGGAGGAGCTGCAGAGGCTCGTCTCATCCCGTTCCCCGTTAGCTATCTTTTTGCTGGAGTCCATGCTAGGCGCGTGCCCCCCGCCTGCCCTTATGGGGTATAAGGGAAGGCCGAGCTGGGGGATGCGCGGTTTACACCCGGGATGATCTCTCCGTTCTTCCACCTAAGGTTTCGAGGTGGAGAGAGGAAAAGACTCGCATGGCGAGCCCAACCTCCCCCAATAAGTCCTCGAAGGCGACAGCGCCTTCAGCGCTTTGTCCGGCCAACAGCGCCCGGGGTTCTGCCCTTGGGAAGCGTACGGCCATTCCCGTGAGGGTTTTTTGTTCGAGGAATGCCCCCGCGTCTCCTCCGAGCTAGGCCTGGAGGGCATATTCCTTCAATGGAATTGCCATAGACTCCAGGCCAACTGGGAGGAGCTGCAGAGGCTCGTCTCATCCCGTTCCCCGTTAGCTATCTTTTTGCTGGAGTCCATGCTAGGCGCGTGCCCCCCGCCTGCCCTTATGGGGTATAAGGGAAGGCCGAGCTGGGGGATGCGCGGTTTACACCCGGGATGATCTCTCCGTTTTTCATTTCCTATCATTTCTGCGTACATTCCACCGTAGCTGACTTCAACGCGGGGGACTTCCGCCGCGTCAACGCCGTATCCCCTCTGTTTGAAGTCAGCGGGGCTCTACCAGGCGCTGCGTCTGTCTTCACGGCCGAGCTGGTGGCAATACACCACTCGGTACGGGAGATTACGCGACGTGCCCGGTTCGGAGACCGGATTGTTATCTATAGCGACTCACAAAGCGCCCTGAGTGCTCTCGGGGCATTAGAATCTCCGCATCCCCTGGTTCGCGATATCCGTGACGCCACGGTTTTGGCGAGCCGGGCAGATGTCGAGATTATCTTCTGCTGGGTTCCTGGACATGTAGGAATTGCGGGGAATGAGCGCGCTGATGAGGGCGCCAAAGAGTTCGCGAAGACTCTGCGACCGGACCAGCGTTTCGCTCTTCCTCACACCGACTACATGGCAGGAATACGGGCAGCTCTTCGGACTGCTTGGCAAAGAAGATGGGAGACGGTCGAAGGGAACTTAAAGTTGCGTGCCATTGCGCCGCGACTATTCCCATGGATCTATCCCCCAATTCCGCGGCGGCTTCAGGTCGCTTTCTGTCGTCTTCGAATCGGACACACTCGTGTGACGCATCGCTACTTGATGGAGCACTCGCATGCGCCCTATTGCAACGATTGCGTCGTCCCCCAGACTGTTCGGCATATTCTTGTCGAATGTCCCAGTCTGGGTGATCTTCGCGCACGATACCTGTCTCGGTACCGGGATGGGCGGGGTCGCTACCGCCTGTCCCTTGTACTCGGGACGAGTGCGTGCACCATGACTGGTGGACTTATTGACTTTTGGGGGGAGGCCGGCCTTCTCCCCTTTATTTAAGGTTCCTTTTTTGTTATTGTTTTGTTTGTAGGTTGCACTCTCCTGCACCGGGGTGAGGGGGACCTTCCCCCGCTGCCGGAGATTGCTTCGATTGTTAAGTTTTTCCACTTTATATCATTGTTAAGTTTTCATATTTTTACTTTAAAGTAGCTTAGTTCTAGGCTGTCGTTTTTTTCGGCGACTTATGCCCAAGTGTGTAGTTGCCAGATGGGCTCCATAAAATTAAAAAAAAAAAAAAAAACCGCCGCGTCGTTGCACGGTTGCCGAGGCCCTATCTCTTGCTTGGAGATATGAATGGCAGGCATCCTCTCTGGGGAGATTACTCTATAAGTCCCAGGGGACAAGTCCTTGCCGATCTGATCGAAGAGCTTGAGATTGGTGTCCTAAACGGGGATGAGCTTACGCATCACTGTCCGAGAACCGCTTCATTTTCTTGCCTTGACCTATCTTTGTGACCTTCGGATTCACAGCCTGATTTTGATTGGAGAGGATGGGGGGGGGGGGGAGTTGATGGCCTCCATGGTAGTGATCACTTTCCCATTCAAATATCATTTTCAGGGCAACTGCCGCCTGAGAGCCCACCTTGGTGGGGCTTGGCGCTGGCGCGGTGGCCTGCATTTCAGGAAATAACTGAATTTTCTATTTCAGTCGAGGAGTTTAGGTCGGTAGATGAGGCCGTTGAGTTCTTCTCCGGCAACCTCATCGCCGCGGGCCTGACTACTATTCCTAGGACGTATGGCTGTTTTGCACGCCGACCACTTCCATGGTGGTCGGCCGAGTGTGGGACGGCCCTCAAACAGAAGCGTTACGCCTACATGCGCTATAAGCTCCGCCCGAACGATTTCACCGTCGCTGAATTTCGTCGGGCTAGGGCTAGGTTCCGGTATATTTCGAAGCACGCCCGCCGCTCTTCTTGGCTGGCATACGTGTTTTTACTTAACGCGAAAACCCCTTTAGCAGAGGTGTGGAGGTTAGTCAAAAGGATACGGGGCAAGTTCTCGCAGGACACCTCTCCCGTTCCCCAGGAGAGTGGGACCGCAATCTCGGACCCCGCGTCCGTGGCGGAATCCTTCACGACCGCTTTTTCCGTATTCTCTAGCCATGATGCTGCGCCGCCAGCATTTAATGCCCGACGTCATGTCGCGGAAGGCCGCTGGCTGGACTTTACCTCGAGAGGCGGAGAACCCTTCAACGGCAGGTTTACCGTGAGTGAGTTGCACTCCGCTCTCGCTTCGTGCGCGGACACCACCCATGGTCCGGACGTTGTCCCGTACGTTATGCTTCTACACCTGGGTGAGCGAGACATTGTATTTCCGTTAGATTTGTTCAAAAGGATCTGGGTGGAGCGTCTTCTCCCAGATTCCTGGCGAATCGCTACTGTGCTCGCCTTTCGCAAACCGGGGAGAGATCACTCTACTCTGATCGGTGTCCGCCAAATTTCTCTAACCTCTTGCGTGTGCAAGTTGATGGAGAAATTAGTAAATGTTAGACTAGCCTTTTTCCTGGACAGCGGAGGCCATCTGTCTTATGCACAGTGCGTCTTCCACAAGTTCCACTCCACGTCGGATGCTCTGCTCCGACTGGAAAATTCCGTCTGCGAGGCTTTGCTTCGTAGACAGCACTACGCCACGGTCTTTTTCGATCTGGAGAAGTCCTATGATACCGCATGGCGATACGGTATCATGGAGACTCTCCACACGATGGGGGCGAGGTGACGCCTCCCAATGTTTATATCTGAATTTTTGCGAGATCGTCGATTCCGCGTACGGGTGGTGGGAGTCATCTCCGGCCCAAAGGAGCAGGAAGAGGGTGTCCCGAAGGGAAGTGTCCTTAGTGTCACACTCTTTGCCCTGAGCATCAACGGCATCACCTCGGTGCTGCCGGAAGATGTTCTCGCTACGCTCTACGTGCACGACCTTTTGATCTCTTTTGGCGCGGCCCAGATGCCAACGTTGGAGCGTCGACTCCAACAGGCCTTAAATCGCGTCTCCCGCTATGCCGAAGCGCACAGGTTCGGTTTTCTTTGGCCAAGACTAAGGTGGTGCACTTCTGCCGCCATCCACGGCTTCACCCCGACGCAGATTTGTTTCTTAATGAGGTGCGCCTGGATGTGGTCGAATCGCACCGTTTCCTTGGTCTTGTATTCGACTAACGCCTCACCTGGGAGGCTCATATTCGCAGCCTTAGGGTCTCTTGTAACAGCGCCATGGACATTCTCCGTTCGGTGACGTTCAGCGCTTGGGGCGCTGATAGGGCTACTGCACTAATTTTTTATCGATCCTTTGTTCGTTCGAAGCTCGACTACGGATGCGAGTTTTATGCATCCGCAGCCGAGCGTTTATTGCGGAAGGTGGATTCGATCCACCACACCGGCCTTCGCCTTGCGACTGGTGCCTTTCGCATTTTCCCCATTGAGAGCCTGTTGGTCGATGCTGGGGAGCTGCCACTTGCTCTGCGCCGCGTGCCGTTCATCACTCGCCTGTACGCGCGAGCCCGGCTCCTTCCTCAGTCGCCAACAGCTTTCACTGCATCCGCAAATGATCTCGACGGTGCCTTCCGCCGAGAGACGCCAGTCATACCCTAAGCCCTTTGGGTTTAGGGTCAGGAAACTCCTTCGAGAGCTAGATATAGCTCTCGGGCTGGTGATGCCTCTGGTTCTGCCCAGGACGCCCCCCTGGAGGGTACCACATTTGGCTATTTGTCGCCACGCCTCTGCTACCAAAGCTTGTACGGCGCCGGGAGTATTGCGTTCGACCTTTTAGGAGCACACCTCGTGTTACGCTGGAACCGTGCCAGTGTATACGGATGGCTCCAAGTCTGAAGAGGGAGTCGGCTTCCACTCCGTATCCCCTCTGTTTGAAGTCAGCGTGGCTCTGCCAGGTGCTGCGTCTGTCTTCACGGCCGAGCTGGTGGCAATACAGCACTCGGTACGGGAGATTACGCGACGTGCCCGGTTCGGAGACCGGATTGTGATCTATAACGACTCACAAAGCACCCTGAGTGCTCTTGGGGCATTGGAATCTCCGCCTTCCCTGGTTCGCGATATCAGTGACGCCACGGTTTTGGCGAGCCGGGCAGATGTCGAGATTATCTTCTGCTGGGTTCCTGGACATGTAGGAATTGCGGGGAATGAGCGCGCTGATGAGGGCGCCAAAGAGCCTGCGAGGACTCTGCGACTGGACCAGCGTCTCACTCTTCCTCACACCAACTACATGGCAGGAATACGGGCAGCTCTTCGGACTGCTTTGCAAAGAAGATGGGAGACGGTCGAAGGGAACTTAACGTTGCGTGCCATTGTGCTAAGACTGTTCCCATTGACCTATCCCCCAATGCCGCGACGGCTTCAGGTCGCTTTCTGTCGTCTCCGAATCGGGCACACTCGTGTGACGCATCGCTATCTGATGGAACGCTTGCCTGCGCCCTATTGTGACGACTGCGTCGTCCCCCAGACTGTTCGGCACATTTTTGTCGAATGTTCCAGTCTGGGTGATCTTCGCGCAAGTTACCTGTCCTGGATGGGCGGGGTCGCTACCGCCTGTCCCTTGTACCTGGGACGAGTTCGTGCACATTGACTTGTGGACTTGTTGACTTTTGGGGGAAGGCCGGACTTCTTGCTTTATTTAAGTAGGTTCTATTTTTTGTTCTTTGTTTTGTCTTTGTAGGTTGCACGCTCCTGCACTGGGGCGAGGGGGACCTCTCCCCGATGACGGAGATTGCTTCCTATTTTTTTAGTTTTTCCAATATTTATCATTGTTATTTTTTCCTAATTTATTTTAAAGTAGCCTTGTTCTAGGCTATCGTATTTCAGGTGACTTATGCCCAAGTGGGCAGTCGCCAGATGAGCTCTAAAGTAAAAAAAAAAAAAATCGCCCTTCTGAGGTCTTTACTGCTTTCTGGCGTTTCGAGAAAGGAGTCTACTGACTCCCGTCTATTAAAGTGCTTGTTTCTTGAACATGCGTGCTTTCATGAGCACCAGCGTTCCATCTATACTGACGGCTCGAAGTCGGACCTCGGTGTTGGGGCGGCCGCGGTATCCTCTACGGAGTCCCTTCAGTCCGCTCTCCCTCCTGTAGCATCCGTTTTTACCGCAGAATTTACGGCCATTCTTTTAGCTTTTAATTTGATTTTATCCCTGAATTCTTCGTATTTTATTGTTTTTAGAGATTCCCAGCCTGCGTTGAAAGCAATTCGTTCTATTACGTTCACATACCCTTTGGTTTTACGCATTCGTTCCTGGCTCGTCAGAAATACCTCCCGTTACAGGGTGGCGTTCTGTCGGGCTCCAGCTCATGTTGGGGTCCCGGGCAACGAGGAGGCCGATCGGCTGGCCCGTTCGGACGCCCTCGAGGTTCCGAATGCTGCCCCTCTGCCCTTTCAAGACTCCTACCCCTTAATTGGGGCGTATATCTTTCGCTTGTGGTGGAGAAAGTGGGATTCCCCCCCTCCTTCCAAACTGTTCCTTATTAAACGCTCTGTCCGTCCCTGGTCCTCTAGCTCTTCGCCTGTTGGGAATTGGGCACACGCGACTCACCCATGGCTATTTAGTTTTGGGTGGAGGACGAGTTGCCCCTGGTTGTCTCTTTTGCAGTAACGAGCTGTCTGTGGCTCACAGATTAGTAGTTTGTCCCCGCCTTGCTTCTCTTCGATGTTCTTGCTTTCCTACCCTTTCTGGCGTCGCTCCACCCCCCTGCTCGACTTCGCTTTCTTTTAGCAGGGGACTCCATTCGGTCGCCCTCCCTCCCTACATTTCTGAAATGGTGTTTTATCCCTCTTATAAATTGTCTTCCAATTGTTGTGTTTAGATTTATTGTTTTATCTTTTGTTTTATGCCCTCTCGTGCGCCTAGCGCATTTTATTTTTTTATTACCCCAGCCACCCTTGTTTTTAGAATGTGTGCTGTATGCCCGTAATTTAAGTGTGCGTCTGTGTGTGCTGTGCTGTTTTCTTTTAGTCCTTTGCTTGTCCCCATTTTTATTGAGTGTTTCCCAGACCCCTTATGAACTTTTTGGGGCGACCCCGTTTTAACAGTGCTGCCATTGAGAGTCCATTAGGATTGAGCGGCTGCCACCTTGTTTTCCCTTAAATAAATAAATTGTGACCTGAGGATGCAACTGGAGACTTGTTTGCGGACTAAAGAGTGACGTCAGGTCAGGAATTATAAGGTCGACTAGTGTAGATTAGGAATATGAGACAGCTGTTAAGCAGTTAATTGCTGGGCAGAATATGAATATTAACATAACATGAAATAACATAACATAATTTCACGGATGACAAAAGCCACAAGGGCCTATCAAAGGTCATCCGCATCCGTCAAAACAAACCCACATAGGACTATATCAATAATTGCCAGGAGAAGACAAAATCAAAGTCCCCCACAATATAATATAACAGATGACAAAAGTCACAAGGGCCAAGGGTCATCCGAGTCAAACGGCCTCTTTTTTAAGGCACCCAAACTCCCAAGAAAACTACATCCATAGAGGGAAATTAGAACCAAGACTGTCGACCCTAAATGGATGTCGGATAAAATTAAACATTATATCTGCATTAAAAAGAACATTTATAGGAAAATAAAAAAAAAACGGTGCGGGTCAATTAAGGCCTAGATACGATTAGCTAGATTGGAACATTAAAAAGTTAATTAGGGTAGCAGAATTTTAAGTGGCAAATAGGTCAAAGGAAGATTCCAAGGGTTCCTCTAAATTATACGACTAAGACTAGAGATCAAATAGGCCCACTTAAAACTACAGACGAAGAGTTAGTGAGCGATAGTGATACAATGGCTAGGATGCTAAATAAGTATCTTCTCTCAGTATTTACACTTTAGGATAATCTAATTTTACCTGAAAAAACTATGATTTTCAGGAGAAATTAGAGGATATTTTAATTACCCAAAGGAAGTTAATCTAGTAAAGCACTGGACCCTGACGAGATTTTGGCTATGGTTTTTGAAAGAATGTATAGATGTGTTAAGTGAGCCTCTGGCGTGTATATTTAGAAAATTATTAAAGACTGGCTTTGGACCAACGGCTGGAAGAAATCTAATGGGATACATAGCTTTAAGAAAGGGGATCAAATTTTTTACACCAGTGGTGGGGAAAGTGATTGAATCTGTGGTAAATATGTAGACGAGCGGCCCGGCCTAAAAAAA